>CM050426.1:24512332-24919832 GCA_027564155.1 Gymnocypris eckloni scoliostomus
CTCCTCTCCCATGAGTAGGGTGAAAAATGTCTGTCTCTTCAAGGGGTGCATTACTTTCATTCCAGACTGTAGTGTTATTTATTTCCACTGTGCCTGTAGAACTGTCAAAATGCCACCTAACTATTCAAAGAGTGCCAGGTGCTGTAAAAGAATGAAGGCCGCCATCAGAACAAAACTTCTGTGATATTTACAGCAGCCCACAAGGAAAGGTAGGATACAGGATGACCCTTATCTGCAATTTAACTTATGACTCAACTTGCTAAGTACTGTTAAAAAAAGAAAAGAACAAAGAAAACTTGTCCTGAATGTGAATGAAGAGCATTCAGCTATTAGTCTACCAAAAATATAAAATGCCCATAAAGACCCATTACAGATCCAATCCACAATATCTCAACCACACACTGGCTTGAATGATATGGACAAAATGTAGCTGAGTTCAGATGAAATGTACAATCACGCTCTCAATGACCTTAATATAAAAAGGCTGAACCTGGCAACACACACTGTGCAAAATGTCAACAAACTCAGGCATGTAATGTGTTTGCATAGTGCGCTGTCAAATCCATCTTATGATTTTTTTCATAGCTGTAAAGTAGCAAATCAGATTGTGAAGTAAAGAAGGCAGAGATAGGGTGTAAGGCATAGTGAGGGCAACTCGGAAAAGTGACGCCCATAAATCACGCCAGACATATGTAGCAAAGTTGATCTTACGTCTGCGTCTACAGTGAGCCTAAATTTAGATGGTGAACTATAGTGAACAAACAGATGTGTAGTTCAGTTCAGACAGTACAGAGCTGAGAGGGTTGATGGGAATGAATGCCATCGCAGTGCTTTTAAGAGCTTGGCTATCAGAGAATTTTAGATGCTACACTTCTCTACGGTAAAGTAAATAAGACAAATATAAAGACCCCGTCTGGCACAAGATGTGTAATTATGGTCTGTATAAAAAAATTAAAATAAAGATTTATGTTTGTCTGTTCGGTGCAACATTTTGTTAATGGAACCCCCCTGCTTCTATTTTTTAACCAATGTTACTGTGAAATATCACCAGTTCTGAACAATATAGTTCTGAATTCTGATCTGCAGTGCCATTTGTAATGGTATATACTTTTAAATTGCTGTAGTAATTGTTTCATGAATTGTTTTGGGTTTCATAATTGCTTAGTTTTTTTCTCTTAGTTTTGCTAAAATGCCTACAATAGACTGTTTTAAAATTTTGATGGATAAAAAATAACAAATAAATATTATTTTATTTATAAAAATACAAATCAGCCACATATAGAGGCCAACATTGTGTATTGTAGTGTGCAGAACCTAAAGTATTGGGACACCTGACCATAACACCTGGGACTTTAGTGACCTCTCATAGTAATACATAGACGTTGATAGAAATTCTTCATTGATATCATTTTTTTGCAAGAAGGAGCACAGTTGAGCAGACACAACTGGGTACAGGATCTAATGAACATGTTGTTGGTTTAGATGCAGTGATAAGTTTATTTAGCTCATCCTGTCCTATAGTTGTAAAGCACTGCAGTTTTTCTTTGGGTGCGATGAATGAAGCTGAAGTACTAGACGCTGTAGAATCTACATTTGTAATTGTATTTCTGATGTTATCTATTTTATCAGTGATAACCGAGTAGAACATTTGTGTCTGGTTTTGTAGAACATCTGTGTCTGGCTCACAACCTTTGTTCCAGTTCATCCCAAAGGTTTTCGATAGGGTTGAGGTCAGGGCTCTGTGTGGGCCAGTCAAGTTCTTCCACACTTAACTCATCCAATCCTGTCTTTATGGACTTGTGCACTGGAGCACAGTCATACTGGAGTAGAAACCTGTTCCCACAAAATTGGAAGTAAAGTATTGTCTTGGTATGCTGAAGCTTTAAGTTTTCCCTTCACTGGAAGTAAGACTTAAGCTGCCTGTAGACACTGACCCTGAACATATTCATTTGAGTGAAGAGTTTTGATAGTTAGCTCTATTGCTTTGAAAAGTAGCGCTGTAGGCTCTGTTATAAATATATGAGTCACACAAAAGCCTGTATTAGTATGCATGCTCTTCTATCTATGAAACTCAGTAGTTTTATACATGCCAAAAGACAGAATTGCACATTGAATTATGTAACAGTCTGCACCCCATCACACCCCACTCCTCCACACAGATATAAAAAGTCAACCATCTTTGAGAAAAATGCTTGCTGCATACACGCCAGGTTGTCATGGAATAATAAAGAGTGACTGGCAGATGGCTAAAGGATAGCATGTGACATGAAATTGGCCTATGCCCAAAAATATGTCTTGAATTCACCCACTATTCATGTCTTCAATCAACCTCTATAGCTTCCCTGCAGTACATCAATAACATGTATGCAGTTCCTCCAATGGTATATTCAATAGACTGACTCACATTTATTTCTCCTCAATGTGTGTTTGGCTTCACTATATCCATATATACATATATTGAGATCAGTCGATCTCTGATGCACAGTGTCACACATTCATTGTGCTTTTTATTGGACATCTGTGAGCCCATTAAGAGCTAGTTTTCCTCGTCAGTCCTGGTAAGAGGGTTTTGCTTTGTTCGTTTCTTGCTGAAATCATAGCATATTTTATAGCTGCTTCTATTACTTTCACAGTGTGTTCTTTATCAGCCTATGTCACTGTGCTCTTGTAGGTTGAGCCCACATGGCTTTTTCACATGTAGGCACATAAAGAAACATGCTGTTTTTGCAAACACGTTTTTAGGTAAATTCCTTCTCTATCATTTAAAATTTGAAGTGCAGTTCACTCTCAGAACATCGTGTCTAGAGCGGAGTGTGTTAATCTGAGTCTTAATGTATTAATGTTGTTGTATTTCATGATAAACCCCGTTCCTGCAGACTCCAGAGCCAACTGAACCTACTCTTCGGAAAGCTTATTAAAATAAACCATCCAATTTTACAGCTACATTGCAAGAAGAAAAAGTGAATATGCCTTCATGATTTTTAAAGCCAGACTGTGTAAGACTAAGGATAGAGAGAATATATGCTCATCACAGTAGAGTCGATAGTTGCTGGATAGTCAACTAAGAAGGAATAGAGTGGGGGAACTATGATGTCAGGACACGGAAGAGTAATTTGCAGCGGGTACCTTCGAGATTTTCTATGGGTTTTTATAATGGGGTTTTTCAATTTATGAGTAAAATAAAGCCTGTGGTAAACATAGCTTGCCGATACTTTTACGTTTTGTTCTACAATGTAAATTACACACATCCATACCCAAAACTAAAATATGAAGCAGTTATGTTCATTTTTGAAAACATATGTTTTAATAAGTGACTAGATAAAAATGTTTGGGCTGTGAGTTTGTGCAATTTACATTGTTGAACAAAACGTAAAAGTGTCATAAAGTTATGTTTTCCACAGGCTTTATTTTACTAATAAATTGAAAAAACCCATTATAAAACCCCATAGGAAAATCTCGAAGGAACCCGCGGCTAATTACTCTCCCGGGTTCTGATGTCATAGTTCCCCCACTCTATTACGGCAGAGTTAGCACAGGGCATTTGTTTAATGAATTAATGAATTAATTTATTTTTCCACATGCTCAATTAGCAAAAGAAATGATGCAACTCTCATATCAGCGCATCTAACCTAACCATTACTGCTGCTGTGATCAATAGAAAATATATACAAATATCACTTTTAAATTTAATGCTTGAGTGCAGTGCTGAGCTTAACATTTTATTATAATATGTCCATTGTTTAATCAGTAATTAATATTGAATATTTCTTGTGACTATTGAGAATGAGAGAATGAGAATGAGCTTTATTGGCCAGGTATGTTTACACATAATAAAAATAATAATGTACAAATTTACAAAATAGGTTACATGTACAAAAAATCTAAAACACAATAAATAATATAGACATTTAAATATGTAATTGCTTTTTGATATTGCTAAATGTAATTGTAATTGCTTTTAATACATCTCAAGTATAAATGGTAAAACAGAAAGGCCCTAGAATTGAGGTGTGTTAAAGTTCAAGTCTATTATGCTGTTCTGGAAGCATGCTGTAATATGATGTGGAGATGCTTTACAGTCTGTCTGTCTCTCAAAGGTGGATTCATGTATGAATTTGATGGAGCTTGCCGTACAGCATGAAATTACATTAGACATTGCACTGGCTCTGGCTTCCCACACCTGTCAGCCCAGTCAAATGATGGAAGGCTTTTAGTAATAGTAATGGTAATGTTAGGGTAGACTTCTCCAGACCTCAAAACCCTTTTGGGTGTTAAATGCAGAGCCGAACGTTTCATGTTCAAAGGTTTGAGTAGTTTTGCCAGTACCTGGGAAACCCTTCTGCCCCTTTGAATTGGAGTCAACTGAACTTCAGATTAGTTCATCTATTTTCAGTTCATCTGTCTGAAACAAGGTAAATCACTTTTTTGAAGGGTTCGATTAAGATTCTTTTGGAATTTTGTGCAACATCAGGATAGAAAATTAAACAAGGAAGTGACAATTTGCAAATTCTTTGAAAAGTTTCAACCAGCTATTTTCAATCCGAATGTAGTTTGTTTGATTAATAACTAATCACTTCATTTTCACTTTTTGTTTTCAGAAAGTCACAAAAATGCAAATAAATGACTCAATCATTATTTAAATGGTCTCCTAGCATTATATAACAGTAGTAGAAAGGTTTTGTTTATTAATTCATAACCTGTTATATAATCTAAAGTTTATACCGATTGTATAATCAAACTTTAATCATTTTGAATCACTTGTTCAAATAGAAACTGTGAATACAAAAAGAGCTGACTGGAGATGGCTTATGATTAATGGAGGTGCTGTCTAAGGGTCTCTATAGACAAATACTCAGAGGAGAAAGTCATTGATGGTCTCATTGATCTTTCCCCCAAATTATTCACTACATTAGAAGCGTTATGATTTTTAGATCGCTCTGAGATTAGATCCTGTCTGATGAGCACCAAGATTAATTTCAAGTAGCCTATATTTCATATGCCTGCTCAAGCACAGTTTGTAAACAAACCGCAGCTTTGACCTGCTCCATATAAAATGAATGCAGCAGTGAAATGCTTTTCAAACTGTGTGGGCTACATAAAAGAGATTTTGCACCTAACCCCTAACCCTTTGCACTGAAGCTAACAGTTTAATAAACCCCAGGCTGAGATCACTTTTAACTGTGGTAAAAGAAACGTTTTACAGTGTGAACGATACAGTGATGGAATGTAATTCGTTGCAGTGAGATGTTTAGCAAAAGACAAGCAATCATAAACTACACAGTGTTTAACTCATTAAACAATTAATACACTTTGAATAGCCCCCAAAACTTTCACATGCTGTTTAGATTTTATCATCTTAGAAAAAAGAAACGTTGATATTGCTATAACTGTTAACATGCTGTTGTGAAAAGGAGACTGTCTTTGTTTTGGCATCCTTCGTGTCTGCTTGAGAGGACTGATTTGTCTAATCGAAGTTACTGACCTCACAAATATGCAAATACGTGTAAAAGTAATAAGTATGAGCAGAAACATGAAACAAGTTAACAATTGATTATCACATAAGGGATAATGTGCGCACTGCCCTAAGAAATGGACAAGTTTATAATCTAATCCATAAATATTAAACTCTTTTAACATTATTAAAACTACATACTGAGTGACTGATACCAACAAAAACACATGGTTTGCATTGAGTTTGCAGTTTTAATGTACATGTTTGTTTTAATTTATTTTCAAGATCTAAGGTAAACTATCTGTTGTTGATTTCAGTATGGATATAAATGTAATGCAATTATTTAATCAATGTCACATTTGACACTTTTAACATTGAATAAAGCACACAATCAGCTACCTGAGATTGTCACTGTAATAGTTTGTATGTTATTGAAATAGAAGCCATTTCTAAAATAGAAACTTTGCGTGTAGCCATCGCGGCTGGTTAGAAAAAAAAACATAAATTAACATGGAAAAATATAATTTTATCGCGATCTTGACTTGTGTCGTGTCGCGTGTACGGTGTTACACTGAAGGGATTCATTTTGTGATAATAACAGTCAGGATGTACGTTATCCCTCTTATTACACGGCTATAAGTAAATATTTAGGCACACAATATTGATTTGAGTTTAAATACTTTATTAGCTCACTAAACACAAAGTTTCCACAAAGAAAAACAGTTCCTAGAAAGCAGCAACAAGTTCAAACAAGGGATAATGTACAGGCATATCACTTATTACATGGCATTTCACCTCATAAATAATGACAGGGACATAAAATATTGATTTGAGAATAAACTGTTTTTAAATCTTACCTGTATTGTCTCATTATATTGTAATCCATTACAGTGCTCGGTAATGGTCTAGCAACAAGACGAATACTTCAACAGTGTTGCCGTAGGCCTGCTATTTATACTGAAGTCCTTCAGTTTAATTTTACAGTTAATACAGTCATAAGATGGCACCAGCTGCATTTGAAGGAAATAAGACAGTGTGTTTGTGGTGTGCTGCGAGAGACAAGAAAGAAACCCTGGTCTCAAATACCGATCATTATACAATGGTGCTATTGATGACGGTCATTATCAGGGAATAACTGACTTCAGAAGGTCATTACTGACCAGTTAGAATCAAGCATTTCAGAGAGCTGTCTAAAGAAACCTTGAAAAAAATGAACAAGGTACGAAAAAAGAGAGAGAAGCTGTTTTTCTTCCTCTAACACCATGAGCACATTAGCTTATTTGTTCCACAGTAGGAGAACAACAAAACCGAAGTGTGCCAAATGCATTCCCCGCTTCTTTCTCTCCCACAGCTTAGACAATGTTCTCTTCAGCTGCCAGCAGATGAATGGATATAGGTGTGATGTGAGGAAACTGATGCCTGCTAGGAATATAAAGGACTCAGACTCTCTCAAAATACAAAGACTGCAAGGGGTTAATGAGTGGGGGACGGTGACAGGGGAGAGCCTATTATCACGCAGTTGAGATGGATATTAATTTGAGTCATTTCTTTTGGTCCAGCTGGCAGGCTGCGATAAGCCCATTCCACTGAACCTGTAAACCCTCCAGAATCCATCAAACTACAGAGCACAGGCCTTTAAACACCACACACCTTTGTGTCTGCGCCTCGTTTACACTCCACATAGTGCTGGAGGATTGTAACGCTAGGCTAATTGATAATTATTTGGCCTCCATGAGTTTAAGATATCTCTGAAAACAAACGCTTGTGCTGACTTGCGTGGTTTTCAATTGCCATTTTGTCTCTAACCAACCATAAAGAAGCCAGAGCTCCATAATGCTTCCCGAACACATACAGAGTTGTGCACCATTAAGAAGTGAATTAAAAACGATGTTCACGTTCAAATTAATTTCCTGCTTTTGAATTTTATTTGAACCAGTGTAGCAACCAGGAAGCAGAACTGCATTCTGAATTCTGAATGAATGGATGGGAAGATGTTAGAAATTTGCAT
Source organism: Gymnocypris eckloni scoliostomus (assembly GCA_027564155.1). Lineage (NCBI taxonomy): Eukaryota > Metazoa > Chordata > Actinopteri > Cypriniformes > Cyprinidae > Gymnocypris > Gymnocypris eckloni. The sequence goes on from CM050426.1 coordinate 24,519,793, forward strand.
TGTCATATAATTCATTAAATGAAATTAAGATAAATTCAAATATCCTTTTCATTATTTAGTAAAGCAAAGCTTGTTTGAAGGTTTTGAAAATTGAAATTCTGAAGTGGATGGATGGAGATAGATAGATAGATAGATAGATAGATAGATAGATAGATAGATAGATAGATAGATAGATAGATAGATAGATAGATAGATAGATAGATAGATAGATAGATTTAGACAGAATAGATCTAGACAAAAACTTTAATTTGTTTAAATATTTTATATATTATATAAAATCAACTGAAATTCAGAGAAATTCATAAAACCATTTAATTTTCAAATAGAAAGTTTGTTTGAAAGTTTTCTCTGTCCTTTCATTCGAATTTATCTTCCTGTGGGATGTGGCAAGTTCAATGTTACACAACTCTAATATATTAGCATCACATATGTGACCCTGGACCCCAAAACCGGTCATACGTAGCACTGGTATATTTGTAGCAATAGCCAACAATGCATTGTATGGCTCAAAATTATTGAGTTTTCTTTTATACCAAAAATCATTAGGATATTAAATAAAGATCACTTTCCATCAAGATATTTAGTAAATTTCCTACCATAAATATATCAAAATGTAATTTTTGATTAGTAATATGCATTGCTGAGAACTTTTTTTTTGCCCCCTCGGATTCCAGATTTTCAAATAGTTGTAGCTCGTTACAATTTTGTCCTAACAAACCATGCATCAGTGGGACGTTTATTTATTCAGCTTTGAGATGATGTATAGATCTCAATAAAAAATAATCAAATAAATAAATTGACCCTTATTTGTGGTCCAGGGTCACAATAAGTTCTAGCATGTTTAAAACACAGCATGCCATGCCATGTTTTCTATTAATCCATGATTGGCAGCAATTGATACTATCAGAACAAATCTGCTGGAAGAGATCTCATCTTTATCACGTTTAGCTGCTCGGGGACAGCAGCATAATCAGTACAGCATCGTAAATAGCAATTTAGAGTCTAATTAAAAGAAACATCCCAAATCATCACTGGCCTCTGCTCATTAATGCATTACTGTGCTGGGTCAACAGTCTAAACATTTGGTTAATCATAACACAGTGAAAGCTGCCACGCAAGCCCTGCCAACATGGTAATTACTATAACTGGCACCCAAGACTGAGAAGCAGTGAGCTACAGAGCCAGAGAGAAAAACTATTAGTCATCTTCATCAGAGAAATTCAAGAACAGCACACTTTAGATGCTTTTTGTTCTCTTTTGGTTCTGTATTTCACATTGATTTTCTTTTCACAACCTGAGAGAACGGTGAAGACAAATTTATAATGGCATCGATTGTCCTCAAGACCCTTCATTTTTATTATTATCTAGCTTGTGTGCATCTGTGATTATTCATCAACTGTGGAAAAGCTTCAGACTGTGGAGACGTTGAGGTTTAGACCTTCCAGGGAGACACATCCATTACCGATCCCCCTCATGGCAGCAAAGAGCCAGACGCGCCGTCACATGGATTTATTGGAGCTTTAAAAGCCTCGTCATCAGCGGCCCATTTGATTTACACAGTGCTGTCCTGACAGCTGTCGACGCTTGGCAATACAGCAGCTTACTGTAAACTAGCCACTCAGGACAACACTTTTTATCATCGCATGACTTACAGTCTGCTGTCTCTATAGCCCTATAGTCACTCTGAAATTCATACATGGGGATTGTGCAATATATACAGCCAAGTGCATGTGTGTGACATGACAAACTGTTGTTTAATAATGCTAGTTTTTCCATTTCACATTATAGTTTATTAAAGTACAGTCAGGACAACTTTTGTTTGTTGAAATATTGAAATGTTTCAAAATAACTGATATTTGCTTAAAATACATTAGTGGATACTTAACATGCTTACAATTTTTTACAAGTTTGTAAATCTATTAATCTGGAATTCAGGTGTTTTACATTTGGAAACATTAAGATTAATCAGCATATTTCTGATTTCTGAATGATCATGTGACACTGAAGACTGGAGTAATGGCTGCAGAAAATTCAGCGTTGTCATGGCAGGAATAAATTGCGTTTTGAAATATATTAAAATAGAGAATATAGATTTTTCAAGGTTTCTTCTACATGAAAATAATCTGAATCAGTTCCCATCTGAAAAACTTTGAGGCACATTGTAAGAACGCGTCACAGGTACAAAGAAACACAAATTACTTTGAATCTACAGCACTCCCAGCATGCATTGCAGCACAAATGCATTATGCAGTTGCTGTTAGGAGTATTGTTGTGCTGATTGCTGACTTTGTTGTTGTTTTTATCATCGCCATCAGCTGTTTGTGTTGTGTGTGTGCTGGGCATGTTCAGAGTTTTTCTTAATGAGATTTGTGTGTTAAGTGTGGAGATCTGTGTGCAGAAATATAAACCTACTTGATTGCAAGACGTTTTTTTCTTTAGAGGCAAAGATGGCTGCTAATTGATAAGTGCTGCTAACTAATAATTTGTTGAACAAGAAATGTAGTTGCTCTGCCTAGTATTAATTAGCAGAATTTTGGATTTAGTGAATGATTCAAATCAAATTGACTAAAAGTATCATTAGTGGTATTTGAGAGGACTCAAAAGTTTCAGTCTAACATGTTGATTTTATTGTTCTTTATTTTAGATTTTCTTGACAGTTTTTTTTTTTTTATAGGCACAGTACATTTTAAATTATTGTATAGATTTTAATAAAATTAAATAAAGGAAACAGAATAAAAAATACAATTGAAGATTAAATATTCAGAAATAAAAAATATTTATATATAATATAACATCTTAAAATAATTCTTAAATAGCAAATATGGATAACATTATCATCAGATTTTACACTAGTTTTACTCTGAATACTACATCATTGTGAAATTCATGGATATTTTCAACTCTCTTTGTTATTCAAATATCTTAAATGTAAGAAATTATACAAATTAAAAATAAAAGCATTTTCACTGGTGTTCACTGTGATTTTGCACCCCACTGTATGTTTTTATAAAAATGAAATGGCATCCAGGGCATGTGAATCATTGCAGCACTTATTCACTGATTGCTTTTCAAATAAACCGAGGAGCTTTGCAGCAGAGAGTGCATTTGTAAGTGAGTCAACATACCTGCTGTTTTCAGCCACCGTGTATGTGATAAAACACTGATGAAAGCTTGTAAGTGTTGCCTCGTGCACTCCTGACCTTGATAAGCCATTGAGCTGCTGGCTGCCGAGCTGCAGCCGCTATATGTGAAATTTAAACAGGGTCTTATCAGAGTCTGCAATTCACAGACTGACCGAGTGCTGATATTGGCAGAACTTACAGAGGAGGAGAAAATGTCTCGCCGTCTGCATCTAAACATAAAAGGCTTGGTGGTGCTGACAATTTGAGACATGGCACTCATACAAGTGACTTGGGTTCAAACCCGGCCTGTGATGTGGCACGATCCAATTTCCCCTCCCCTTCTTGTTGCTCTCTACTATAACCAATAAACTGGCAAAAGCCTTAAAATAAATCTTTTTTAAAGGCCTCACCTCACTCGCAGATAATTGTTTCCTCTGGAAATCTTACACAGTCCACATCAGGAGTCCAATGAAAAACCTGTGTACAGTCCTCCCTGATAATATAAAAGTCACGCTGCATAATTTGCAGACGCAGAATTACAGTATTTATAACTTCAGTAAGCACTGATAGCTATTTTAAATATATAACACTTTTCAAAAGCAGAAGTGGCTGATACGGAGCTCAGGGTAGCAGAGTGCATTTTGAAGCACGGTGATAAGTGATAAGTGATAAGTTATAGAAGTCTATAACTCGTGGTGTTTTAAATGGGGTTTCTGCTTAGCTGTGCTTGAAATGGAAAAAGCGGTTACAGTGGCAGTCACACCACGTCCTTCTCTCTGCATCACTGCCACAGAAGTGTCAGGTGAGGAGTGCTGACCTGCTTTACACTCCAGCATGTGCGGATATGTGATCGTGTTGATGGCTCTTGGTAACACAAAGCTCAGGTGCGGTGTCGTGAGCACTGGAAATCATCTTGAAACTGTGTACTGATCATCCCTGAGGTGAAATGCCTGTAATCTGTACAACCTGATTTGATTACAGTCAGTAGCACAAAGTAAACCAGGGGTCATCAAACTTGATCCTGGGGGGCCGGTGTCCTGCAGAGTTTAGCTCCAACTTGCCTCAACACACCTGCCTGGATGTTTCAAGTATACCTAGTAAGAACTTGATTAGCTGCTTCAGGTGTGTTTGATTAGAGTTGGGGTTAAACTCTGCAGGACACCGGCCCTCCAGGACCGACCTTTGTGACCCCTGCAGTAAACATTTGAGCTTGTATAAAAGGTGTTCACAGAATTGAAGTCAAGTTTAAAATGGAAATTGAGGTAGTCTTCCAAATTGTGATATATATCCAAGTGAAACGAACTCTTGAATGAGAAACTTGATTTTGTCCAGTGTGAATTGATCGGATCCTTGGATCACTGTTATTTGGTTATTTGCTGTGATCTTGTATGAATTCCATAATTCCATAATTCTCTTAATTGAACTTAAAATGACCCGATTGAAGTGAGAGTTCTACCAAAAATGAAAATGATGTCATAATTTACTCACCCTCATGTCACTCAAACCTGTATGACTTTCTTTCATCTGTGGAACATACAATTTTATGAATAATTTTGGTATCCAAACAGTTTTATTTCCCATTATATTCCATTGTATGGATACAAATTATAGTGGAAGTCAAGTGGACCCGAAACTGTTTGCTTGCCAACATTCTTCAAAATATATTTTGTGTTCTGCAGAAAAAAATGGTTGTATAGGACAGACATGAGGGTGAGTAAATGATAGATTTTTCATTTTTGGGTGAAATTTTCATTTTGAGGCTATAACTTAAAACGTATGTTGTTATTTTAATTTTCCTCTTTATTTTATTTTCAATATTCTATTATGTGCTTCATCTCTTTTTTTTATGGAGATCAAGCGTGTATCATTTTTGCCTTTAAAATCCAGATGCTGACCTCAACAGCTGATACATGAAACATGACACGAATAACAATCAATTACTGTACATCTAACTGCTCATTTTAATGGAGAAATAAATGCATTCAGATATCACAAAACAGTAGGTTATCAGACAAGACAGCAAAATCAATGTCAGCAAAAGAGTGCATAAAACTGGAAAAAAGTAAAACAATGTAAACATTAATTATTCATGGGGTGAATGCACCTGAAATTCCTTAATTAAACCCAAAAATTGCATTAACTCAGCATTCCAAAAAGTACAAGAAACAGCATGCATGGTGTTGTTTATCTGTGTTTCCTACAGACGTTGTGGTTAAAAATGAAAATGCTTCCATTGTCTGTTTTTTAGACAGAAATGTGGTTCCTGCATTCTTTCCTTTATGTCAGGAAATTAGATATTTTTGCATAATTTCTCTTCAGAATCCTTCTGTCTTCTCCACACAGATGGTTGTGGCAGTTTATCACATTTTACTGATATTTCACTAAAGTCAGGCTTTAGACCGATCATCACAGCACAAGGCCATTAGAAAAATCACCTGGAAGAAATTATATTAAAAAGCATATCTTAAGCATGGCCTACATTCATGTTCCATCAGACAATCTCCAGCGCATTACTCACTGTCATATCGCAAATGATTCAGCGTGCCATGCATAATGCATCAGTGCGAATCTTTAGAGGCTGCCTGCAGATTGCCAATGTCTCTGACTGCAGGTTAATCTATCCTATATTCACTGGAGAAAATACAAAACTGTTGTTACCTTCTGCTGTGCAGATCTCCCTTTTACACAGGTGGTGTGTCTTCCATCATCTTTTCATCACTTCAATCAAGCCACTTAATTAATAGAGCCTGGTTATGGTGGTTTTAACACTCACGGTTCTGGATCTCATTACCACGGCATTGTTCTTTCAGATGCTGTGTAATGCTTCTATTAAACCAACCAAGCTAAGAAAAAGATGGAGATGGAATTGCTCTGGGCTTTAGGGGGTAATTGAAGGAACGATCACCTCGCTTATGTCATTATCATGGGAATCTGAGATTGACTGTGCCATCATCCTCTGTGGGAGCTACCATTTCTTCTCATTCTTCTCTCAACATCCGCGCCAATATGTCGTCCTGAATAGCTATCTCTCACTTTTATTCTTTTCCCCCAGCCTTTGAAATGACTGAAAGGTGAATCAGAGGATGCTAAGATTCTAGGCAATAACAATAAAATGCTTCTGGTGAGAAAGAGGGAAAGCAATAAGAGTGGAGTGTTCTCCTAGCGTGCCAGCAAGCAGCCCTGAGACGCCTGAGAATCAACCCATCTGCTTCAACTCCATTTTCGCTGTTGTGGATTACACAAAATATTGATGGAATTAGAGAATTAAAGAGGAAGTGGTGATTTAGTATCTACAGATATCTGGCTATTTAACTCTAATGTTCTGTCAGGGGTCTGAGAGAGCTACTGATTCGATAACATGCTTCAAAGCTTCTGCAGGACATCTGTTGCATTACTAATGTTTAACATCTCAGAGACCCTGGATATAAAACATGTGTGCACAGAATAGAAGCACTTCCTGTCAGTATTTTTTTATTTGACTGACAGACAGACAGACAATGTGCTAAGTCTGTGTAAACAACTTTCTAAATAAAATGTGTATTGCTATTTTATTCTCCTTTAACAACGTCGTAGACAAACAATCAGCCATACAACAGCAAACGGAAGACAAACCACATAAAAACACATAAAGTGGTAAAAACTAGATTACCTTGCTGCAATCCTTGGCATTTAAACCAAAAGAAGTCTATGGCAGAAAACAACAAATTAGTTTTTTGTAAGTTTTATCCATCGAGGATGTATTAAACTGATCAAAAGCAACAGTAAAGCCTTTTACTTTGTTTTAAAATAAATAAAATATGTTCTTTGAACTTTGTGTTCTTTAAAGAATTCTGAAAAATAAAATACATAATGGATTCCAAGCAGTGCAATGAATTTTTTAGTGCTGATAATAATAAGACATTTCTGAAGTGGCAAAAAAAATCTGATCACAAATGGTTTTTAATACAGTAATCTATTTTTATTATGGAAAATGCTTAATAATTTCCACAAAATGAAATCAGAATCGTTCCTGGTTTCCATCCGTGTATTCTTCATAAGTGGCCATATGGTCTGTAAACTCATTGTGGGATCATGTTCATTTGAGCATATCGGGTTCCATGTACTTTTGTGATTGTGTAATCCACTTGTTATCAAGCTTATTAGTCATTTATGTCATATCTGTATTGCTTCAAGGCTTCCCTGGAGCTTCAAACCCGAAGGTCTGTATGTTTACACACATGCAGCATTTATAGTTTATTAACCTCAGTGGCATGACATCAGTTCCTCCTCCCCAGAGGGCTGAAGGGAAATCTGTAATGGCTTCAAAGTGATCTGCCGTTTCCATAGAAACAGCAATAAAAGCAATTAAATATAATGTGCAAAAAATGTGTATATAGAGCCATCGTTTCAGAATGGCCCTTGAAATTCCATCAGTCGTTGCTTCAGATTGTCTTGCTCTCTTGCTCTCTGCGTGAAGCTCCGAAATGTTCACGTGCTTTGTTCATTTGATTTTGCTCTGCAGTTTTCCCATCATGGTATCAGTGGGATCAGGGGGAGGGTGACAGAGAGTGGTGCTCATCTGTGATGCGTGGCACATTAGCGGGTATTTGCATAATGTCTCCAGGCCTTATTAGGGCCATGCAGAAATGCTTTAGGAAGGATCTCATGGGTCTGATCCTGCACAGGCATGTTTCACACCTTCCACCGCTTTGCAGTGCAAATGAATCACACATGTGAACAAATTAGTTAGAAATCAGTTCCTAGTCTGGTCCTTCATCATAACCAATCAGTATACATGAATACCTAAACACAACCTTACACCATATCACATCATTTTACAAATCTGTATTTTTATAAAAATAAAAAAAATCAGTTAATAGTCGGTAGTTTAATTAGTTTTATTCTTAATTTTAATATGATTATAATTGTATTGTTTCTTATTATAGTTTAATTTTCTCTTTTTAATTATGTGAGGATTTAATAAAAGACACTTTTTGTCTTTTCATGCACTGGTTAATTTGGAGATATTGGGCTGTTTTGCTTCAATAAATTGACTTCCAAACATCAAGTGTTTATTTTATTGCACTTAATCTATTTGATCTGTGGATTTTAATTACAATATATAACTTTAAAATTTGTTTTCTCAAAAATACAAAATAATCAACTCTCATGCACCACACCGAGCCATAAATCTCCAATTCCGTAGCACTTACATGCATCGAACTTTAGAGTTTTATTTCTAGATTTTACAGATATATGACCGATGAAATTAAAAATCCCTTCTGTAAAAACCTGTCATTGTTATATTCAATAAAATGAAACAAGACTTTTAAAATGGCTTTATACAATGTTAATATTTATCCTCTGGAAATGTATGAAATATTTTGCATATTTACATTATATTTATGCATTTAGCAGACACTTTTATCCAAAGCAACTTACATTCGGGCTATACATTTGGTAAATAGGTGTGTTCCCTGGGAATTGAACCCACAACCTTTTGCGCTGCTAATGCAATGCTCTACCACTGAGCCACAGATATGTTTGTTATATATAATATCACATTGCATATTTAAACATAACATTTAAAAAAAACTGTAATATAAAACACTTGCTTTAATGTACTGTGACATCTGTCAGTTAAAGGTTTTACCCTGTTTACCTTTAGTGAATTGCCTTGTACAGCCTTTAGCCTATTTGTTTTGTACAGCACTTTTGTTCAGCTGATGTTGCTTTTCAGTAGGCTTTTACTGTAAGTACATTTTGTCTTGACATGACATACTTTTGGCTGTGTGGTTTATGTCCTACAGCTTTTAGACCTTAAGGTGCTCACTTAGAGGTCACTGGAGATCTCCATTAGCTCCAGAACCATACTGAATAAGCAATTGTGTAAGTATGAGGGGTTGGTCAAAACAAGCCTGCAGTGAGCCATAAATGAGAGTGCATCATTTCTGTGTACACCTCTTCTCACAAATATTCACAAAATGTTGTCTATCTCTAAACAGATTATTTTGTGAACAGCACAATGAGACTTCAGGTTCTGATTGTGCCAGCAATAGAGACAACGAGGCAGCGAAACAAAACTGTTCAATAGGAATGTGCTGTATCTGTGCATATTGTGCAGCATGGATGCTCGGGGTTAAAAGAAGATGTAACAATCAAGTGCAAACTAAAGCGCATTAAGCCGAGCTCTAACAGATCACTGTGTTTTTTCAGTGGTTTTTGCCCACACCTGGTCAAAGAATGAACTTATGTTGCAGCAATTAGTAAGCCATCCAGGATCTAGAAACGTTGAGGCCCTTCACAATTTGTGAATTGTAATAAATAACCATAGCTTAAATTTGAGTGGTATTAATGAGAAAGTGGCCAATGGTGTTGACACCATGTTGACAAATGAGAGAAAATTACATTGAATATAATTGCACATAGGAAAGCTGCTGAGCATGATAACGCTTTTTTGTGTTTGTATTTTTTGAATGTGGGGTAAAGTATGTGAAGAAACAATGTAATGCATCTGTAATCTGATCACTGCGTACAGGCCTGAAAGTTAACCCTTGGCACTGCTGGCACATAATACCGGTATCTTTTAAATATAGACTTCATTTTAAACTTGGAGTTCCCCTTCGAGAACCTCGAGCTGCGTCGGGACGCTTTAGGGGAACGCCATCAGCGTTGTCCAGCTCTGAATCATATGTGTAATCAGTCAAAATTGACGGCAAGACGTCAGGTGCGGGTGACGTCACGACCAGGATGCTTAAAAACACGTGATGTGCTGCCGGCGCCAGCTTTCTGTCATTCAGCAAAGCTCTCTGTGTGTGTCAGTCACGTATATGTTCTGTGAGTCTATTTACTGTCGTTTGTCAAAGAAAGATAGGAAATAAGAAAGAACGAGAAAAGGAAAAGACTAGGAAGCAGACATATCAAAGGCATATAAGGGCGAAAGTAGATCACGTACAGACCTGTGTGTTCCTCCCTCCCACGCTATATCACGAGCGGGATAAACACAGTTTGTGCGATGGTCTGGCTGGGAGTGAAGCATGCAGAGTCGGCTCTCGAGGGGGCCGACTGCCCGCATTATGAGTGGCATCCACTGCGTAAGCTTCGCTCCCGGGGGGGGAAACTTTTTTAGGGAATGAAGGGAATTTTCACCAGCGTCCTCGCAGCACCTGCCACGCTGCCGCTGAGGCGGAGCAGTGGCTGTGCTCGCAGATGGATCAGATGGAGGGAATTAAGACGGGCGATCCCCTATCTTCCTTTCCCATCAGATCCAGCGCCCGCTTTCTGAGATCGGTGACGTCACCCGCATCTGACGTCTTGCCGTCAATTTTGACTGATTACACATGATTCAGAGCTGGATATCGCTGATGGCGTTCCCCTAAAAGCGTTCCGACGCAGCGCCTCGTTCCCTCGGGGAACCATGGTTACATACGTAACCTGGGACGTTTTTTTGTTTTTCTTTTATTAAAATAAATATTTATTTATTGAAATATGATCAATCATTTATTGGGATAAAATGTGTATACAAAGATATTAAACTGTTCTGTCTGAAACTGATAAAATATACATACATTTGATGAAACATCCTTAAATCATATCATGTGAATTTTGAAAAGGATCTCCTACAGTAAATGAAAAATCCACTCACTTGCTTTAAACTCCCATTCATTTCATTGTGATCATCATAGATGCACGCACATTCATGCCTCTTCAAGAACATGGACAAACCTCATATTGCAATAATGCCGCCGTACTCGGAGTGTCGATTTACACTAAGTGCAAATAGCTCACTGATGGCAGAGACTATTTACCGTCCACCAACGTTTGATCAGTCTAGTCAATATTACAAAAGACTGCTAGCTGTTGTTAGCTCTAGTCTAGTGGAATCGATGGTACAGCGTGTAGTGCTCATTTTGACGTGATCGACCCGGGATCGAATCCACCTTTTGGCCAACTTTTTTCTCCCTTTTCAAATCTCACATCGCATTTATTTTAAAGAAAAAATTAAGGATATAATCAAAAAGTTGAAAATAAAGTATTGGGTAGGGTTAGGGTAGGTGTAGGGAGGGCTTTATTGTCCCAATAAGGTGGCTTCCATTTAATCATTTGAATTAAAATAAAAATTTACTCAAGAAGTTATTGAATACTTTTTATAATGTACTACAATACTGAGGTGCAGATAACTGCCACTATTTGCAATAAGTAGTATAAATGACAGAAAAATCCTGCTATTTTAACAGTGTAAATAGAACCTATAGATATTTGCACTTAGTGTAAAGATCATATCACAAAAAAAAATGCCATTTACACTAGTGTAAATAGCCGCTGCCTTAAGTATTTATTGGCTTCAGGTTTCATTTGTGGCTTTTTCTTATTGGTCAACATTGTGTTGTCCATATATGGATACTGTAAGGACAAATATCTGCATACTGTTACACCATAACTCTTCTTCACTGGTCATAATAGCTCAAGAGCGGCGTCTGGCTGTCCGTATGAATGGAATGAATGATATAAGAATCATAAACATTAAATGCTCAAAAGATCAGAATTATTTAGTGGAATAGGTTTGAATTATGATTTTGAGCTTCGGACTTCATGACATATCAACACTCGACATGATAAAAATTTCACAGAGCTCACATGATTTTACTGAAATAAATAAACATAATGAAAATTCTCAACGCAGTTTTGATTTTACATTTCATATTTATATCTAAAATAGCTATATTGTTAAAAGGAGGGGAGAGTGTTCTTTGGTCAACAAGCTTAATTATGAATGTCATGAATATACCAAGCTAAACTGACAAAGCTGCTCACTTTCTATTTTATTTACAGAAAATGTACTGAAAAATGTTTAATAAATTAATGTTTCAAAATTAATAGCAAAAACTGATGGGATTTGGGGTTTTAACCTTTACACCAACCAACTTATGTGACTTTTCCAGTCATTTGTGATTGGGGACTGTGGGAAATCTTGTTCTCAAACAAAATTACTGTTGTTGAGGGAATTAATTTAATAAGAATGCAATGTCAGTTTACATCGTGAATAAGTCTAATTTTACCGCTCGTTTTGTCTTATTTTAAATACTTCTTGTGAATTGGATCTGCCTTAAGGTAACGGTTTCAATCTTTATAGTGCACCTGTAGATACTGCAGCACAGAGAATGAGTAGTTTCATTTTTTTCCCTGTCTGACTAAAATGTCTTATTACACTAGCCAGAAAAAAATCCCAAATCCTTTTTCTTGGTTGTCCATGGATACTGAGAAGAGACGCATCTTCAAAGGCTTTCTCGCATTTATTTGCATTTCCCGTGCTAATGAAAGCACTATCAGCACTCTCCGCCCCTTGGCTACTCCCACAGCCCTGCTTTGTCTCGCCCTTTCCTGCGGTCTGACCACCAGACACAGCCATTACAAGGACATCAGAGAGGAGAGGGTTGTTTTTTTTTCACCTCCGGTCACTTGAGAGCAAGAGCCACTGGGAGCCTCACTAATTGGGCTAGTAACAAAGGACTGAAGCAACCCCAAGGCCTTAGTGCTCCAGAAGTGAGCTGAAAAGCACAGGCATTGATGGATGGAGTGAATGGTGAGACGGGCCTGCTACTATCTAACGGGAGACCATATTTGTGGTATGAACTGAGAGGGGTTTGTTTTCGCAGTCCAACAGCTGCCCTCATTCTCTGGTGACAGTTGAGACTGAAAAAGCTCTTCCCTCATCTCCGTTACCATAGTTGCATCTCTGCTTTCATCCAGGTATGGGCTGCACAATCCTGTGTGAACTCAGAAGAGAGAGAAGAAAGCAGTGTGATGTTTTGAGAGAAGGCGATAGGGCTAATCTGTGGGGAGGCATGCTTTGCTTTTTTTCTGTGCCCAATGAACAGCACTGAGGCTACATACAGAAAATATGCGTTGGTTTTGTATCACTATTTAAAAGCCATATATGCATACAGATACTGTATATAGTCCACATATTTCGGGTTCGGTATGACCCAGGCTCCATTTCATGATATGAAAGATTGGTCAAACTAAACCGGATCAATAACCCACAGGCTCTGCTGCTGTGCAGAAAAATTGAGCTTTCAGAGCAAACCTTAAGGGGATTTTATTATAAGAGCCAAGCTTTGATTGCTTTCTTGCTGCCTCTAATGTGTACGGGCAATTTCCATGCACAAGACGATGTAGAAATGTGAAATTAAATGATTGGACTTTGAAAGTAAAAAAATCATAGAAATTTTAAATTTCTCACTTGTTCAATGCTACATAGAACTATTTATAAAGTGACTTCATACATAGCAGTACTGAAGGATACTGAATGCATAAAAGTTAAATGCCATTTGATTGATTGTGACGGAAATCTTCTCTGATTAGTTGTGACTAAAATCATCTCTGTTTGGCCAGTGACACATGGCAGCCTTAAAGTATATTGAATCTTTTAAAAAACAAAAACAGTAAGCAAAACAGCTGTTATTGTTCAATAAACAGCAGAAAACTAAAGTTTTGCCTCATGACTTGCAGTTTAATTTGTTGAGTAGCATCCTGGAAATAAACAAATAATCTTTTGACAGTGTGATCGAATAATGAGTCAAGAAAGAATTAATAAAAAAAATGTCCAGTTAATTCATCACACTGGGAATAAAAAGTTAAAGGGATAGTTTACCCCCAAAATGAAAATTGTGTCATTAATTACTCACCCTTATGTTGTTCCAAACCCGTAAGACACAGATTAAGATATTTTGGATTAAATCTAGGAGCTTTCTAACTGTGCGTAGACAGAAACACAACTGAAACATTCAAGGCCCAAAAAGGTAGTAAAGACATCATTAAAATAGTTCATGTGATATCAATGGGGCAACCGTGCACGTATTTTCATTTTTGGGTGAACTATCCCTTTAAGTCCAGCACATTGCATTGTGGGACGGAGCGTATTTCTGCGGTAAGCTTTTTGAATACCACACATTTAAGCTGACTGCACAAGCAAAAGTGTACACACTTTGAAAGCAGTTCAGCCTCCCTTCTGGCATCTTCGACCTCTTTCCCATTGAAAATGAACTGGGAATGTGCACCGTATATAACAGGCCCTTTCCCCTGTCACATGTGCACACCGTGATTTGAGAGTTTGTTTGTCGGGGGTGGTGAAATACTCCTGGATCAATGATATGTGCACAATGAGGTAATTCTTTGTTTCGTTCTGTATTTATTCAGCAGGGATTTGAGCGTGTGCCAGGAATGCTTGTCTTGCTCTCTCTGTGGAGTGACACTGACGACTCTCTTCTGACACTCCTCTGGGGTGGCCCGCTTCCTCTCATCCATCCATGCACCTGTCTGCCGTGTTGACAAAGCTTCACAGGTCTCTCTCGATCAACACCGCCACCTGACAGTGCGCGTTTTACGCCACATAGAAGACTCTTGCGGAGTCGAGTAATAGGTTTACTGACACAAACTATGCGGGTCAATAAAACTCAAAGATGTTTCGGCTCTGGGAAATGTATTTTCTGTAATGCCTGCACCGTGATGTAGCCCTTTGAGCAGTCAGGAATGGGCTCTTTAATATTGACCTTTGGCTATACTCAGAAACCCAACTCTTGTTTTGAAGCCATTATAGAGTCTATGAAACACTTAAGACATGTTCAGAGGCTCACTTTGAAATACTCACAGCAGTCACTACCTCACATAAAGACATTTCATAACGTTGTCTTTATTTATTACAGTATTTTATTCTTTTAATCATTTTCTAATGTTTTGTCCTATCAATCATTTTCTATGCCCTTTGTAATTAGGTCTTTCCCAGGTCATTTGCGGATGCTATGAATCACATCATGGTAATGGGTAATGACCCCAGTAATTGTGTGTGGGTCAAGAAGAGTTGAACCCTTTTGTAGATCCCTTTAGGTGCAGGAACTGTGTGCATCACACCTAAAGGTCATCTAGGCCATGTAGAAACATACAGCACACTCTAATGACAAACAAAACAGAGTGTCTCTTACGTGTGTGCCCTTGTTCATGTTTAATTATTTTAATGAATTCCAAGTGAATACATGCTGTAATGTGCACTGCATACTATTTCAGGACCCTCTGGTGACACTTTTTTTAACATTCCAACCTTATAATGAATGTAGGCCATACTGCTGTTTGAGGACAAGAACATTTACTGAAACTATGCTGATGAGGATACATCTAGACTTTGGCACGGTGTCTTTATTATAAGATATGTGTAAACACTGTTGTCTTAACAGGGGCTGCTTCTGTTCAGGGAAAGCCCTGCGTCGAGTAAGTTCACACTATATTTAAGTTTGGAAACAGTCTGCAATCTTGGCTGCTATATGGGCCATGTTACACATTATGATTGTCTCAGAGGGAAAGAAAAAACAAATGATTCAGTGATGTCCATGTGTAATTCCAAAAACACCTACATAATTTAGGTTTCCAGAAAACACCCACACAGAAACCATATATTAAAGGCCTTGTAAGCGATTTCAGACATTCAACAGCTTCTAAACGTCAAAAAACTTGCGGTGCTACTGCTTTATATATCAGGTGTTTTAAAAATATTGATTTATTTTGTGGAATATTTGTAATACATATTTTATGGATTTACATTTTTCCCTGGCTGCCTTTTGCAACAGTTTTGTTACTTCATCATGGCATTGTTTTCCTGCAGTTTCAGAATAACTAGTCTTCTTGATTATGGATCAGGTGACTGGCTCAAAAAAAAAACTGTCGGTGAATGGATAAAATCTTTCCTGTTGGTATTTTTCTCTTTCACTTGTTCCTGTCATTCATTCATCCTGTCATTAACTTTTTGTATGGCATGCAGGCAATTGCATCAGACAGCCGAGCGATTGAGATCATTAGGCGAACTGATTTAATGAACAGGAAGCGTCCTGCTTGGCCATGGCAGGCGTGCGATACTCACACAGACAGGCACTAATTGATTTCTCACCCAGTGATTCCCTGGATAAATATATGAGGGCCCAACACCTCCACAATGCGAGCCGTCAGCTCAGGTGGCTGTGAAGGTGCTAGCACAGCATAAACAGTGCATGAGGCACGATACGCAAATACATCAACGCTTTGTTTACCTCATATGGCCTCCCAGCATTCTCGCCTGTTGCCACGGATACTCTTATATCACAGTCAGGGTCTGAAAAGTGATGGTATGACAGCCGGAATCAGGAGTGGCTGCTGTATTGTATGCAACATGACATGGGTTTGCCTCTTCGGTTTCACCTTATCCATCTCCTGCCTGCTTTTAACCTTCTGCAGTTTAGATGAATTGACACTTTGGCAATTTTGTTCAGTTGGTGATCACAGTGTATCATTTTTAGCTTTAGAGTATGATTCCATCCAGTCTGATGATATCAAACATGTTTGATATTTTGAGCTGATTCTAAAACACATTTGTTTTATTTTTCATGTATCTCTTAGCAACAAGGCGCATATTTCTGCTTGAAGTTGTTGTGTTTGAAAAGACTTGAAAGGGTGGTAGTGTGTGATCCTCAGTCATTTTGTTTAATGCCCAGTTTTTCTTTGTATCATTTACAACGTGAGCGAGCACCTAGTGTTTTAAAAACTGTTCAGATTTTTCAAAAAAGTCTTAGTGAAACAGTCAAAAGCTAAACATCCTGAGTACAACTTTAAAGGAACAGTTTAAGAAAAAATAAAATGTTGCTGAAAATATACTCGCTCTCAGGCCATCCAAGATGTAGATAAGTTTGTTTCTTAATGGCAACAGATTTGGATACATTTTATCACTTTCATCACTTACACACCAATGAATCCTCTGCAGTGAATGGGTGCCGCCAGAATGAAACTCCAAACAGCTGATGAAAGCAATTCACAAATAATACACATGAGTCTAGTCCACCAATTCATGTCTTATAAAGCAAAAAGCTGTGTTTGTCAGAAACAAATCATCATCAAGGCATTTTAACTTTAACTTTCAATGACCTGTGCTGCATTTTTGCAAAAACACGATTTGTGTAGAGGACCAATTAGGATGTAAACAAATTGCAATTTATCTTAAGTGATGGTACAGTTTAGTTTGTGCATAGTTTGTAGAGTTTTGTGTACATTTACTGAAGAGAGGTCTAAAATAATTATCCATGGCAGCAGGACAGCAATAAAAAACATCAATCTAATAATTGTCCAGTCCTTTTTTACTATGACCAAAATCAATTGAACACACATCACATCATAATATAATTGATCAGAATGAGAACTTTCTGAAGTAGAAACTTTTACCCCAAACAAGAATTTGTAGTTTTAAAATGTTCACTTTTCTTGAATTTTTATACCTGATGTTATGGAGACTCAGGAAGAACCTTTACACTAAAACCCCCTCGGTGAAGTCATTGATTGGTCCTTTAGGTTTCCTAAAGAGCCACATTTTGTGATGCCACATGTGTCCAGTATTTGCCTATTGATTTCTTGGCCCCATGAATTACATCCTCTCCTCTCTGCTCTCTGAGGTATCTGTCGGTGATGGAGAGAGCAAATGATTGGCAGTAATGGTGATTGACACTCATTATTTGCCTTGTGACTTCTTTGCAACCAGGTCCAATTCCATTTAACAAAACGCAGCTATTGCTGTCAGCCATTAATTTGTTTTGATTGATTTTTAATGCTTGTCTACTAGTCACATTTGGACTGAAGCAACCCTGACGTGTCTTGCTGGCTTTCTTAACCCACACATCTCCATAGCAGATCACATTCATTTCCTTGTTTCCTGCTCCTTTTTTAAACAGGGCAAATATTTCTCTGTTACATAACTCTAGATGTATTCCAGTGGCTTTTAAAATGTGGATCAAAGACTAGACATAGTTCAGAAGTAATAGGCTCTCGTCAGTATATATCCACCTATTGAATGCCCGCCTTCTCTGCCTTTTATCCATCCTCATCAGTGAGAGTTTCCGCCTTTATTTTCTCCCCCTTTCCTACATGACAATACCAAATGAATGGCCATGTGGCAGGCAAAGTTCATAAGTATTCACAATATTTCTATTTTCCCAGAAGGAATTCATCATGAGTCGAGCGATTGTAATTTGTTCCCCGAAATTTGTCATGTCTGTGTGCGGGGTGTTCGATGTTCTGGAACCTGGCGAGGTATCGACTCCATCAATCAGTATTACTGTGTAACGTTCTGAAAGCCCTACATCCAGCGGCAGGCAGCGGGATGGAAAGACAATTATACAGGGAACATGGAATGAGCGAGAGAGACAGATGAGGAACTTAGGCCCTTAAAAAATGCCAAGCACAGATTTCTTTGACTCACTTGGTTATACCTTTCCATCAATTGGTGTCAATTGTTGTTCTTTACAGCGTAATTTGTCCCTATAGACCTGCTGTGGTTTAGAATATTCAAAAAGGAAAAAATAGAGATCCGGAGACAATTAGACCAAAATAATCAGTCTGATAAGGCAATTCTCTCCAGTCAAACAAATATGATAATTAATTCAGTCATAACACCATTACCATAACAATTTATTAAAATTTGCTGTAAATAACAAATCTTTGCCTGCATATCTCTACGCGTTCTGTAGAATCTTCAGACGTATAGCTTTTTATCCCAAGAAAAACTCCCACCATAATCAATCACAAAGACTAATTAAGTTGCACATCAATAATCACAATTAAGACAGAGTTAAAGTTAAACATGCTTCCCAGATTCATATTGATCTTTAGTATTGAGACGTTGGCCCAACAAGTCAAAAAAGGCTGCTTAGCCAAGAATAAAAACAAAAAAGGTGGGACTTGTTCCGCCACATTGTGCTTTACAGTTTATCCCGTCATAGACCTATGTGTGATCCAACTTGGTATATACAGTCTTTGGTAATGGTCAAGGGTTTCAAGTGTATCATTTTGGTGACCCACTGTTCAATTGGTGTTGACAGTGTCTTGGTAGAGATTATCAATTATATTTTATTCCAGAGAAATTTGCAGAGTCAAAGAAGTTGTCTAAGATCAAATATGTGTCTGAAACAGCCAAACCTTTAATCCATCAATTCAGCCCACATTCATGATGTGAAAATATCTATATAAAATAATGTCATATCTTATCTAATTTGTCTATATATCTGACCTGTAAACCTTCAAACTTCAAGATTTTTAAAACTTTTTTTCAAAACCAAAGCTTTGTCAAGTGAACGTTTATGTTTGTCTAATTCTACTTCTAATTTGATTTGCAATTCTATATCCTGTTTGATACCTCAATTTAAATTTAGAAACTGAATTGAAATTGAATACGTTGTTAGGTGAGAGAACCTGGTATATATTACATTTTGAACCACATCAAATATAAGTGAGCTGTGAATAAATGTTCAGAGCTGTGAATACATTTATGGAGGATCGCGTTCAGATAATCAATTTAGCACAGGTGGAGCATGTTCAGATCAACTCCATTAGCACGATAGTAAATATATACCCAGCCAACTTACCTTTGTCCCATGAGTTTTCTGGCATCTTTCCTCCACCCCAACTCCGAACTCCAAACTATTCCTATCCCAGCTTGGCATATGAGGAGTTCTCAGCGTTACCTCGGACAACACACCAAATATGCACACTACTTGCTCAATCTGATTTAGAAGTGTGAGCTTTTATGTGGCCTGCTGGAAGGTGTTATGATTAGTGGTATGGATATAATTCTTATTCTAAGCGTATGCAAATGTTTGTGTCTTCCTGTGAAACTGGAGGAAAATATTGGTAAATGAAAGATGATTCTAAGAATCAGCATCACGTCTTATGTACATGCAGTGGCGATCCTAGACTTCTGGGGGCCCTACGCCCTAAAACTCTTTGTTTTAGTCTCGAACAAGAGACTTTACGTCATTCACGTTATATGATTTGACTGATTTTTACGTAGAAAGGGCGACAGCACCGCATTACAACAAATTATCATTCATGTTTTCATAGCCATTGGCCAAATTCTAAAACGAAACTAAAATGAAATCATCGTTGAGAGCAAGGGGGCCCCTGGTGTTTTGGGGGCCCTACGCAGCGTGCGTATTCTGCACATCGGGAGGATCGGCTCTGTGTACATGGAAACAGGCTGGCGTTAACTGAGTTCTTTGACAGCAAACACCATCCTGCAAAAAGATAACGTTAATTATGTAGGCCCCTGAGAAGAGTGCGCAGGGTATTCTTAACAGAGAGAACAAGCTGTGTGTACAACAATCAACATCTTACGTAATGTGTGTAACTGATTCCCAAGCCTCTAACTACTTACTCCTTTTACCTTGATGTCTAATAGAGGTCTTTTGGGTTGAATATGATACAGGCTTAATGAGAAAGGCCTCCTCACCTTCTCACTTTCCAATGGGTAATTGAGCTTCATGTTTAGAAGCTGTTGTGGCTGATTGCAGCCCATATGCTTCATCTCGACTCATTTGTATGTGTGACTTCCTCTTGAACTCGGTTCCCAATAAATGATACCTTCTCTTTTACACTTTGCAGATGATGGTAAGTTCTCAGACGTTTTCTTTCATTTTCTGCAGTCTCACCAGATTTCCTCGAGCCTCAAAGGTGTCACAGCAGCCAGATACTGAATCTATCATGTTTTATCATTGGCGCACTGCACGTGTTAAATTGACAACAGGAGAAAAGCACTCTTGTTTCTCACCACACACCCATTTAATCGCTTAAATTCTATTGTCAGTGAAAATATGCTAATTGGGCCCTCTGTTTCATGAGGCGGTATTAAAATAAAAGCCATTTTTCCATTATCCAGAAGGGAGGAATTGCTTGGGTCTGATAAATGAGCTTATCCTTAATCCTAATTAAGTCAAAGGCTGGATTTACAACCTTTTTTCATAAACAAGTAGAGAACGCCACAAAAGACTTGACAAAGTAACATGGATAGCTTTTAGGCCCACCTTGCATTTAAAACACCTGATACTGATGCAGAAACTTGCCTGAGTCGAAGCCTGGCAGGTTTGTTCAATAAAATATAACAAATTACTGTTTTCTCAGGCATGTGATAACTTTACCTAGAAGTGTGATGTATAATACACAGATCCATGAGAATATGAGCATCTTGAATGGCTCATATGTTTGAGAATTGTTGTAGTGGTGCTGTGACAGTGACTGGCATGTGGTTTCCTGCAGTGTTTGCCAGCAGGTAATCTCTATCGCACTGAAATTGCAGTGGATTATAAATAACCCACTGTTGTTCTGAATCAGCCCGAGAGCTCTAATCTTGTCATTGCTCTCTCCAGCTCAAAGTGGCTGTGAAGCCGGCTGTGCAGCTCTAAGTGGTAGAAATTGCCCAGCAACATCATAAAGGATGGTTTCAGTGCTTGAGTTTAAATATTGTGCCAACCAAGGAAGATGAACCATAATGTTTCAAATAGTTATTTTGCTCTTTTTTCATCCAGTTCTCAGAAATGCCTTACATTATTAACTCTAACTGTATAGGAAGTGATAGATTTGTTGTGTTGATTTTATTGCATTGTTACACCATGTTTTTGAATTTCTTGCATGAGATTACCTGCTCAGATTTACAGAGTCTGTACAGTGTTCACTGTTCCCTACACTGAGCAGGCTGTTGAAATCCTCTGCAACAAACATAGACAACATTTGAGTCTTGCAGATTAGGAGGACATCAGGTATGATGACATACTCAAATAAGTATACATATAATATTAGTTATGTACATAAAATGTGTATTGGGATGTGGAAGCCTGTCTGAAACCTTCATTTCCTTATGGGGAACTGGGCAGCAACTGTCTTTCGGGTTTTGGATGCAGCAGATGGTCTCTCTGTCAATGTCGGCCAGTAAAGTTTATCAACCATACTCTAAATCAGTGGTTGTCAACCAGGAGGCAGACTTCCAAATTGGGCGCAAGATGACTTCAAATTATGTTAAAATATTCTAGCTTAATACGATAAAAAAACATGTATTATGTGACCAGCATCATATATGTACATTTGTCCCGACAACAACTGTTGTTTTTACTGAAGAACATTCATGTACATTCAACATTCAACAGCAGTACTTGAAACTGCTGAAAATAATCACAGCCAATTATTTTCATCACGCCTAGATTTTGTTGAAAAAAATTGAAAACAAACATATGTCATCATTAGCCTACAGGAGAGGAAACCAAAGGACATATCCGAGCCCTGCGAGTATTGTCTTTGACATTAGAGGACCTTGAAGTGACAACGGGTCTCATGTTCGTTTACGCGTTTTTCGCCATCGCAAATGACGCACACTTAGAGCGCGAGAACGATTCAGTCATATAGTGTAAATGCTTAATTGTGAACGTAAGAAAAAAGTCCACGCACGGGGCTGCGCTGGAGTGGAATACGGTTATCAGAGTCCCTCACTCACTCACTCTCTTGCGCGCCCACGGCTCTCAGAGGAAGTGCTGCTTGTGCTGAAGGAAAGGCTGGGAGCGCAACACACAAGGACCCAGCGCGCGCATAGAGGTGCACCTGTAATCCACGCTGCTCACTCGCCGATGTGTGGATAGTGTGAGAGCATCCAGAAGAGATATTATACACCACGCGCATACCCATGCTTGGGATTTGGCTTTCTTTTTCTTCGCTAATGCAAAAGGAAATATGCAGCGAAGCCTCACACTGTTCTGCACCAGTTTTCTGGGATTGTGCTTCGGTTCCAGTTTCCCAAGTAATATCAACATAGGTGAGTGAATGACAAAAGTGAAGGATGGAGTTTAGAGTGATGCGTTATGAATAGAAAAATATTTAAAGAGTCATAATTAATGATTTAGTCATTTAATTTGTTACCAGAAACCTGTCTAGGTTGTTTTAATGTATTGTGGGATTTTTCTTCCCCCCACAGGAGGGTTATTCCCACCCGAATCACACGAATATGAAGTGTTTCGGTTTGCGCTCTCGCATCACCAGGATATCCCTAAACTGGTACCTCAAGTGGATATGGTCAAAATGGGGAATAGCTTCTCCATGACATATGCTTGTGAGTACAACCTGTTTTTACAGTGTATAGATAAATGTGTGAGGTGAATGTCAACACACTGCAGCTGCTGTTCGTGTCTATCTGTTGCTCCGATGGCAGAATGCTAAAATGAAGAAGTCTGGGTGTGAAAGTTTTTGTTTCCCTGTTGCGCATAGCTAGCGGAGATAAAGTCGATCTCATTTGTATCAAAGACTAATATATTTAACATCAAATGTGGTGCTTTTTGAATGTTTTAGTGAAATGTGGTTCACAAGTGCAGGGCTCAGACGCATAAATGCGCGTTACGCTGAATGCGCTCTACGCCTGGAATACGTCGTTGGCCAGTAACCTACTTATCAAGTTAAACACATTTTTGAACGACATTTTGTATTAATTTTGTTTCACTATCGTGCGTGCAATTAATCTCAATTATGCGTCATGATGGACGCGCACGCCGATACATCACGAAGCATTTCTATTGTGTTGATTATGCTGATCACTTGAATTAATGTTTTTTGTGTAATATTTTGCGGGTTGTCGGTCAGTTATTTTGGGTCACAAGTCATTTTATGATTTTTGTAAGATATTTGTGTTTCTTGTCTCAAAGCGCGCAACGTGTGGCATGTTCCGTTGTACAGAGCACAGGATCATAGGCTGTGGAAAGAAACAAGCGTTAATAGCCAATTAATTGATAAATCAATGACTTTCAAGCTCTTTAGGCTCATGTAGATCCATATCATGTAGACAATACAGTGAGGTTATAGACAAAGGATGTAAAATATACATTTTTTGAGTCTCTGTCATTAATTCCCAACAAAGGGTACTTGGGAAGATTTAAGATATAACACAGAATTTTGACTTTTATTCATAAATAAAATCACTGTTGTCTTTTTCTATTAGGTTTTGCATATTTGCATCTAGAAATGTTTCCAGTAGCCTATTGTTTCCCATACTTATTGATTATGTTATGTTTGAAAATGAATCAATGTAATAGCGGCCACTTCAAATAATGATAATGCTGAATGATGTCCATTATAACATCATTTAAGAAGAACACATTTCTTGTTTAGTGTGATGAGGGGATTCTTGAGGCTTACTCATAGGCAAAAAAAGGTTGGAAACATTGCACTCTATCAGACTTTTTCTAGGTCTCTTTTTCTCACAATAGCATCAAAGTATATATAGGAAGAATAGATTATGTATATATATTTTAAATATGACGCAAACTAGAGTATGAAAATCAGTGTGAAGATGTATTTCAGTTCTGTAGCATGTTTTAAATATTCTTTGTTCTGTAATACTACTGAGAGCACATCAAAGAAATGCACTTAAATCTATGCATTCGTCTCCCCAAGCTACCAATATTTATTTTCTTGATGTGAGTTTTGAGCTATGCATAGACCCTCCCACCTCACCCTCCTCTCATACATTCAATGTGTCACCAATCATCCATCAGCACCTCATGCCTTCACTCTGGTCTTGAGGAAAACCAATCAAATGAAATGAAAACAATGGCGAACTGACCTTATTAAAAGATATTAGGATGCAGTTCCAAATACTAATGCGGAGGTTTCCCAACAGTGTAATTAAACTCCATTCCCTGATTCTGTCAGAGCTGGAGGTGTGCTGTGGGATTTTTAATAGCGCGAAGAGACAAATCTGTCCCTCTATGAATTTGATGGTGTTCTCTCAGGTGTAAATTTCAACATGCTCATTAGTAAATGATGTTCTTGCGCTTTTTTCCTCACTGTCTTCAAGATAAGGCATGTGTTATTCACTGACCCGTTATGAAGCTTGGTCATACTTAAATGCGCCAGCAGTTTGTCCAGGATAATCGAAGGTCTCTTGTATCGCTCTGTGCTCCCGTCCTGATCTGTTGCGTAGTGAATGGGCAGTCCTTGCGCAGCGATCTGTGAGACGAGTGCTGTAAAGGCCCAGACTCTGTAATTCTGAATGGTCTATTGTGCCAGGAACTGAATGTGTGTCCGGAGACGCCTGAGGAAACTTACCCCTCTGTGTGGGCTCAATCCTTAGAGCAAACCATCCCCGTCAGCACCTGCGGGGTTTACCAGAGGGGGTGGAGTACACAGAAAAAAGAGCGCAGCGTTGTTCTGGGGTAAAGGTTGATTAAATAAGAAGTGCTGTGGCACCTAGCAAAGCTAATTTATTTTGATAATTGGAAAGAGTAATAAGAGCGCAATGATGTTCTGTTTGGGGCCTCAAAAACTTAAAGGCCTTAATAGCTAATGTTAATAAGATACACTTTTCAATAAGGTTTAGTTTTTTATCATTGGTTAACTAGGCCTACATTAGTAAACTAACAATAAACAATATTAATACATTTTAACATTTGTTAATGCTCTGTGAACTAACATGAACATGAATGTTTGTATTAAGTAACAGTAACCGGTTGAAATGCTGTAAAATATATTACTAATATAGTTAGTTAATGTTAGTAAAAGGGAGAGTTCGCTCAAAAATAAAAATCCTGTCATCACTTGTTCACCCTCATGTTGTTCCAACCCTGTATGTATTTATTTCTTCCATTCAGTACACAAGATGTTTTGATGTGATTATTTGGTCACCAGCATTCTTTAAAATATCTAAAGAGAAGTGATAATAATAATATGCTCATTCTCCAATTAATGTATGTTACTAATATATAGGGTCTTAGAGACCCTTGATATAAAGCATGAATAAATGCAGTTAATTTAATTGTATTGTGTTGCTATTTAGTGTGTTTTATTTACATATATGAAAAGCACACAATACTTTGTTAAAACAGTGGAATAAAGTTACAATGTTTGCCCACTGAGGTTTGATTTTGTAAGAGGATCTTAATAATGTGAAATTTATTTGTTATGCTAAATAATTGAGGTTTCTATTTATATAGAATTAGAATCCGAATCAATCTCTACAGAACCTGAGGGCTAAGACTAGCTTTTGTGGTTTTAAGTTAGGAATATTGTGTGCACTACTATTGTTCATTAATATATGAAATACAGCATCCGTTGAATACATCTATTGATTTCCCAAAGCCATGTTTGATTTCATTTCTGCTGTGGTCGGTGTTTTCACCGGTTGGATGGTAACTCTTATTACTTGAAGCTGAAGTAAATTTAGATATCCTCTATAGACGGTAATATTAATCAGATGCCTGATGGTAAACAAATAATTAAAATAGATGATTCATAAACCAGAGAGTTTTTTTTTTTCATTCACTCTCTCACCTTCCAGATATAGACATGTTTTCACTTTCAATTTCAGAAGAATGCGTCTGTATAAAGGTGGAATGCAATTTATTCAATGACCCCCAGGCGTCTTGCTGACATTTGAAGTTCTCACAGCTAATGGTAGATTCCTTTATTTGATCCGTGAGCAGAATTAGAGCTGATCAATAGCCGGACCCCATTCAAAGACTCTACAATCAATACGAGATGTTCACCTATTCCTGCATGCAAAGACTCAAGAGCCCACTTAAAGATCTATGGGAGAGTGCATTCATAGACCTCCAAGAAAGAACGCCTTCAGGCCAGAAGAATATTAGCACGCTTCAAGACAAAGAACTGAATCGAGCGTATTTACTGCTGCTATAATTTGATCTGCACTGAGTGAAGTCTCATAATATAATGCTCTAAATGAAACATCAGTTTTTTTTCCTGCTCTGCTACTGTTGAAGAGTAGTATGTGCGTGTGTTTTCCTTTATTAGGTGTTTCACAATATGTAGTTTACACCTTCACATCTGATGTGATTGCTCTTGGGAGACAGCTGTAAACATGCATCAGAGTATCTCAGAAAGCAGCAGCGGTTTCTGTCATAAGCCTGAAATGTCTTTCAGTGTTTCGCACTGAGAAGAAAATAATAACCCTCTGCGTGTAGAAATGCATACAGGCAGCATGGTAGTGGATTTCTATGATTGTGTCTGTTGGGGGAGTTTGCTGCAGGGTGTTGTGTTATTGTGTAACAGGAGACTTGAAGGGGAAAGGGATCACCCTCAGTCACCACATCTCCCGGAGCAACAAGACCTCCAAATCCTGAATGAATAAATGATCTGGATGAGATTCCCTTAAGCAAGACATTCATTTAAAATGCCAAGAGGTCTGGTCCCTAAATTCTCATTGCAGAAAAGGTCTGAACAATCAATACAGATCGCAAAATAAACATTATAATTTCTGATTGGATGAGCCACACTCGAAGCCGCTGCACACCTGTGACCGCACATCAGTCGATTTCTGTATTACAGGCTGTGCTGTTTCTAGGCAACCGTAAACAACCTACAGTTAGTCACTAAATCACTCCAATTATAATCAATACTCTACAACAGGATCTCTAGCAGCTGACATTTCTTCAGTCGCATGGCCCTGAAATTGTGTAAACGCACCTTATCAGCTTCTATGTTGCCTATGCATTGTTTCTTAACAGTCCCATATGGAGAAAATGTGAAGATTATTATTTTTTGCATATTTTTGAATGAAATTAATGATTTTATTTATCAAGCATGCATTACAATGACAGTAAAGACGTTAAAAATATCAAAAATAGTGTTCTTTTGAGCTTTCTATTCATCAACTAATCTTGATATACAGACATTATAAATTCATTATAAATAAGAAAAGTTATTGAGCAGCAAAATATCATATTAGAATGATTTCTGAAGGATCATGTGACACTGAAGACTGGTGTAACCGCTGCTGAAAATTCATCTTTACATCACAGAAATAAATTACATTTAGAAAACAGTGATTTTAAACTAATAATATTTCACAAGTATTAATAATATTGTTTACTGTGTTTTCAATCAAATACATGCAGCCTTGGTGAGCATAAGGGAATTCTCTGAGAAACTTAAAGAAATCTTACCACCCTCAAACCAGTGCTGGTCCGGATCGTTATCTCGAACTGTTAATTGTGAATTTTGCCCTGAATCAAACACTAATTAAAACACTAGCCTTTCACGACGTCGCATGGCAACTCTGCACATCAGCAGCTTGGGAAAATCAATGCAGTTTTATACATTTTGGGCATTCACAACAATAACAGGGAGGTAATTGAGGCCATTGTGTGGTGGATTTATATAAGTTGGCTTTGTATCTCTGGTTTACTGTAGCTGTTGGTCTTTGTGAGAACAGTGAGAAAGGATCCAGCGAGGGATGTACTTCTCAATGAGGCAAAGAGAAGAGCTGTCATGTTAAGTCTGAGAGACTAACAGAGACTCCCTTGTCTCGCACAGTCCTTTACATTAATGAGAGGCAAAGAGAGCATCACGTCTACTCCCATCTGTCTTCTCTTCCTCAAAGACATGACAAGTGTTTCTGTGGTTTTTTATATATATAAAACTAGAACAAAGAATTTAAAGGTGCTAACACACTAAGGGAAGCTTTTGATGTTTGAGCTGGAAATGACAAATACAAGAATCAGTGTAACAGACTGAAGCACAAAATCAGTAAGAGACAATCTTGCCTTGACATTGTTATCTAGTGCAAGAGACTCCACTGTCCCCACACCATCATATAGTGCCATGTTATATAGTGGAAGGAGTTCAATTATGCTTCATTAGGAGGATGCCCCATATAGCCTGAGCGTTCTGTCTTAATGAGGACACATGCGTCTGTCTTGGCTGACATCACCATAGAGAATTTGAGAAGCGTTTTTTAATTCTAATCCCTGTAGGTTTTAGTGCTTGTGGAGATGTAATCATAGGCTGTATTATCCATGTTAGGACAATGTTTTATGATATGGAAAATCTGACTCCTGTGTAGGGTTGAAAATCCAAAAATATGAATGAAACCATTTATTGGACCTCATTAATCAGAAGAAAGATTTTCTATGCAATTCAATTAAGCCTAAAAAGTGGACAAATTTACATATTTATTAGATTATTGAAGGATAATGTGACACTGAAGACTGGAGTAATGATGCAGAAAATTCAGTTGTGCCATCACAGGAATAAATTACATTTGAAAAAAAAACATTAACATAGGAAAAATATGTTTAAAATGGGAGCAATATTTTAGTATTACTGTATTTTTGTTCAAATATATGTAGCCTTTGTGAGTCTACGATACTTGTAAAAATGTACCAGGCATAAAACCATAAACATTTGCATTCTTCCAGTGATATGGATGCAAAACTGCATTTAAAACACTTTAACAGACCAGCACTGCTATTGGTCTTATGCTACTGAATTTATTTTAGTTAAATTGTGAGCTTCCTATCTGAATTCAACATGATGAAAGAGAGAAGTCTTGGCTGCCAAGAAATAATAAACTGACCACACATCCTTCTATTTCTATTGCTTCCTTATAGAAGATCAAATGGAATCAGAACCAGATTCCTTATAATTCAAATACTTACTAAGATGAATGTGTATTTGTGGGTCAGCCTGCTGTCTCTTAAGATGTTTTGGTCTGGTTTTCTCAATGATCAGCTTAATTAGGCATTAGGACGCTATCGTTCCTTTACACTGATGAAACAAAGTGTGGAAGACAAAGAAAGAGAGCTCTCTCTGACTTCAGCTGACATCTGCCTCTTTTATCCTTTGCAACTCTGCTTAAGCACAAGAGCTAATACATTAAACTGATGCACGTCTGAGGATGGTGCGTTTGTCCTTTCTGTGATGTCGAGGACACATACTGAGCCCAGCGGCTCACAGCACTATTAGCACTATTTAAAAGTGTGACCGTTTTGTTCATCCCCTAAACACCAAGACTGAGTGTCAAGTTTTCTGGTCAGCCTGCCAGAACTCTCTTCTGGCCTACTTGGTGCTCTGATCCATTCGTACTAGAGGAAGGGTTCTCAGCTGGTGACGTATTATTGTGCTCACATGCATTAAGGGTATTGTGTGTGTGTGTGTGTGTGGATATATCCAAACAAGCTGTCTAAATGTAGAGCTGCAGAATGTGCCGCAAAACATTGGAAAACGTTTTATCAATCAATACCACTACTTGGAAAACAGCTTGTTGCTGGACAAGCTGCAGTTTGAAAGCAGCAGAGATACGGTCACGCGATTTTGAAAAATGTAGTTAAGTTGTGTTGCTATTTTTTATTAGTTGCTTCACATCACCTGTGCACCACATCAACTATGCACCTCTAATACTCAAAAATGTACAACATTTGTAATGTCAAGTCATTTATATTTAAATAGAGCTTTTCACAAAATCATGTTGTTTATGTTTATATAATCATAGTATCTTCATGCCTTATAGTAATATAGCAGATCAGTGCTGGGCCGCAATGTAGTTTGCATTTTGGCATGAAACCAACAATAAAGTAGTTAAGACTTGCTTTACTGTATTTCTATCATGACAACTCTTGTAAGATTTCAGCATGGTGATGGATATGTCAATGTATTTAGTCTTGGTGGAAAAGATCTGCTACTTTGCTGCTGCTGAATAGCTGCTGCTGTTGAAAGCTATGCAGGAATTTGCAACTGACAATGCATATGGCGATACGGTGCTGTGAGTATTTAAGACATACCGCTGCTGCAGGTGGAGCTGGGGATGGTGGAGGATTTGCTGAATGCTGAAGTGGATGCTAACCTGCCATTTAAATGTAAAGCAGCAAGCTCATTGGCTGCATATGCAACATGAACCAATCTACTTGTACCAGGTCGTTTAACACTGTGAAGATCATCAGTTACATTAAGACCCATCAGACTGCGCTATCTAGAGTTTCATGAAAGAACTGGGCATACATTGCTTTACAGTGTAAAGGGAAAGTCATAAAGTATACGCTTTTATCCAAAGCGACTTACAATTGCATTCAGGGTATACATTTTTGTCAGTATGTATATATGCAGATCTTGGTTATAAAGTATGCAAATATATTACATATCTCACTTTACATAGGTATGCAATTATACAGTTTACATTTTGTGAGAATATGTCACAGCTGAGATTTACTATAACATATATATTATTTTATATGAGTATACTGTATATATTCAAGTAAAGTAGGATACTCTGGGATAATAAAGTGTACTTTAAAAAAACTAGCGGACACTTTGTCAGTTTGTTTTTTCACTTTTGATGAATACCAAGATTGGTTGGATACATGTTGGTTTGGCCACCCAGTTGAGCCACCCAGTATGTGTGCCGGCCCGTCACATTTGCCATTGAGGTGGATTTTCTTCTCTTCCATATTTATGTGATTCACACTCTCATGCTCAGGTTGTGCAGGTTGACACATTCTGGCTCATGTGGACTCATTCTGAAGAATGAACTCTCATTTGGCCTGAGCAGCGGACTCTGCACCTGAGGCCTTCCACCCACCCCAACACTGCACCACATTTGTTGCATTGAGAGCTATTTGTGGCCCTCAGTATGACGGACCTGTAACTCTAAATACCACTATCATTAAAGGCAATCACAGTGTAGCTTAGTTATTGTCATGCTGTTTTGAACACAACTAAATTTAAACAGAGACGACATGTACTGGACAGACAGACTTATAGACCTTATAGACTCATAGACCTGTAAGGAGATGGTTGTTGTAAATCGATAAAATGTGTTTGTGTGGCTTTTAAATAATGCTTTAGGGCCACAGCAGTAACTCTTAATGTCAGCCACCAGCCAGGACAATTTAGTTGTTTTTATAAAATGAAAAACATCATACTGAAGCTTAAACTGTCAATATTTTGTCTCTTTTATTGCATCAGACATGATGGACAAAATGAGATGCAGTACTTGGGCTATTTGTTGTGTTTGGTTCTAGAAAAAAAAATCTTTCTGAGGATGCCGCTGGCTTTCGCTAAATTGGTTTGTTCTCCTGTTGCAGGAGTGATAACAACCGTTTCAGCCCTGAGAGGCCTTGTCAGCAGACCGGTTTAGAACATGACTGCCGTTACACAACAAAAATATTTCTCAGGATTCTCTTCTGCACTTTCAGGGAAGAGCAGAAATGTGACCCTGGACCACAAAACCAATCATAAGGGTCAATTTTTTTAAATTGAGATTTATACATCATCTGAAAGCTGAATAAATAAGCTTTCCATTGATGTTAGGACAATATTTGGCTGAGATACAACTATTTGAAAATCTGGAATCTGCGGGTGCAAAAAAAAATGTATATTGAGAAAATCACCTTTAAAGTTGTCCTTAGCAATGCACATTACTAATAAAAAAATAAGTTTTGATATATTTACAGTAGGAAATTTACAAAATATCTTCATGGAACATGATCTTTACTTAATGTCCTAATGATTTTTGCCATAAAAGAAAAATTTATAATTTTGACCCATACAGTGTATTTTTGGCTATTACAAATTTACCCCATGCAGCAGCTTAAGACTGGTTTTGTGGTGCAGGGTCATAAATTATCCTGTTGCAGTGAAAATGCATGAAACTTCTGAATCGTGTGAAAGTGTAGAGGTTCAAATAATTAATAGATTGCAAAACTAATTTTATAATGTTTATTATAAATTAATTATTTATATTATATTTTTCATAATCTTTAATCAAAAACATAGCAAGAAAAGACTATCGCATTTTCCCTTTAATGCCAACTTTAAAATATTATATAGATAAAAATTGAAATATAGAATATTATGAAATATTACAGTGTAATTGTTTATATAATAATATTATATTTATAATAACACAATATATAATATAATTTAAATATAATATATTTTTGTATTAATATTTATTATTATTATTATTATTATTATTATTATTATTTAAATATAATATATTTTTGTATTAATATTTATTTTATTAACTTCTTAATAATAAGTTTTATTATTATTATTATTATTATTATTATTATATTTGAATAAATAAAATATATAAAAATTATATTGTAAAATACATAAATAAAAATATTATACATATTATATACAGCCTTGAGGATGTTTATTCCTTTTCAATCAAAAGTATTCTGACATTCATGAGCCATCAGCCATTGTGATTGAGTGGAAGTATCACAGGACATGAGCAAACAATGAGTACATGCAAATGATGAGAAGCCCTGGCTTATGTTGTCATACCATGCACCTACTGTATTTGTAAAGGTCGAATTCCTTGGAAATAACACATTATGTATAGCTGACCTGGAACTGTCCACTTAGGGCATAAATACAACAGGACACAGGAGTGATTACTAGGCTATATGTTCCCTTGAGCGCCCACAGCCATACGCTCCACTGTGTAGGCTAATGACGTGTAACTCCCATGAATGAGTATGGACAGGCTTATGTAAGTCCTTACCTGTGTGTGTGAGAGAGAGAGGGTGAAAAGGTCATATTAAGCTTGTCAGTGTGTAATTACTCTGGTGATATTTGCAGATGCTTGTGTGTAGTAATAGTGAGATTATTTAATTATTTTGAGTATGTGTGTGTGTTTTATATTTAAACTGCAAGGCATGTAGCTTGTGTGTGTATGTTAGAGTGTGCTGAAGGTGTGTGTGTGTGTGTGTGTGTGTGTGTGTGTGTGTGTGTGTGTGTGTGTGCGAGTGTTTATACAGAGGACTGGAGGCCAAAAGAGTGAGCAGGGCACCTCATTAAAGCAGTGGATGTGGATGGAAGAGGTGGAGCTCGGTATCCTTTAAAATTCAGTCCACTGCTCAGTTATTCAAATAATCCCTACACCGACATGTTATCGGGCATTAACATAGACCAAATAACAACACAAGAAAGGGCACACAGGCTCCAAATAATCCACAGGTTTTCTGCTCATGATTGGAGGGGAGGAGAAGAGAGAAATTGTGAGTGAATGAAACCGATTGAGAAGGAAATGTTGGAAAGCCAATTCCGCAGCCCAGCTACAACGAATATACTGTTTCTTCACGTTTGGCAATTGATTTTATAAATAGAAATCTTTAATTGCTTCTGTGGAACACAAAAGAAGAACATTAGCAGGATGTTCATTTTGCTCTTTTGGTTACAATACATGCAAAAACCAGTGTGTGTTTATATTATTTAAAAAATTAAGTTTCAGTTATACTAAATCAATAACTTGTATCTTGGTAATGTTATGTAAACGCTTTAGTGCGACTGAAATACCAGTCTGATTTCTGTGAGGTCAGACTGACAGACAGGAATAATGTGATTGTAGCTCGGCTTTCACTATTATGTTTAGCATGTCTACACTTGGTCTCTGCATTGTGCTGTGCACATATTTCGAAAGACAAAAGTGACGGATAATGTGTATTTAATCTTTCTTTCATATTCTGTTATTTACTTTGTTTACTGCATTATTTTAGTGTCGTGAGTTACCTTCATGGTATTTTGTGTGTATGGCGCTGTTTACTGTTTACTGTGTATAGCTATAGCTACTTTATATTATTATTTGGCCTTGTTTTATGGATGCAGAAACATACAATGTATTCTGATTTATATTTATGTTTTTTTATGCCACCAGTATTATCTTGGTGATTATCAGTACATTTTAAAGTAGAAAGTTGATTTTGTTAGTTCAAGTATTTGTGTATTAACATTATATCACACAAGTAAATATATGCTGTAAAATAAGTTGTTAAATACAGAGGCATCGATATGCCATGAACATTGACATTGTATCTCTTTATGTGATTTTTTTTTTATAGTGTAGCTTCTAGTCTGATTGCATCAGCTTAGTTTGTGTTCTATGAGTCCCATGACCACAGCCAAGCTGAACGTTCAATACAGTCATCAGTCATCCCCGCCGAGGGTCTGGTCGGGACAGACCTGTGGAGATCTGTTTGTGAGATGGTGCCAGGATGGCCAGATGCTGCCAGGATCTTTAGCATGGCCAGAGAGCACAGGTTGGCCAGAGGTGTTCACATCATGTTTTACGCCTCGACTCAGGCTAACACAAACCACTGCAGGCGGCCAGTGTGTTCCTGTCATTAGAGGGTCGGATGACACGGCCATGTGCTTCCTGTCAGGAGGAACTTTTCAGAACAGGGAAGCAGATGTGTGTGAGAGAGAGCCGCACACTTCCAATCTGCTTCCACATTATCACACACGTGGGAAGTGGCGACGGCTGTGTGGCAAATGGATTCCATTGAATTTTTGTAAACGTGTTTCTGATTAAAAACCAAACATGTTTGTTACTATTCTAAGGGAAACCTTTTAACAGGACATTTATTTTACTACTTTTGAGATGTCAAATTACAGTTGTTCCTAATATTTTTTCCACTAATAAACTTTTATCTAAAGTTAGTGAAGAGCTTGAGATTAAACAAACAAATTGTCGGATTACCTAAACTAGTGAGAGTCTGAAAAGTGTTTTAAGAGAGTTTATTTTCTTATAGTTCACAAGATAATTGACACAGATTTCATTTAGATATACACTACCGTTCAAAAGCTTGCAGGAGTTTTTAATCTTTTTTTTAATTAATGTATTAATTTTATTCATTCAAATTAAATTGTATTAATAAATAATGCAATGGATCAAAAGTGACAGACTGTTACATTGTTTACAAAATATTATTTTTCATATAAATGCAGCTATTAATAATCATGATGTATCATGGTTCACCCCCCCATCCTCCCCAATGTAACCTTCTTAGCCTTTTTGTCACTATTTAAAGATAGGAAAATAGAAAAAGAACAGGACATGATGTGTAGAAGAAGAGGGAAAGAATCAGTGAAGGAGTGTGACTCACTCAAGTATATCAATGTGACTATCTCAGATAGCATTGCAAGTTCAAAACCCCATACGCTAGGTACTAAAACTCTGTTCAGTCAGCCAATATATCGCTGCAATTAATGTTAAGTTATTTCCAATGAAGTCATATGCCAAACGATATCAAATAAAGTTAATGAATATGTTCTGCTGATGCCTGTTGCCAGCAACCCAGTTCAACAATACGTTGTAGATGAATGAGCGCAGGTTATTAACAATGTATGAATTGACAAAAAAACGAAAGTATGTGAAACCATTCAAGACAAGCACATATGGTATTGTGAGGATCTCGATTCAATGTGCCATATGTCTTCAGTAATAGCTAACACAGAGGGATGCAGTCCCCCACCTTCCTTTCCCTTTTCACTTTCTCTCTCTGTGTCTCTCCTGATCCACAAAGCCCCAGCCCAGACAGAATTAATGTGCAAGTCATCAGTCACAGAGGAAACAGAGCCATGTGATAAGAACACCCCCAATATTACCTCAGAGCTCACGGGGGCATCTGTTGTAGACGTGTCACACTCATTATTGCTTTGCACCAAGCGTGTGACTTTTATATACAGTGCAGAGAGAACAGTTTAAATTAGTGTGCCTGTGTTGGATATCACCTTCTCTTTATAAGATCTATTTTCTTGTTTCTATTTTCTAATATCTATGTATCTGACATATTACGTTTTTATGTTTCAGCCGAATGTTGAAATGAGCCATAGTGCATGTGATGAAGGCCAGTGGTCACAGACACACAAGCACACACACACACACAAATACACATGCTGGAGGAACTGGCACCCTGCACTGCGCATGGGCTGTTGCATTGTGGGGCAGGCAGTTTGGGTGAAGGCCATGCCTATCGCTCCTGCTCCCCCTGTGCCCCTCAGGCGGCCCCTGCTGGGATTTGGGCCTTGAGCAGCGAACAGACTGCAACTTCAATCTGTTTAGTTGCGGGACTGAAACGTGAGGCCCGGAGCAGCAGTGAAAAATAACCTCGGCCAGGGCAAAGATAGCAACAGCAGAGTATGATACAGCATTAAAATACACAGGGAAACCTGCTTCAAAATAGACTGAGGCCATTTTGCCACCAACAGGGAGAGGAAAATATATTAAATGTTCAAAGCAGCAGAGATAGAAAAGCGCCCTGCTGTTTGGTAAATGTCAGCGAGACCCTTTGTGTGCATTGATTATCTGGCCCCTCAGAAACTTCATCCGCACCTTTTCCAGTCCAGTGATGCAAATAGAAACGTTTACTAAATGCTCCTCAGAAGTGAATAATAAAACCAGCGCGATGCTAACAATGCGATGTGAGTGATGTCTGTGTTGTAACTCGTATTCTGTTGTCGTCTCCAGTCTGTTCACAGTTCTCCAAAGGAGTGTACGCCATCATCGGTGTGTACGACAGGAAGACCGTCAACATGTTGATGTCGTTCTGCGGTGCGCTACACGTCTGCTTCGTGACGCCCAGCTTCCCCATGGAAAACTCCAACCAGTTTGTGATCCAGCTGAGACCCGAACTGCAGGACGCCCTGGTGGGCGTAATCGAGCACTACAAGTGGTCCAAGTTCGTCTATTTGTACAGCTCGGACTCTGGTGAGACCTGCTTTTTAAAGATCTAATTATTTGGGGGGAATGTATTAATAATGAATTGCACCCACTAATACCAATGCTTATTTGCACGTTTTTATTTGACTATTATTTGATGTACAACTGCTTCCATGACTTAGGATTTTCCAAACTGGGGCCACACTTTTAGATAATTTTTTAAAATAATAATCATAATAATTATAATTATAATTAATTTAAATAATATTTGTAAAGGTAAATATTCATTATTAAATGTAATTATACAATTTAAAAACTATAATAAATTAGTATCATTATTACACTAGCATTAATAATATTAATAAATTAATCATTGTTATAATAATGTTATAATAAATTCGAATTGGACCTTTTTTCACACAGTGTAAAGCAATTGGTATTCATCATATTTTGGGGTTCTTGGCATCAACAAGTTTGAAAACTCTTGACATGAATAGAAAGTCCCTCTAAATCTCTCTCTAAAAGGTGTATTGTAGATTAAGCTTAATTTGCATAGAACTGAGGTGTCTTTGAAGCGCATGAGAATTTAAATACTCATAATGTAGTGCTATAGCGACACATTTAGTGCTTGGTAAAAATGGTTTGTGCTGAAATACCATGCACTGAATTCACCCATTAAGAATTCTCTTTTGAATGTGGCTGGTTGGTTTTCTGAGAGCCAGTATTTACCACCACATTGCTGGTGTGCACATGGAGTCAGCTTTTGTTCCTGGTTTGTTTGTGAACATGTTGGTGTGTAATGACAGATATAGATATGACTCATGAGAGAGCAGCCTGCTTTCCCGTTTCTGGGATGAACAATAGTGTTCTGATCTGAGTGAATGCATCTCTCCCTGCACTTGGAGCTCATTTGTGCATCTTTCTCCATGGAGATCTGCCAGAATGAAACCGTTGTGCCAGAGTAAAATGTATCCAGTTGAAGACCAGGGAAAGAAAATCCTAATTCTAAAGCACCCCCTCACATGGTTTCATTGTAATTCTAAGAAGGGTCCAAAATGTACTTGTCTGCCACACAGGCCAGGGCCGATTAATTTAGAACATTTACCAACCAATAAATCTTGTGTTCAAGCCATGAAACTAGGTTTTGTTTTATCATTATTAGTGAAGCGCGGATGAGCTAAAACATCACCCGAATCCGCAGCTTCAAATTAATTATCCACTCGCACCTATATTTTTGTCTGATTTAGATAACCGAACCCGACTCACACCCGATCGTTACATTCAGGGTTTGTCATGAAAAACCTGGAAAAGTCATTGAATTTTAAAACAGCAATTTCCAAGCCTGGATCGATTTGATGAATAAGTAAACCCAGTAAGTTTTGGAAAAGTCGTTGAAATCTATTTCACAATCCTCTGTTTGCCATTCAAACCAGTTACATTTTTGCTGATGATATTCTTTTGTTTTATGCCTGCGGTAATTTTGAGTAAAACGTCATGTCGTCATTGTGTATCACATAGTGCCCCTCGAGGAATAAGATATCAGATATGTAGGAATATAGCTACCAGGAAAATATATTTACACATTAACATACCTCGTGTCTCTAGCGCACTTAAAAAAAAAATTGTAATACAAAATAAATTATTTTATATATATTTATTTTTCTTGTTATATTGTTTATAATGCATATATTGAGGAATAGCCAACTAAGAAAGTTGGTGTCTGGCTTTAAAAAATGAAGGCGGGAGAAAGTAGTGAATGATCTCACGGTTCGGTAAAGACATGAGACATGCATTTAAGGGCTCTAGATGAGGGAAAAGTTTGTGAACAAATAGGATAATAATAGGATAATAACAATCGTACATACATTCATAAATAAAATTACTTCATTACTTCTTCATTCTTTAGAACACTAAAATATTTTGAAAATATTTTTGTTTTTTTGTCCATACAGTAAAAGTAAATTGGTTCTGATGTTATCTGACCCCCAGCATTCTTCAAAGTTATTTATTTTGTGCTCAGTGTAAAAAAAAAAAGTTATACAGGTTTGGAGGGGCATGAACGTGAGAAAATAATGACATAATTCTTAAGTAATGAACATTGACGAGCCTGCCACAATCATTTTGTCCATATTTTTATTTTGGTGGCCTAATTTCTTTATGAATTATATTCCACATATGTTTTGCCAAGTTTCTGGAGAAACAGTGAAACTGTTGGCATGATGAATAAATCCTGATGTCAAATCTTCTACTTTGGTAAAAGTTAAGAAGACACAGGAGTCACGAAAGATGGTTTCTTTGGTAGACGGTTGTCAGTTATTTAAAACACACACATGACATTTACATCAGGGAGAGTCAGACTATTGTTCTAATTTCATTTAAATTAGACTGTCTAACTAATTTGATTTAAAAGATGTTGCAGTTCCTAAGACAGTTACCAGCCAAGTAGTGACTAACCTGATTTTTACTTGCATTTGGCGCTCTGCGAGTGTTAAATTTGGACCCTGTTGCCATCTGCCATCCCACAGCACAGCAATACGGGAAGTTTTCATGCAAGTCTCTTCTCACCTCGAAATAAATACCTGAAATTTCCAGATCTGCCCTAGGAAAGTCATGGGCATCCGGCACTGCTCCCCGAACAGGTAGAATCTGACACACCTGTCAGCACCAGGTGTGCTTTTCCCCCGTAGCCAATCGGCTGCAGTGTTCCCATAACGTGTCACCATCTGTTACAGACGTTCAGCTCAGCCGACTATGATGGGAGCATGACGCGATCTGCATATCACAGGTCTTTTTTCTCTTTTCGCCTTGTCGTTGTCAGTTCTGTCATTGCTCTACGCACACAATAGGTTTGATGCCTGCCTATATGCACGCCACGGGTGTTTCGGATGATGGTTTTATCTTGTGGAAGTGCTGAGGGCTCTGGTTTAAGATTGTAGGATCATTAACTCTGTGACTGAGAGGAACCAAACCACAGGAATCTATATCACCAGCCTCTTGTTGCCTAGATACAGCGCTGCACTGTCTACGGGGTTATTTTAAGCCTTTTAAGGACATACGCGTGAGAGTGTATGTAGCCCGTATGTGAACCCAGCCGCAGCGTCAGCTTCCTATGCGTATAACATCAGTTCCATATTGGCGTAGAATTCCACCGGCTCCACACCACCCCAGATGAGTGAGAATGATGCTAAAGAGAGACGTCTTCCCCCGCTGGCCCTATTCTCTGTGTATCGTGAGCCATTTGTTCAGCCCGCTGGGAGTGTGAGCTCTTTAATGTCAAATCACCCTGCAGTCTTAAAGTGGTCCAGCTGTACTCACACTGAGTCAGGCAGGAAGCAACGCTGGCTCAGATGCAGAGGGGTCAAAGGTCAAGTTATCAAAACAGAGGCGGACGGAAGCAGAGGAGGGAATCAATATTCCTTGCGTCTGCTGTCAATATATGCTTGCTTTCCTTCGGAATCCAACTATTTTTGGCATGTTTTTCAAACTACATTGTAAATATGAATTGATGTCTAGTTGGCCTGCTTCAAAAACTTTATGTGACTGTTTACTTACCATCATATTTGTGCTTGCCCCTTAAATTGTTGCTCAAAAAAGGTAACAAATGCACCATTTAAAAGGATGGTTCACCCAAAAATTGTAATTAACCCATGATTTATTCACACTAAAGCCATCCTATATAACTTTCTCCTTTTAGACGAATACAATCGGAGTTATATAAAAAATGTCCTGGCTCTTTCAAGCTTTATAATGGCAGTGAATGGTGGTTGAGAAGCAAAACTTTGCTTTGTGAAGTGCATTCATCCATCTTAAAAAGTGCTCCACACAGCTCTGGAGGGTTAATAAAGTATAAAGAGCGACTGAATTAATTCATCAAAACCTTTTAAAAACTGCTAAGAATAAAAATGAGCTCAGGGTCAAGGTTTTTGTTTTTGGTTGCCACAACAACTGCAATAAACTGAAGTAATTCCTAGAAATTACTTATTTTGAGCACCAGCAAACCTAAAAAGAGGGTCTGTGTCTGGCACTTTATGCATTGCATTCTACAAAAAGTGTAGTTAACCTAGGGTCCCTTCATGTCATCTACACACTCATTAAACTGACAGGCGAGGCACTGCAAAAGATGGTCATTGTAACACTGTATACTATGGGGACACTATGTTCTTTTTAAGCCAGTTTCATTGGTTTATCAATATATTGTCAGCTAGGAAAATACTCAAATTTGACTAGGATATGTAAAACAGTTTTGTGTGAGTGAGAGACTGAAATTTAAATAGTTATTCACTGATCATCTTCCCTTTTGGTTGTTGCTATTTGCTGCTACCAAATCATTGAGACCATGAACTCAAGAACTGAAACAGTTAAACTTGTGAATGAATCTTTTGAACCAGTTTTGTGAACTGGTTGGACAAACTGGATGACACTATCACTCTCGTGAACGTGCACAAAAACAAAATACAGCAACAAAAACACCAGGACAGCTTTCAAGACTTTTAGCAAAAAGAAGTCATATAAACTTTTATGATATTTTTATGGTATTTTTATAGTCATTTTATATTTTTTTCCTGACGTAAAGGTTCAACAGATTTTTTATTTAATTGTATTTATCACATTTGACACATTTAAACTATGTTCAATTCTCTAAAATGTTTCTGTTTTATATGCAGTTTTTAAAATAAAGTCATATAGATTTAGAATGATGTGAAGGTGAATAATACATTTGTGAATTTTTATTTTTGAGTGAACTAATGCTTTAAGGAAGTGTGTAGTGTCCCTGTAGTGCACAGAAACAGACAATTCTGGCACAGTTGCCGCTTTCTGTGATTTATTTTGGGTCCATCCCACCCCATAAATGAAATATTTTGTACTGTTATCTCTGCTGTGGGATCCATTGTTCCATAAATCATAAAGTGTGCATCCTTGTTGTTGCTCTCCTTTTAATTACAGCTCATGCAACAGCTGCGTGGTATTGCATTAAACAAAGACTGTAAAATTCGAGTGCACGCTTTTTTACTTTGGGTGCTGTTCAAAACATAAAATAAACCTGACTAAGTCCATTGAACATTTCATAAACAATGTCCCATATAAATGCTGACAGGGGAGTTACTGTATTTATGTCTCTTTGTAGAGCCTGCCAGAATTTACAGGAGGCTATAGACTTTCATTGGCAGTTTTGGAGCAGGATTGTTTTATTATTGTTATTATTACTGGATAAACTTGAAGTTCTCACACAGCAAAAAGCATAGATGCTGTGGAAGCATGCTGTTGAGTGTTTGGAGAGATGAGTTTGGAGGAGCTGGCCGTGGTGCTGAAGTATTGAGAACACAAGAAGTGAACAGCTCTCAGCCGCAGCATAATAAGAGCAATCATGTAAGCTTGTACTTTCAACTGTCATCACGTCATAAAACGAATCGGTTCTTATGGGAAAGATGAGGCTGGTGTTACGTCTGCTCCAAAATGTTGGAAATATTTTATTTGTATTTATTATTATTATTATTATTTTGTGTTCATGAAAATATAGTCACGTTTATATTTTAGGAAGGTGGGGGGGAAGCTGTCCAGACGAGCATAGTATTTAGAGGTCCTTGGAATTCAAAAGTGTGAAAACCGCTGGATCTGAGTGTTGTGTCATTAGCTTAGCAACAGTAGAAACACTTTTGAGAGTGCTGGATGTTGCCGACAGTGAGGCAGCACTTTAGGTTTTGAAACAGATTACGTCTTGTTGTGTTGAAATATTGTTGGCTTTAATGGCATTATTTTTTAATCAGAGGGATTTTGTTGGTGTCTAGGGAGAAAGCTGATTGGTCCCTCTGTGTTGCACACATACATCCACCATCTTTGAATCCAATGCCAAGATCAATGTCTTCACTAATCGAACCCCATTTCCTGTCTGTGGACAGTGTGGCTCTCACTCTCCACTCTCTGGATCGTCCTGGCAGGTTTTACTGAATTCATAGCCAATAAAGTGGCATTCAGATGGTCAGAGGTGCCTGGAGATAACAGTGTCGATACTATAGTCCTCAAAGCTCCTGAGCTGCTTCAGAATAATTGGCTAATTAATTAACTTACCAGAATGTCATTAGTTACACATTGCATTTCACACAAGTTTCACATTAACCAGTCCTTCTTCCAAATACACATGTTAACTTACTCAATATTTCAAATTGAATGCGGTTAACTTGTTTGTCTAGTAAACAAATGAAAATCTTAAGTTCCACTAAATCTCAAAAATGTATCATTTTGATGCAACTGATTACCTCAGCCTTTCGGATTTCTGCTAACCTAATTTTGGTAATTTGTATTCTAGGACTGTCAGTTCTGCAGAAGGTTCTGGACACAGCAGCGGAACATAACTGGCTGGTGACCTCCGTGAATGTGGAGACAATGACAGAAGCGTCCT
Organism: Gymnocypris eckloni scoliostomus; assembly: GCA_027564155.1. NCBI lineage: Eukaryota > Metazoa > Chordata > Actinopteri > Cypriniformes > Cyprinidae > Gymnocypris > Gymnocypris eckloni. Next base: position 24,563,345 of record CM050426.1, read on the forward strand.
TCCTCAAAGTGTTCCAGGACCTGGACAAAAAGAAGGAGGGCCAGATCATCATCGACTGTGAGCTGGAGAGACTCACCTCCATCCTGAAGAAGGTAATTGGCTTTCACCGGTTTTATTATAGTCATACATGCTGTCAGGGGCTCCAAATTAATGAGGAATCAATTTTTGTATCCAAATTGAGAATGTTCTTTGCTCTAAATGTACTAAGACCACTTAAATACGTCTTTCAATAAAGACAAACAGCTAGTCATAGCTACACAAACAGTTATCTTTAATGCTGCTAATAACCATGCCATTATGAATATATCAGTAATCATCTAAAGGCTCAGGTGACTCAACTTAAAATGTAATTCAGAGCTGCAATGCTCGGATGAAGCCTGTGGCCACTCAAATCAGATGGAGTGGCCTATGCAGCAAGCCCCAAGACGCTCTCTTTCTCTCTCTCAAAAAGTGCCAAGGACGGAGCAGATAAATAACACTGGCCTGACATTTGGGGTTGGCAGCGGAGCCATAGTGACGCGTCACTTCTTTCTGCTGCCTGGAGGAGGAGGAAGCATCCTGTTACTGTAATTAACGAGAGCGTGCCTTTTCTTCCCTTTATCTCCTTTCCTCTATTTCATGACTCAAACAGAAGACCCTTGACAGGCCGTGTTGTGTTATTGATAGCACAGTGCCCATAGTTAAGGCTGTTGCATCATTTGGTTGCAATTTGCACAGCATGCATATACACATTTTTCCTCTCTGAAAGCAATCATCCATCACCATGCGTCCACCAATCATACCGTAAAACAACATTGGTGTAATTTCCCCCCACTTTGATTCACATTCCTTCACTAACACCAGGGGCCAGAGGGTTTAATTGAGGAAAAACTCTCTGTGCATGTTTTTCATCACTCTCTAAGCATGCAAGATGTTGTGTGGAACGTTTTAGGAGGTATATTTTAAAGACTCCATAAAGTAGTTTGATAAAAAGAAATGTACTTTCTTTTGAAATATTAAGTAACAGCATGACATCCCTAGTAAAAAAAGTTATATATTTAAAATATATTTATTTCATACTAGTTCAAATCTGTTAACATATTTACTGACATATTGCTAGAGACTTAATGACATAAAAATGACAATTAAACTTTATTTGGAGTACTACTTCTTAATATTAAGCATAAAATGTGTTTTAATGTTACTATTGATGAGGAGTATATGATTTTTAATAATATTAACCTTTAGATGAAGGATATTCGAAATGTACCTAAAGTAAACTTGCAATAGTTCCATTTTAACACAATCAAATATACTTAACCATATCTTTAGTTGGACGTCAGCACTACTTCCACACAATTAAAGTGCATTAAGTTCAAAACTAGTTGCTCCAGTTTAGTAGATTATAAACTCAGCAGTTTAGTATACCAAAAGGGCAAATGCAGAGTATTTCTTATCAACTACATGTATTTGTAGCATAGTTTACAGTAGCAATGTATTTCAAATACATTGAGGGCTGGTTTCACAGACAGAGCTTAGACTAAACCAGGATTAGATCATCGTTCAGGACATTTAAGTAACATTTATAAACGTGCCTTAGAAAAAACATCACTGGTGTCCATATTGAGACGAAACAAAGGCACTGATATATTTTAAGATCAGTCAGTGCAAGCTTCTTTCAGTTGAAACAGCTCAGACTTACATGTTAGTCTGGAACTAGGCTTAAACCTTGTCTGTGAAACATAGTATATTAGTATATTTACATTTCACTAGGGATATCAAAGGGCTTGTCTTTTTTTCAGAAAGTCAACATGGTTATTGTTGACTAAAACTATTAACTGTATATATATATATATATATATATACATTTCATTAAAGCTAAAATAAAATAAAATATAAATATTAGATTAAAACTTAAAATAACACCAGTAGCCATTAGTTTGTCACAGCACAGGAAGTCTATGATTTGCTTCTTGCTTCTTCTAATCGGTGGCATGTGACATCACAAAGAGTGGACAGTTTCATTTCTAGAGTGTTTTTTTATTGGAAAAATGTGTATATAACCTTAGCAAGAGATGAAGTCATCATTATTTCATATTAGTTCAAATCTGTTCACATTTACTGTGGACATATTTCATATAGATTGGCTCAAAGCTTTACACAAAAATGGACTATTAAATTTATTTGATTCACTGTTCTGCATTAAGCACCCAAAATGTCATCATTTACACTTCTTCTGTGAAACATAATATAAAATATTTTGAAAAGGGTTGGTAAGGTTGCTGTTTTCCATGAAAACCTGAGACATTTCTTAAAATGTGTTCTTTTTTTACAGAAGAAAGGTTGTACAGGTTTGGAACGGCATGACAGCAAGTTTTCATTTTTGGGTGAACTATGTCTTTAATGTTGATCTCAGCATTGAAATGCACAAGGAGATCAGACAGGGACCTTGTCAGTAGTGTTCCCTGCCCTGGGCTGGCCTGCCGGATGAAATCTTACAGGGGTCACCATTAATAACTAATGCTACTGTCTGTCATGGCCACAAGCTATCACTGTCAGCTTTCACAACTTCAGTTTACAGAGAAGCGTGTGAGAGAGCAAATAGCTACTTGCATACATTTTGGTCACAGAAGTATGCCTTCATGATCACTAAGTACTCGGTTACTCCTGCACAGCATGCAGAGTATTTTCTTTAATTGAAGCCATTGAACAGCATAACAGTTTGATGGTGTCAAAGTCTATGGGACCCACTGACACTGCACACTACGCACTCTCGTACATCCACACAGGTTCAAGTTGTGACCCTCGGTCAGTGTAGTGTACCAAACAGAACTGAGAGCACTGCTAATGTGTTCCTCCCCCGTCAGCGTATGACTCATTGTTTTTCACCGCTGTTGTACTCTCATGCCTGCAGAGGCTTTGTTATCTCTATAGCCACACACAAAAAACCCTGCATCATAAATCTTCATTCCTCTCCTCTTTATAACATTTTCATTCTGAAACACCCTGAAACTCAATGTCAAGATAAAAGCCCAGGAATGTAGTCATTTTACAGCGATTGGTGGGTGTATAGAAAATGTGCCATTGTGATTATTTCAATGTTACATGTTTATGCACTTGGTAGATGCTTTTATCTAAAGTGACTTGCATTCATGCATTGACACCATTTAATTGATTTAAAACCATTACTTTAGTGTAGACTGCTTGAAGTTGGAAAACTTTGTTTATTAGGAAAAATTTCTATAGTACATTTCACAAAACATATTGTGCAGCTTTACAAAAAAAACTGGATGTTAATGTTTTGAATATCTTAATAACTTAATGCATTATTGTAGCATTCAGTAGATTAGAGCTGAGCAATAATGAAGTTTACTTTTTACTTTATATTATATTATACAAATGTTATTTATTATAATTTTTTTATTTGTGTTTTTTATTTTTATTTTTATTCATTTTTATATTATTAATATTTTTTATGGTGCTTCAGTAATCATTTAAATATACATGGGTTTTCCCAAAGACAGTGCATACATTTTTCACCAACCTTGACAAGTTTTTCTTGCCCCATACACTTACTTTTGCCTGTAGTCAAGAAGAAAAGGGAAAAATAAGAAATAAAAATCATGCATTGATTCACATGTTAATACACATTATGACTGCTGTGAAAGAAAAAAAAAACTTATCTGTAATCATGTGCAATAATACAGCAAATATTACATAACAGTGTGATTTATATGATTTATTTGCAAAGATAAGGTTTTATAATGCTGTGTACACCACACTAACTGCTGTAATGTTTCCCCTTCATTTGCTGTTCTATTTCAGATCATCGAGTTGGGGAAGAACGTGAAGAGCTACCACTACATCCTAGCAAACCTGGTAAGCTACAAACACACCACTCGTTTCAGCACCAGAGATCTCATGACTAATGCTCAGCATGAGGCTTTCAAATGTCACTGCTACTCTTGATATTACAGGTGATTTGCATATTTTCACTACTGACCAATCGCAAGAAGCTGCTCGCTATGACTAACAGATTAGATGTTATATAAATGTTGCCTGGAGGACTGCTCCGTGAATATAAAAAACTACACGTGATTTTTGCTGTCCTTGTCTGTAGGTGCGCTCAACATATGAGAATGGAGGGTTAAATTGATTTAAACTGAAATTATGATAATCGCAGCATTAATATGCTGTGGTGTGCTCCTGGATGGCACACTGCTGAGGATTTTAAATGAAACTGGTCTGGCCGGTTTGTTAGATGTAATTGTAAATGATAAATTGTAAAGGTTGCAAAGCAATAAAGAAAGATTTGCAACTGCCAGCTATTTCCATAATGGACAAATTTTAAGAAGTGAGCAAATTACTCCCGGTGTCCTATTTACACTGTTTTTGCGTGTGTGTGTGTGTGTGTGTCTACATGGACGTTTCAATCTGAGTGGATGCCCGTGTAAGCTTCCCCTCTGTGTGCAAGCCTTTTGGGTGAAGGCTAGTTTCTATAGTAACATCACCAACTCACTGCACCACATTTACGGGGACACAGAGCGGAAAAAGATACAACTCCATCCACTCAGTGGAGAGATATGGACACCTGCTACAGGTTCATCACAGAGGAGAGACTTGGATGGGGAACTGATGATTTTAAAATAAAACGCAATCTTTATTTCAACAATCCAGATATTTATACTTAAATTCAGCCTATTTTCAGAGGACGCATGGCTCCTGTTGTTAGGTTTAAAAATTATAATTCATAATATACACTGTCATGACATTCCCTGTATCAGTGTTTCTTAGATGACATTGCCATCTTTAGCTAAATATTTTTGTTTGATTACGCAATCTGTATTGAACGTGAGGCAAATAAACTGCTAAATAATCAAAATAAATGTCTTTCTATTGAGTCTCTGTGAGCTGCATGCAAAACAAATATGTTTGTGTACCACACTAAAGTTTGATTAACCAAAAATGACTTTTAAGGTGTGGTGTGCAAAAAGAGTTTATTGTAGAGATTTATAAAGCACAGCTCACACAGAAACCACTTTTAAACCAAGCAGCCTTCTGTTGGTCAATGCTGAAATTTCACATGACCAACTTTAACATGACTAAAAGCTGCATAGGGAACTTTTTTCCTTTGCACAAAACTCTAGATCGCAAAGATTCCTAAAGGAATAACTGGATTTCACCCACAAAATGTATTTACCTTTATGTCCCTTTTTTCTTCAAAAGCATATATAGTATGACCAGTGTACCCCGATTTACAAATAACTGTTATGATCCATTTAAAAAATATTAAAAAAATTTGTTTTGAATCATTCTTAAACTGTATTACTGAGAGAATATCCTTCATATGTAACATATGTAACTGACATTATAACTGAAATGAAATTGGAATCTGTGGAATCTGAATCATATCAAAATCAGAGCTTGTCAATATATATTACATTTGAATTTGAAAATTTGTATTGATGTGAACAAGAAATCAGGCTGAAAAAAAGAATTGTTAACCAGTTGGTTAAAACTGGCTTTAAACGAGAGGGAAAAAAAGAGCTTCCTCGTTTTTTTTGGTGTTTTTTTTTAGTATTGGGGACATTTCCTGGTGATGTAACACAGCGGTTGTCATACTGCGTGTTAAGACGACACGTCCCTCAAATCTTACATTCTGACTTGAGAATCTTCCCAAGTCTTGTGCTTGACTCTTGTGATTTGAAAACTTGTTATTTGAATACAAGTGTCCAAAATCTGGCATTCCTTAAATCATTCACATGGTTGTGTAGGATCAGATGGGCAAAAGCCCTCACAGTTCTAGAGTGGGAGGACCGCCTACGCCTGATATAGAGAATAATCAGCCTGAGCCGAGAGAACAAGACTGGCAAATACTGACTAAATCCTTCAAAAACCTGCGATCAATTCCACCAGCCACATACAACTGATGGACATCATCAGTGCTGCCTTGTTCCAAGAAACAGGATGTCACTGTTGCTATGAGAGCAGATAGTCGACATGAGAGGGAATGCCAAAAGACGTGCTGCAAAAAAAAAAAAACGAGAAAGACTCGGCCAATCATGAGAAAGCTGTGGCAGTGCTTCAGAAAGCAACTCGCTGTTGTAATCAGAGACATCTGAATTGACTCCTGGCCCCGTTTCTCTTCCATCTTTCAATTGGTTATAGACTCTAGTGTGTTTAGCAGGAAGACGGGTCACATGCTGCACTGTTTACCATGTTACCTTATCTGTGTTCCAAAACTCTAGATGATTCCTAAAGGAATTACTGAAAATGTATTTATTTTTCTTCAAAAGCGTATATAGTATGACCAGTAGCCCCAATTTCCAAATAACTGTTATGATCCATAAAAAAAACTGTATTACTGAGAGAATATCCTTCATATGTAGCATATGTAACTGACATTATAACTGAAATTAAATTGGAATCTGTGGAATCTGAATTTATATCAAAATGAGAGCTTGTCAATATATATTACATTTGAATTTGATTTTTTTTTTATTGATGCCCTATTCCCCGGTGAGAAATATCTCAAGATCTTAAACCTGATCTCATATCTGTTGAGAGAAAGCTAGATAGGCAATTTCACTTTAAATGCTGAACAAGAAATCAGGCTGAAATTTTTTTTTAACCAGTTGCTTAAAACTGGCTTTAAACGAGAGGAAAAAAATTGTTTTTTTTTAGTATTGGGGAAATTTCCTGGTGATGTAACACGCATCATACTGCGTGTTAAGACGGCACGTCCCTCAAATCTTACATTCTGACTTGAGAATCTTCCCAAGTCTTGTGCTTGACTCTTGTGATTTGAAAACTTGTTATTTGAATACAAGTGTCCAAAATGCACAGATTCAATTTCATGTAAATCATCCATGCTAACACACACGTCTTCTATTTTTTTTTTGACATTTCACTCTCTATAGATATATTTTTCAAAGACGGAGTTTCAAGTTTCTCGCTCAAGTTCACATGAGACCTAAAGCGCATCCTGTTTGCTTAAAAGCCGTTGTTATTCTGAGTGCACACAATAAACGAGAGTCTTTACAGATTCGAAAGATGTATTAGGCTACTTTTATCTGTATGACCAAAATGACGGAGATTTTAAGAGCAAGTGAGCGCCGAGCCTGTCCTGCAGCAAACGCCTTCCACACAAACACTTCAATAGCGCACATTTCTCTAGGTTAACATCATATTGAGCGCCATGTAAAGTTGCTACTACATACATCTTTCAGATGAAAAGCCATATTTGAGGTTGATGAATGATAGGTGAGCGTTTGGATGTCCTGCCCGAGTGTATTACCACACAGACCAGCCGTTAACAATCTGTCCATCACGGACTGCGAGCCTCTAGTTCAAGACTCGTTCTCGCCCCCTACAGTGCACAATTCGGCTAGGTATACATCCGTGCTAAAATATCAGGGTGAAAGTCATCATAGCTTGCGTAGTATAGACCCAGCTCCCAACCCAACTTTGAGAATAGATTAACGGCGATATTTTTTTATCGCCCGATAAGAGTCTCACGTTAACGCAGATATATATATATATAACGCCCACCACTAGTTTTTTATACAATTTTATGTAGCTAGATTTTATTTATTTTGTTAGTTATGTTAGTACTTAAGCTCAAATGAAAATTAGAAATGTTATGAATAAATCGTATATTTTTATTTTATTTCAGCTTTATATAAGTTACCAAAAATATATAACATTTACAAAATATGTAATTTATGCTTCTGACATGAGAGTTTCTGAAGAGTCTCCATGAGCGTTTTGTTTTTTGCAATCAGTGAAAGCTTCTTTCTGCAAACTGCTTGACTTTGTTTTCTCCTTTAATTTAGTATGAAAACTCTTTTGTTTGGTGAATGAGCTCTTGATTGCTTCCAAAGACAAGGCAGTCATCTTGACTGAGGGAAGAATGTGTCGTGTTTCAGACTTGAGAGTTTGTGATGACATGCGTCCCAGTTGTGTGCTCAGTAACAGCCCTCCATAATATGAGCAGTGATGCAGACAGCCTGCGTTTCTCTGATTGCCTTGTTCACTCTCACCGTAGAGAGTGATGAGGCTGTGAAACAAGGTTGTGTGACGCTTTAGCCCTGAGGCCAGCCGTGTGATAGTGTTTCCCTCCAAGAATTGATTTGACGTTACAGGAGACTTTTAGCTTTCCCTGTGGAATGGTAGGTTACAATAGAGAGACTATTATATTGGTCAGGGGATTCCACACCTATATTTGAAGTTCCAAGTAAACAAACATACATACATATAAATCAATAAATTATTTTAAGGACAAAATATGAAAGCATGCACAACCATCACAAAGTTTGGGGCCAGTAATTTTTTTCAGTGATTTGAAAGAAGTGTTGTTTGATTACCAAGGCTTTTTACAGTTTAAAATAACTGTTTTCTATTTTAATATATTTTAAAATGTACTTTATTCCTGAATTTTCAACATCATTACTCCAGTTTTCAGTGTCACATGATCCTTCAGAAATTATACTAAAATGCTGATTTGCTGCTCAAGAAACATTTATCGTTATCAATGTTGAAATCTGTTGTGTTGCTTAATTTTATGGAAACTTTTTTTTAGGATTTTTTGATTAATAGAGAGTTCTAAATATTTTTTTTATTCTAACACAGTGAAAGTATTTACTATCACTTTTGATCAATTTAATGCATCCTTGCAGAATACAAATATTATTTTTAAATAAAATTATAGTAAAAAGCTTACTGACTATAGATGTTTAAATGGCAGTTCATATTCGCCTTTATATTTTGTATTTTATTTTAAGGGGATCACTATATTTTGGTTGACAGCCCTACCCTCTCTCTATTTAAATTGGCAGGCAACAAATATAGGTCAACTTTGTCATATGGGACATATTTGCGGTGCCATTTGATTTTTGCCTGTCAGTGAGGATGTCAGAACATGATATGATTGATTGCCCAGTCTACACTGTCAAATTTGACAAATGTCTCAAGATTTATATCCTACCGTCTGACATAAAAAACACTGATGTTGCCCGATCTGCCGTGTGTACTGTACAATCATACCCTTCTGACAAGAACAAAAGGACAGAAACTCCCCTGAGTTTGAGTATGTGTGTGAGAGGATATTTGAGGTAAGATACAACCGTGAGGTCATGTTAGCAGCACAATGAATCTTGTCCGCTGCCCTACGGAGCAGATGTTCCCAGGGAACACAGGGACACGTTACTGCTCCTGGGGGACAAAGCGTGTTAGGGGATAAAAGATCAGAGTTCACCACACTTAGAGCCTGACAAGAGCTATTGCACTCAAAACTGAGTCAAACATACACACCAACATATTTTGATGTTGAACTGAGCACAAATAAATCTTTAGTATCCACACATTTGTATTAAGCTGATACAAATAAATAGATAGTTGAATAAACATTCCCAGTAATAAAGCAGGTTAGAATCAATTCAGTATGATCTCAGGTACAGAGAGAGTGTGTGGGCTGCTTTGGTGCAGCTTACCTCAGCTGATTGGATTGTGGGAAAAGGCCTTGAATTACTAAATAGAGCCTGTGGGATCATAGGAAGACCTCCGGCAAACTCTCAATATGTGCCACAGTTTTTCACTCCAAATTCCTATTCACAGCTCCTGCATTTTCCGGCACCACATCGGATAACAACCAAGCTTTCTTGGATAACCAGCCTCAGTGGATAAGAGGGATTAGCCTTTTTCATTAAGTGATTGACCCAACCATTCTTTCCATTATAGTTTTAAACCCTGCATTACATTTGACGGCACTCCACAGGCCCGGCCTCCTGCTCTCTCGCTGCACCTGAGCATTAATGTGAAAATGACTCCCTCTGCTGCGAATTCAACCTCCGTTTCCTGTCGAGGCCTTACATTGGATTTTTTTTTTTTACAATTGCAGGGGATTTGTCATTGTATTTAATCTCAAATTTGTCTCCCTTTTCAATTTAGTCAATGGCTTCACTTTAATGATTGACATTTGGCGAAATTGGATTTCTTCTTGACCATGGAGAAATTCTGCCTTTTACTGTAACTTAAATCACAGCATGACGTGCATGTTCTCTGTGCCCCTTTAGGGGTTCCTGGACATCGACCTGACAGAGTTTAAGAAGAGCGAGGCGAATGTAACAGGCTTCCAGCTGGTGAACTACGCAGACCCTAACATCAGTAGGATAGTGCATCAGTGGACGGACTTTGACAACAAAGACGCCAAAGTTCCCAAGCGAAGACTGAAGGTGAGCCGCAAAAACTGACTACGTTTAAATCATCCACAGTGTGAAGAACTGATTCTGCCTTGACAGATAAAGAATAAAAACAAAGCAACAACATGTAATTAAAGTTGTATAATGAAACACGGCACGGTTCTAGAGAGCACAATTGCCCTACATCAAAATCTGATGAAGAAATTTAGTTGAATAGTCAATTTAAACAGATTTTAACAATTTATATTATAAACTATTATATATTATTATCATTTATATTATATTTAAATATATAAATACTTCTTATATGTCTCTGCATTCTTGTTGCATTCTTTGTGCAGTACACTGGAGCTCTCACATACGATGGAGTCAAAGTCATGTCCACAGCCTTCCAGAACCTCCGCAGGCAGAGGATAGATATATCTCGCCGTGGAAATGCTGGAGAATGTCTGGCCAACCCACCAGCACCTTGGGGCCAAGGCATCGATATTCAGAGAGCACTTCAGCAGGTATCTCACGCTGTAGTCTGCACACAGACATATTTCTGAACGAGCACAGTGTTCACAAACTTAAACTTTCCCATCTGTAAGACTGACACCGGCTCTAATCTATTCCGAGTGTACAAAATGAAACCCCAATAAGCAAATTACACCTTTATCTCATAAAATTCACATTGATTCAGCAAAGAGACCATCACAATCAAATGTGACACTACAGATAATAAACAAACCCAGTTGGTAATAAACATTTATGCTGGTCATAACAGCCCTGGACAAGTTATATTTACAAAGAGATACATGAGGGAAAGAGCACCTGGCTTTGTTGTGTTACCCTTAGGCAGATGTTTGTCTCTTTTCCTTGGGCGGCGTATGGAGATTTAGGTGCCAAGGATAGGATTTGGCAGGCGAGAGGTGGAGTAGAATTTGTTACCAACTGGAAAATCTGTAGAAATGCACTCTGTTTGGGAAGCCGTACACAAATAGTTTTTTTCGTCCAGCCGTATCACGTGTTTCTCCTTTTCACTCAATTATTAGTCTGAGAAAGTCTAAGCAATGTAGTAAAGTCAGTATAGCATTCTTCTTGCAGAAGTAGACTCTCTCACAGTTGCCCGTGGCTGTGTCTGATGAGAGTCTGATGTGTGCTGGACTGAGGCAATTTGGTCCATCTGCTGAGAGACCGTGGAGATTGATGTTCAACTCGGTCAATTAACTCCATCATGCGGCCTGGGAGACATTCAGTACTGTACACACAGAAGAGGCGCTGTGAGAGATATACACCCCTCAGAGGAGGAATGAGAGAGAGAGAGAGAGAGAGAGAGAGAGAGTCTAAATACAAACATCTTCTATGTGATTTTACTCAGGTTCGGATTGAAGGCCTAACGGGACACATTCAGTTTAATGAAAAAGGACGAAGGACAAACTACACTGTCAGTGTGATGGAGCTCAGGCCGACAGGACCGAAAAAAGTAAGTTCTTAAATATCAGGAAAAGGATTAGTAAGCCTCTTGATGTGACAGACTGTTTCACACTTCTTCCTTCACTTATAGTTTAAATGATACATTGACGTTATAAGCTCCAGTATGGTCACTGTTTCAGCAATCCAGTCTACTTCTTCTGGGATGTCTAAATGCGTACTGTATTTCATGTAGTGTGTCCTGTGGGATATCTCAGAAAGGTTTCTGATGATGCTCAAGTTCCTGTCCCTGATTTGATCTTTTCTCAGGTGGGTTACTGGAATGAGGATGAGAAATTTGTGAGCACGGCGGCCTACATACCAGGCAGTAATGACACTTACGGACTTCAGAATCGCACATATATTGTTACCACTATTATGGTATGTCTTCTTTATATCATTTACGTGATTTGCTCATTTCAACGTCTATGGGATTGAATACAGTATTATTCATAAGTTTGGGGCCAAGTAAGATTTTTTACAACTATTATTTTATTCAGCAAGAACACATTATATTAATCAAAAGTAGCAGTAAAGATGTGCATAATATTACAAAATATTTCTGTTTCAAAGAATCCTATATCACAGAAAATAATCAGTTTCCACAAATATATTAAGCAACTGTTTTCAGCATTGATATGAATAATAATAAATGTTTCTTGTGCATCAAATCAGCATATTATTTGATTTCTGAAGGATCATGTGATACTGCAGTAATGGCTGCTATAAATTTAAATAGAAATAAATCTCATTTTAAATATATTTAATTAGAAAACCATTATTTTAAATTATAATAATTGTTCACAATAATACTGTTTTTACTGTATTTTTTTATCAAACAACTGCAGCACTAGTGAGCATAGTCTTACAGACCCCAACATTTTAAGTTGATGTGTTTATTCAAAGTTATTGCAAGTCATGTGTTCCAGATATCCCTACACCTTTATATTTTCATGAAATATCAGTTTGTATGCAATTTTGTATTACCCATACAGTCAGTCATTTAACATGCCCTCCTAAAATGTCTTGTAGAATTGAATGTTAGTCAATCGATTTGTTTAAGTATTCAGTGTAACTTGGCTGTAGCTTGCCAAGTTGCTTGGCAAAATAGCATTCTTCCCCAACACTGTCTGAATGGCAGTACAGGGATTCAGACTCAGTCCTCCATCTCACAATCCTTCTTCACCATTTTTCCTTTCTTAGAATGGCTGATGCTTCACCTTCATGTTTTTATCCCTCAGTATGAAGACGGCAATTCTGTGCTGTGCAGATAAAAGCATGAAGGCTCTTCTGTGCGCTGTCTGTAAATGAGACATTATTGCTCCTCCAGCCACAGTTTTTTCATCTTATACTTAAAAGGGAACCTTGGATTGAATTGCCAGCAGTGGACAAAAGATTAATTTGTCCTTTTCTTTATCCTCGTTTGGCAGAGATCTTTGGACTTAGCCTGCGTTTTAGCGATTCACTTGTAAGTTAGGCTTCAGAGGGTATTTATTATCCTTTCATATTTGGACTGCCCGTCTCTTTCCCAGCCAGAGAAAGGGCAGAGTGAGTGGACCGGCCGCCTGATGGAAGGACGTGGGGGGAATCGGTGATGGGACAAAAAGCAGTAATGGATCATCGGTGTGGGTTAGGGGCTAAGCGCTCACAGGGGAGTGGGGTGGATTGCAGGAAACAGTCTGAGCTATGCTGTTTGTCCTACAGAGACTGTTTATCAGAGAGGCTGGGAACAGTCGCATGACCACGGGTGCTCTAAAGAATGATCTGTTTCTCTGAAAGACAGCATATAAGCCATCTTGGAGGTCTGTTTCTAAGATGCACTGCAGCACAGCTGGGTTCAAAGTTTTGTTATACTGAAGTGTTTGCAGACATGACACTGTAATCAAGGGTTTCGCTTTCCGAAGTTTGTTTCTGGAAAGGGAAAAAAATACATCTCTGTGGCTCTATTTGCTTTTAGTTTCAAACCTATGCTGCTCAGCAAAGGCTTCTTTTCTTTTCTTTACGTCAGCCCATTCTATCATTCTTTGTGCTCTCGTGTTATTTGTTCATTGTGGGCTCCTTAGAAAAGTCCTGTTACTGAGTGAGCTGTCAGCTGGGCCTCAGGTGCCGTTTGTGCTGTAATCTCCTCAGGACGTCCAATCTTTCTGAAATATCACAATTGAACTGCTAACTCATATTACAGACTTTCCACAAATAGAATCACCCAAGACTTTCTACACAGTTGATTGCCAAGTCTGTCCCTCATGCTCAAGAATAAGGCATCTCAAAATAAACCTGTCAAGTTCACCATGTTTTAAGTAACAAACCACTATTTCTTATCTGCTTCGTCAACTCTATCTTACTCCGGCTCTCAGTGTCTTAAAATATGGTTTCCATAATGCTTACACTGTTTCTACTGAATTAGACTACATCTAAATTGTTCCCATTATAATCAGTGGAGCTGTCTGCATTGCTTATTTTATCGCATCTGGGGCAAAGTGCTTTCAGTTGATTTTGATCTTATTTCCAATGTCTGTCTTAAATTAAATATATTAAACATACATTTGTATAAAATATATTGTAATATAAGTAAAAAATTAATTGTATATAAATATATAAATGTATATGTACTATACAATGTAATATTATTTAACAAAAACATTTAAAAAATCTAAATTAATATAAAATCAAAAACATCAATTTCCATTGAAAGTAAAGTAGGATACACCATTATTCTGACATGTTTAGTGCATAATCCTCAGTAGTTAAACAGATATCAGGTCTGTGACACAAATATACTGAAATGTTTTGTTGTTCACTGTATATGTCTGTCTACCTGTGTGTCCTGACTAGGAATCTCCGTATGTCATGCTGAAAAAGAACCACGAACAGTTTACAGGAAATGATAAGTATGAGGGTTACTGTGTGGAACTGGCGGCTGAGATAGCCAAACATGTGGGATACCACTACATACTCAAGATAGTGGCTGATGGGAAATATGGAGCCAGAGATTCTGAGACCATGATGTGGAATGGGATGGTGGGAGAGCTCGTCTATGGTGTAAGTGCTACTTGTTATTTTCTCTCTGCATATATCCGGACTTCAATATCAATGTATTTAGGATGAATGCAAGAGAACAGAAAGAACCCAATAGCATTTATCAGTTATGCCACTTATTCAGACAATGAACTGGTTTTAAAATCTAAATCATTTTAATCAGCATTCCTGTACTGATAAATCTAATCATTAGTTTACTGAGAAAACCAGACCTCTTCAGAATGAGACGAGTTTCAGAAATTGAACCAAAAGGCTTCGTATTTTCACCAGAGTGACAGTAATAATAACAGAGAGGGAAGAAAACTCTTTTTGGAAAAGTGCTTAAAGGTTGAGAGGTTAGAACAAGTTCGCTCTGAATTTACAGTACACATTTTCGATAAACACAACAAATAAGAAAAATGACAGTAGCATGTCTGTGTCCTAGATTGACTTCTTTCTTTCCTGGATCCATGTATAATTTAATTATATGTTTAACAATATATATATATTTAGTGTTTATTGCAATAACATCACACATTCTTCTGCAGAAAGCCGATGTAGCTGTGGCTCCACTGACCATCACCCTGGTCAGGGAGGAAGTCATTGATTTCTCCAAGCCCTTCATGAGCCTCGGCATCTCCATCATGATCAAAAAGCCCACCAAGTCCAAGCCTGGTGTGTTCTCCTTCCTGGACCCGTTGGCCTATGAGATCTGGATGTGTATTGTGTTCGCCTACATCGGCGTGAGCGTGGTGCTTTTCCTGGTCAGCCGCTTCAGTCCCTATGAGTGGCACGCAGACGACTACGAGGAAGGAGCTGAGCAGGACCCTAACCAACCCTCCTCATCGTCCGCCCAACCGGGTCAGGGCCAGCAGAACCAGAACCAGCAGAGTCAGGATCAGAATAACGAGTTTGGCATCTTCAACAGTCTGTGGTTCTCATTGGGAGCTTTCATGCAGCAGGGCTGTGACATTTCCCCCAGGTGAGATGCCAGTTTATTTTTGTTCAGTGTTTTTGCAACTGGTTTTGCTTCAAGGTTTCATGTTGGACTTAAAGTGGTGACTCAACAATCATGAACAAAAAGTTTCCATTGAAGACATTTATTATTGGATTCTAAACTTTGATGGGTTCATGCACAAAACTATGGAGGGTCATTTCCACCGCTGAATAAAAAATAAAAAAATAAGGTAATGGCTTCTTTTTATCTCACAATTCTGACTTTTTCTCAGAATAGTGAGATGTAAGTTCGCAATTGGGAGTTATAAAGTCACAATTGCGAGATATAAACTTGCAATTCTGACTTTTTTCACAGAATTGCATGATATGAAATCGCACTTTAGAGTTAAAAGTCTTTTAATTGCAAGATAAAAATAGTAAACAAATTTAAATATTTTTCTTGCAAATGCAAGTTTGTATCTCACAATCTTACTTTATAACTCCCAATTGCGAATTTACATCTCACAAATCTGAGAAAAAGGTCAGAATTGTGAGTTTATATCTCGCAGTTTTGACTTTATTTGTCAGAATTGCGACTTTATGAGTTTTTTCCCCACAATTTTAAGTTCATATCACACAGTACTGACTTTATAGCACACAAGAAAAAAATAATTGTGAGATAAATAGTCGTAACTACCTTTTTTATTTTGTATTCAGTGGTGGAAACGGGCTTCCGTTCATAACAGTTTATGCTCATTGCAAATTAATTTATATTCAACGTTATTTGGGTTGTATTTTTATTTATTTTTTTTACTTTGCAAAGTTTTCTTCATGGCTCTTTTGAGTTTGATGGCATTGCATTCAACCTGTCTGTGTTGGCATTCATCTAATTTGGCTTTCATCTAATTTGCAGCAAAATAAAATAAAGTTTGATTGGGCACTAGCGTTTGACACCAGCAGAACAAGACAGGGGAAGCAATTTACTTTAATTAGTTTATGAGCAGTTTATTTTGATAGCTTACTCTGCTATACCATTGTATGGTTAGTTGCATTTCATTATGGTGATTTCTTCATTGTCGATTTCATGTTGTGAATGGAGCAACGGTTCACAGCAATCATATAGATTCCAATGCTGAAGATGTTCAGATCTTTCTTAAGTGTTTTGGGTCTAGTGAGTTCTCAGCAGTGCTGTTGTGTGGCTCTTGGCAGATTACTGAGTTGTGTTTGTAGTTTAGAAGTTTCTCATTTGCACAGCTGGTTTGTGGTACATTCATTTGCACAGCTGGTTTGTGGTACATGGCAGTATTTCTGAAGATCAGATAGAGCTGCACACATCCACTTGGACCGGACACAAGCCTAATTCCACAGTGTCTAATGAGAGGAAGACAGCAGTTCTTTGAAAGGCAGATTAAAGTGCTGTGAGAGCTACATCGGAGCCTTTTACTCTGTGCTGCTGGTGCGCAGGGCCAGAGATGAAGTGTCTCTCTCTCTACTACAGTTGCTGGATTCTCAAAGGTCACCAATTAAAATCCTAATTAATAGGGGGTGAAGCTGGAAACATGAGGTCAATGGCTGTGGGTTTTAAGGGCACAGGGAGGGATAGTGCAGTAGGTCTCAGAGAGAGAAATGTCAGCGGCTGTGTTCAGGCACCAGAGAGCTTTCACAACTGTAGGCAACACATTTAAGTCTAGTTGATGCTTAAAGCTAACATTGCAGATGGATATCTGCAATATAATTAAATGTCTATCTGATATGTGAGCCTCTTTTAAAAAGGTTAAGTATGTGGCTGTGGTTGATATATTTCTGTTTTATTAAATATTGTGACTTATATTTTATTCAAGGTATGTATTTTTCTCTGTTATCATTCTTAGTGAATCATAGGCTGTTCTAAATGGTAGCCAACTCAATTATACTTAGTAATTTAATCTAATTTCAGACAAAATTCCTCTATTGCTTTGAATATTGAATCCTAGAATGCATTGCAACAAGCTCAGCTAGTGGAAAATGTGGGAGAAGTAGTTATTATTAATGAAAGCATTTCATTCAGTATTGAAAATTATCTATAGAAACTGTTTAGTGTTGTTGAAAATGAATGTTTAAGAAGAATTTGTGTGCATATCACTGATAGTTTAGGAATAGGCTAATGCTAAATTCAGTTTGAATCACTTTAGGCTTCTGTGCACTTGATGTGAGGAGTCTGACATTAAGCGAGTCACTTTTGCGCTTCCGTTTCAGTTACAATTCTGCCTTAGAAGGCGGCTGCCTGTGTAGACAGTAAACAGTAAGGAAGCTCATTGTGATTTTGAACAGTGATCATATTATGTTTTTTATTTAAATTTTTTTCTGTGAATGTCATAGCAATACTTGCACCCTTCCTTTTTTAGAGGAGACAATTACTACTATAAACATAATTAATAAAAAATGGGTATGTTGGCAGGGAGTCATTAAAGGGGTCATATGATGCGATTTCAAGTTTTGCTTTCTCTTTGGAGTGTTACAAGCTGATTGTGCATTAATAAGAACCCTGAAGTTGCAAATACTCAAATCTCAAAACCAAAGAGAGATTCTTTATAAAAGTTAAGACTCTGCCATGCCCCCCTAAAATGGCTCATTCGTCACGCCCCACGTGTGTGTGTGTGTGTGTGAGAGAGAGAGAGAGAGAGAGAGAGACGGTCACATCACAGCAGAGTGTACAGCGCATCAGAAATCGGCTTGTGTGTAAACACATACGAGCATCATCACTGTGTCTGTCACGTGACTCTGTTCCCCTCTCGAGCTTGAACTGATGGTAAAACTAAGGACATTATTAACTTTAATTTTGGAAGCTGAAGCTCTTGATTATGGAAAGGGGTGTTACATTTCGATGCGGCTTGTGGTGTTCGGCCAATCACAATGCACTGTGTCAGCTGGCCAATCAGAGCAGACTGTGTTTGTCGGAAGGAGGGACTTTGTAGAAAACTAAGCATTTGAGAGAGGCGGGACATAGAGGACCTACAATAATGTACAGTACTTGAAAAAAGAATGTGTTTTTTGAACATTAAAGCATGACAACATATTCTGTTACACCAAATACACAAAATTATGATCATTAAAAAAATATGACCCCTTTAAGAATCTGAGCTGTGATGAGTAAATCATGAGCTCAGTTTTTTCACAGGTTGCATTTCTCACACCTTTTAGCGTAGGTTTTATGTTCAGCGGCGCCTGCAGTTGTATATCAGCATGCACTTTGCTTACCATAAGTGCTCACTTTTTGTTGTTAATATTATTAGTATGTAATTCCTGGCATTAAGTTAATACTTGATTTGACTACAAGAGCGAGAGCAAAAGTGTGATGATTAAAGTTTTTGAATTGTTAAATGACGTTTTTTATGTTTAACAAAGACTGTCCTACAGAAGCTAGTTTGTGCTGACAGGTGGTGTGCATGGTCCACAGGAATGGTGCATGCTGTCACTTTGGTACCCAGTGTGCACTGTGATATGAATAAATGATACAGCTGCAGAACCACAATAGTATTGCAAGCCTCCTTCCTCTGTATACTGTTCTGTTATATTAATTATATTCATGTTTTTGAAAGAATTATATTATTTACCAAGGGTGCATCAATTAGTAACATTGTAAAACTGAAATTTCATTACAAGTTAAAATAGCTGTTTTCTATGTGAATATATTTTTAAATGTAATTTATTCATTTTCATTATTATTTCTGTAACCATGTAAAAGTGTTTACTGTCATTTCTGATTTTTTTTTAATCAAATAATACTTTTAATTAGCAAGGAAACATTAAATGCTTGAGGATGCATGATAATAATATATATTACTCTCATCAATTACCACCACCAGGCTAGCTCTTTCTCATCAATTACAACAGATGAGGAAAAAATCATTTAAAGTAGTTTGCTGTGCTGGTATGGAAAATGACCTTGACCTGCACTGATTCACAATGATCAATCTTGTACAATCCTGCACAGTGTACAGTCTGTCCTCCAGCCTATCAGAACATACAGACAGTGCATGTCTCTGTGAGCTCCTGTATGAATTGATTGTTCTGTCTCAGCTGTGGTGTTGAAATGTCAGCGGTGTGAGGGAGAGCAGCACGGCACTTTCCTGTGGATGTCTCCTATGATGGGGCACAGAGAGGCTTCAGAGGATCTTAATTAGACCGTGTCATTTCTCCCTGTCATTTCTCGCCGTGACTCAGACTCTGCAGAGTGGAATCGACAATGTTGTAGTGATTATACCTTCTCTCTCCATGTCACTGAAGTTCTATAAACAAGTGAGGACGGGCTGCGGATGGCGTCTGCATTGCCGATGAACATGTTTCGCTGTCTTGAACACCTCACCTCAGACACTGCTGTATGAGTAGTCATGCGTGACTGGATATTCACGATTCTCTTTGTGTGATGACATTTAATTAGTAATGAGAAAGTGGACGATAATGCGGTAGAGTGCGGCGGCAGCATTAACAACTTTCATTATGCTTCTTTAATCACGGGTAGTCAGAGCTTGTTCTCTCTGTGATCATATGCATTTGAATGTACACACTTAGTCCTCCCGTCTAATGAGCGCCGATAGGTTGAATGGTGAGTGGTCTGGCTGCTCAGTGGTA
This sequence comes from Gymnocypris eckloni scoliostomus, assembly GCA_027564155.1. Lineage (NCBI taxonomy): Eukaryota > Metazoa > Chordata > Actinopteri > Cypriniformes > Cyprinidae > Gymnocypris > Gymnocypris eckloni. The sequence continues at coordinate 24,583,537 of CM050426.1, forward strand.
ACACTCAGACTATGGTTTGCCCCTTCATGTGCTATTTATTCTTTGGGAGAAAAAAATCCCTGTTCAAATGTCAGACCTGTCACTCAAAACTCCCCGTCGGGCCTAATTTATGCAAGCCACTCAAGATAATGTTTATCTCCTCATACACAGGTGTCCACAATCTCATATCTTACTGTTACATTGTCCTTCGCTTCTCTTCTCCTCTTCTCTTCTTCTTTATAGTCACATGATTGTGTTGACTATCCATTTATAAGTTTTAAAATCATAAGAAAAAATGTATTTACTGTATAAATGTGTATGTACTGTATATATACATACACACACTCACTGGCCACTTTATTAGGTACACCTTGCTAGTACCGGGTTGGACCCCATTTTGCCTTCAGAACTGCCTTAATTTTTTGTGATATCACAGTCAGATATTGCACAGAAAATTGCACGATGGGCAGAAAAGTGCTGCATGATATTTCACACAATAAAAGAGAGGTAAGTGCAACAGAATATACACACAAACACAACTAACAACTAATATATATATATAGTAATTTAGTAAATATAAAAGTTGCATTAAACTAATAATACAATTATAATAAGATATAATTATAAACAATTATATAAAATTCGATATAATATTTAAAAATAGAATTGAATTCTATAAATGTATTATACATGTATTTACTGTATATTTATTTATAATAGGATGTTTTATATTTTTCAAAAGACATGTCTTATGCTCTCCAAGGCTGCATTTAGTTGATCAAAAATACCATAAAACCTAAAGTTTTGAAATATTATTACATTTTCTTTTCTAAAATATATTATAAAATGCATTTTCAGCAGTGTCACATGATCCTTCAGAAAATCATTCTGTTATTCTGATTTGGTGCTTTAAAAAATATGTTTTTATTATACATTTTGAAAACAGCTGTAATGTGCAGCATAATATTTTCATGAAATCCATCACACTTTTTCAGGATTCTTTGATGAAAATGTTCAAAAGAACATATTTGAGAGCATTTATTTGAAATAGAAACATTTTGTAACAAAGTGGCACAGGAATTAAGTTTGTCAAGCTAGTTATGAAAGTTAAGTGTTCAGATTCACATATGTATTTGTTTCTAAATCTTCCCAGTGACTTCATGATTCATTGACTCTGGCAGGAATCCTCCGCAGCACCCAGAAAGAAATGCCATGCTTTCAGTCATAGAGCACATTGTCACTTGTGTGATGCTTGGTTTGCTCCTCTGAGCTCTGCTGTACTTCTGTCACTTGGCTTGTTTTGTTCATCTATGAAGCGCAGAGCAGGTCGGTTCAGGTAATCTGTTCTAAGAGCAGAATGGATCTAGCTGTTGAGTGGCTGATGGATCCTGTTACACTGATGATCCTCTCACGGGACAAGGATGTGTTCCATACCTCTCAGCACCCTGCCCACAATGGCACATCAAACGTCATTTTGTGTCATTACACCAACACACACAACCGCTCTCTAGTGGCCCACATCACACCTGCCACAGAGTGATTAAGTTTGTAGAGGATAAAATATTGTTCTACTCGTCATTTTTAGGGTTTTTTGTGCATTTCTGTGCTCACTTGACAAATCTACCTTTGTGTGAATGACTAAGTGACCCTTAGTCATCCTGAGAATAACAAAAATGAAGTGGCTGGGACAAAATCTGCAAATCATGTGAAGCCTATGTTTATTGTGCTTCAGCTACAAAATATGTGCACATTTTTTAATGTTTTTGAAAGTTGCTCACGAGGTTACATTTATTTAATAAAAATACAATAAATGCAATAATTATGTGTGTGTGTGTGTGTGTATTATATTTTAATAAAATTATATTTATAATTATATTAAAATATTTAATTAAATTTTTTATTTACTTAAATTCAAAATATATCATCAAAGCTAAATTTTAATTTCTCTAGTCTTCAGTGTCTCGTGATCCTTCAGAAATCATCCTAATATGCTGATTTGCTGCTCAAAAAATATTTCATAATATTATCAGTGTTGAAAACAGTTTTGCTGCTTAATATTTGTGGAAATTGTTATACGTTGTTTTAGGATTTTTTAAATATAAAGTTCAATAGAATCACATTCACATTTTTTAAAACATAAATGTCTTTAGATCAATACACTTCCAACAATCAAAACAATTCAGTAATGAATTGTGAGATACTGTACTTCTTAAAAGATTCAGAAGTAATGAAATATTTCCCCCATGCACATTATATCCGTTATGACAACAATTATATTTGTTTGGCAATGCAGATTGATGTTTAAATTCAGTATGTCATTGTAATATTCATGCTACTCTGGCCCTTGCTTGGTTAAATTCTTAAAATTAATCTTTGTCTGTCAATATGCATTTCTTTCCTTTTGTGCTGCTTTTAGCTAATTCCATTGTGTCGTATTCATCAGATCTATAAAGAAAGACTTAAAAGATACTGTCAGACATGCTTTTTGAGGAAGATAAAGTTTGACGAGGTCTGTTTTTAATGCGTTGTGCAACAGGCCTCCTGAAGAGAGGGAACGATCATAAGAACAGGAGTAGTAACAGTTTTCTTTTTAATTATCTTCAGTGAAGCAGTCCCTGGAGGACTCCACTTATAGACTTTGTTTTGCAGTTATCTCTGCGCTTCCTCTGAGGAGTTACATCGCTTATTAGTTATTTAGAGAAACTGCCTGAGTCAGTGTCCAGCGTTCTGCATATTTACCTAATGCGCTCGTGATCTGCCTCACATCAGCTCATTTATTTCCAGTGAAACAACCTGTGATATTATCTTGTTTCAGATAATGAAATAACAGAAATGATATGAAGACATGCCCAAAACGCATAGCTTTATTGAAGTTTCTACTTTCCCTGATAAACTTACATTAACCTAACACGTTAACCTAACCTAATCAAATAACACACAAAGAAAGTGTATGATTTCTTAAAGGGATAGTGCACCCCACAATGATTTCCTCAATCTCATGCATGCACCTGTATGACCTTCTTTCTTCTGTGGAATATACATTCTTTCTTTTTTTACATTGTGTTGTGCAGTTAAAAGAAAGTCAAACAGGTTTATATGAAATTAGTCAATTATAAGAAAACAGTTTTTGGATAAACTATGCCTTGAAATATTTGTACCAGTACATTGTAATATCTGTTTATGATTACACACATGACATTTGGTGTTGACTGTGTTTGTTGATGAATTATACACGATATACTTCAAGAGCATATCTTTTTTATGCATTTATTTACAAATAGTTTTGTGAACATAAGTGTCTTTACCATCAATTTAGATCAATATACTTCAGAATCCAATAATAAATTGTAAGATATTGTACTTCTGAAATGATTCAGAAGTAAATATTTTCCCCACGTTATATCCATTATATCTATGAGAACAATTATATGTATGTGGCAATGCAGATTGATGTTTAAAATCAGCATGCTGTTTACTTACAAATGAACATATCTTTTTATTTACAGACTTTAATTTTTCTAAATTAGTTAACATGAACTAGTGATTGATTAACAATAATTCTATATTTAGTAGCATTTATCAACCTTTGTTAATGTTCATTTCCACATTTACTAAAAAATTTTAAATCAAAATTTGTTAATCTAGTTAATGCACTGAAGTAACGGATGGATGGATGGATGGATGGATTAATGGATAGATGTTATACCAACATGTTATATATACAGTGTTGTCATCTGCTTTACATCCTCGGCAGTAAAAGAGCATTTCTGTGTGGGACTTTGGTTGAGACAGTTCAGAGTTTACAATAACAGATATTCAATTCAATAACAGAAACAGAGGAAAGAGAAAACATACAGCGGACAAACAGTGGGCTTCTGCGTGCTGCACAAATGCATGCTGGCCGTAGAAGAGGTTCAGTCATTTCAGCGTCGACTGAAAGCTGCTCGGTGACAACCCATCTCACCCGCCTGTTTGGAGAGAAGACAGTGCTGCCATGGCAACGCTGAAAGACATGGGTGTTTCCTCTGGAGTGGCACAGCTCACAGTGTGAGAGCAATGCTGACTGTGTGTGTGTGTGTGTGTGTGTGTGTGTGTGTGTGTGTGTGTGTGTGTGTGTGTGTGTGTGTGTGTGTGTGTGTGTGTGTGTGTGTGTGTGTGTGTGTGTAGTCGATATCTGTGCCACCTTCAGGAGTGAGTTATCTTGAGCAGGCCAGTGCAGAAGATTATGGCTATAATTTATATAACATGGGAGGGTAGCTTTATCTCAGAAATGGATTTCTTAAGACACTTACACATCTGTCTAAATATAAGACTCTGAGCCAAGCTTGTTTTAAAAAGATCTGTGAGATTTATCAAATTAAAAGTGCACCAATAAAGAGTCTCATACAGAGACACATACACGTGCTTGAGAAATTACCATATTATGCAGACATTAGGGAAATCTCTCACAGTTTTTCTCTGATTTGTTTGCAGTCGTTTGCAGTAAACGGCATTTGCATAATCGTCTGGTCTCATTCCATACATGCAGAGTGTAAATACTGACCTCGTGAGGAAGAGGTGGCGGTGGTGTGGATTTAAGCACGGAGAGATTTTGACATGTGACCAGGAATGAGATCAGTGTGTCAGCTTTACACCGCTCAAACGTTGCCTGGCGAAAGCTGTCAAACAGCATCAGAGCTGTGAGCTGCAGTTCCCTCCGCCAGCTTTGAGTTTCTGGTGCCCCAGCCTCTTGTGCACATTTTGCCTGTGGTATATTTTCAGAGTTTGACTTGGGTTTTTTCACAGGCTGCTGATGTTTTACATGGGTTTAGGAATGATCTGAAAACTGGAAGGGAGACATCAACATTATTAGCTTGGCTCATGAATATTAATTAGGTGATTAAGTGATATGCTTAATATGCACATACTTTAAGTGGGCACGGACTATATAAGGATTACCATGCATTAACTGTGTTTTCATTCATTCTGCTGATACAGCCATTTGGCAAAGGCTTCTGCTTGAGCTTAAAGTGGATATTTTTTTCTAACACTGCTGGCTATTTTTTCCTTTGCTTTGTGGCCAAGCAAAGATTTGTAAATATATGATTATTGCTCAAAAACTGTGAGTCTCTGTATCTCTGTATAAATGTGCATCAAGAGAATATCATGTTAAAATAATAATAATGTTACAATTAAATTAAAAAATACATTCAAATATAAATAATTATATTTTTAATATTTTAATCTTAAAATGTAAGTCTATAGTTACCTGTGTTATTTTAGTGTAATTTATATACTATTTTAGTATTTATTATTATTTTAAATTACCTTTTTTATATTTTCAGTTTCATTTTAGTTTTGCTTTTAGTTTTAGTAATTTTACATATTTGTATTTGATTAAATATTTCAATTTAGCTTTACTTTATTTTATTTCAGTTTTTTGTACATTTAGTGCCTCAGCTTAAACTTGTTTTTGTCTAGTTTTTTTTTTTTTTTGCAAAGGCAAAATTTATAATGTACATTTTTTTAGGTTTAAGTTTATCTCTCATTTTATTTTAGACACAAAATAGTTTTTCATCTCATTTATTTAATCTTTTGTCAGTGTAACGTTAGTGTAAGTTATGTCACGTTTACTGTGTGCAGCATCCTTCAGTGTTTCAATTATCAAGCAGTTATTAAATCACAATATGGAGACTACTGAAATGACTAATCAAAGACATAATTTAGTATTGAATCATCCATTTCATTTTCTCAAATAAATGTACTTCAGTATGCGTTCGCATTTGATTAGCTTGTTTTTTGGCGGTTGTAAATATTGTGATATATTTGTCAGAATATGTATCATGTATTTAAGAGTAATTAGCGATTATGAATTATGAGGCTGAATAAATAGCAGACACAACACATCAGCATCTTCATCAGACCGGTTTAGCACTAACTCAACACACTTCGGTAGGTCCTGTCGTGAATCATTTTTACGGTGTAGCCTGGTCACGCTGAATATTGATTTACCAGCGTCATTACATTATAATACTGCTGTGTACTAACCATTCAGCGGATAGGTGCTTACACTAGGTGCTTACATAGCTTTCTGTACACAGCTATATTTGTAAACACATCTCACACAATGAAAATGAAAGATAGACATGAATAAGAGTCTCAGGTTTATAAATCAATCTCAATAGACCTGTTGACTATCCAGGCCACCCCCTATCAAGGTGGATTCACCATGTACACAGTTAACCCTGGTCTTTACTCCAGCAGAGAGAGAGGATTATATCGCCCGGCTGCCAGAAACTCAGGGAGAGCGGGCCTGGTTTTGTTTATGCCTTCTAGGCCTGCAGGTAGACCTTCTAGAAATCCCTCAGAGATGTTAAACTGATCTCGTATGCCTGCCTGAGCTTCATTCAGGTCATAGGATTAGAGCCAAGAGCCAAAACCCAAAGGTCTGGTTTAAAAATGTTAAACTTGCCGCGTGGTTCTGTATTCATGATTTGGCCAGGGGTGAAATTGTTCTTCCTTGTTTTTTACCTCGTGAAATTGGAATTTGTGCCCGGCGATATCTCAGTCCAGCCCTTAAAGAATAAAATCAAATATTCGTTCTGCTCTTTCTCTTAAATACACATTTATTCACTATTTTGACAATCACTGCACATTCACAAGGTTCACAGGTTCTTGCCTTTTCATATTTCTGTTTGTTGCCATCTCGTCAGCCTTTTATCTTGCTGGGTTTCGCCTCCCTCCCAGCTTAAATGATTAAACCGTGCGTTTGTTTTTGTTTACGTGTTTTATCTGAGCAGCTTTTCCTGTTCCACCACACATATCGAACAGCTACTTTCCCTGGAACCTTTTACGCACACCATTTCTTGTTGTACGCTGCTTAGACTCACTTGAGCGAGAGAGGGACTCATCCTTGGGGATTTAGGCAAATCAGTTGTTTTTGGTCAATTTTTTTATGTTTGGTTAAAGTGCAATTACAGTGGTGGCTGAGTGCTCTCATCACCATTACTCCTTGGCAATTAATATGCATATATTCATTTAACATACTGGCAACTTTCTAAAAGTGAGATTAATGCGCTGCTGGTGAGTCGCATTGTGATGGGTCTTATCTCCTTTCAGCACATTTCACTAAGAGTTTATAGTGGAGTTGAGACAGAGAGCAGTGTATCAAACAGACTAGACCTCTGTCCACTGTAAGCATTAACATGTGCATGAAGAAGCTACACGCAGGCCAGCGTTTGTAATACGGTTAGGATGTAGAAAATGTTCAGTGCTCCTCAGAATGGGATTAGATTTTTTTTTTATGAATACACCTGATAAACTCTTAATGGATCTCCACTTGAGCATGTGATTTCCATTAGTTTCTCTGAATTGTTTTGGCAGAACAGATTTAAAATATTCAGCATATTCCTGAATAAAATCCTGGCTGATAGACTGATAATTATGTTCATGTTATGGCTGATAACCGATAAATGAGTGAAATGGCTGATTTCTGATGGAAAATGACTGTGAAGACTGGAGTAACGGCTGATGAAAATTCAACAGTGGGATAAATTACATTTTAAATGTGTCAAAGTAGAATAAATACATTTTAAATTGTAAAATTATTCGAAAATATTGCTGCTTTACCGTAGTTTTGATCTAATAAATGCAGACTTTAGAAAATTGTCCTGAATAGTAGTGCAATTAAAAAATAAATATCTATCATTTTAAATGCTGTATAAGTGATTTTAGCCATTATAGTATTATATGTACCCATCGGAAAATTGATATACATTTTTGCATTTGCAAAGGATTTACATGTTTCATTTTGCAATGTACATCTGTTGTTTTATATTTGAAAACCAAGAGTATGTTTTGTACTATATTTCTTTAAAATAAATGCTGCTTGGTTTGATATTTGGTTTTATTACACAAACACATGTGTTTTTTATGCGTAAATAAGTTTACTTATTGAGGCCACTATATATGTATGTAATTGCATTTCCACAGGTCTCTCTCTGGCCGTATCGTGGGTGGTGTGTGGTGGTTCTTCACTCTGATCATCATCTCCTCATACACAGCCAACCTAGCTGCTTTTCTCACAGTAGAAAGGATGGTGTCACCCATCGAGAGTGCAGAGGATCTGGCCAAACAGACTGAGATTGCTTATGGGACTCTAGATGCCGGCTCCACCAAAGAGTTCTTCAGGGTAAGAGTAGACATGAAGTGTTAACCTAAAACAAGTATATTTGTAAATGTATAATATTTGACTTTCTTTCCTCATTTAGAGATCAAAGATCGCAGTCTTTGAGAAGATGTGGTCCTATATGAAGTCTGCAGACCCCTCGGTGTTTGTGAAAACCACAGATGAAGGAGTTATACGGGTGAGAAAATCCAAAGGGAAGTATGCCTACCTGCTGGAGTCCACCATGAATGAGTACATCGAGCAGCGCAAACCCTGTGACACTATGAAGGTCGGAGGAAACCTTGACTCCAAAGGCTACGGCATCGCCACCCCCAAAGGATCCCCTCTCAGGTAAAGCCAGCTGTCCACTGTATACTAACTGTATGGATTTAACCATTACTAAACTAACTTCTGATTGTGATTCAGTTGTGGTAGAGGCTGAAAACAGTACTAAAGGGCTATGGGGTAGTATCTATTTTCATATTGCATTTTGAAAACTTGCAAGCCAGTTCTGAGTACTAGGTTATGAAGGACACAGCAGACTTATGCAATCTGGCATACTTTACTGAACCTGTACAGCATCACTCTATCACTGCAGTCCTGACATCTAAATCAGCTCTTTAAAATGCCAAGTGTGCTTGAGTACATTCACTGCATAGTCTATATGTGCTCTTCTCATCATTTGATGGATTTTTGCTGACACGATTGCAGTTTTGCAAACAAGAAGCATTCAATAATAAGCTTAATTTACATAGAAAAACAACGCATTTGTGCTGAGAATGACTTACTGCACAGCGCCAAATTTAACACCTGGATTGCGGGTGGTTTATGAATAAGATGAAAGCTTTTGCCAAAGTGCTGCGGCTGTTCAGTGAACTCGCCTGGTTTCTCTTTTTTGAAGGACTTTTTAATGGCTGTACGTGACATCATTAAATAAGCCATCCTTTGAACCAAGGGCGAGGGTGGAAGTACTGTACTAAGCAGCCTCTGCTATAACAGAACATGCTGTTGTGTGGGTGTACATACTTATGTGTGGAGCTGTTCAAAATCCCGCCCATACCTCATGTTGCTTGAAGGGGTTTTCAACACACTCCACCAGAAGTGCTTGCATAAGAAATGGCAGGAAAATGATGTGACCTCTTCAGAAGCTCTTTAGGAAACACGTGTGTCGCCGTCCTTTCATTAGACAGCAGCTTCGCTCGCAGAGCCCATTGAGACGGCGACAGGCTCTTTGAAGCTATAGGTTTAGCGAATGCTAATTTCACTTTCTCTCTTCCTTCATTACGAATTACGAAAGCTTTCTCCTCACAGAGTGACTTGCGCATGAGAGAAATTGGGCAATCAGTTGTTATTCTTATGCAAGACACTTCTGAAGATGAATGTTGACATTAACACATTTATTTTATATTCTCTTTAATATAAGGTTAACAGTTGTTATTTCAATTGTATGCCGCCATCATTAACATCACATTTATTGTGCTTGAACGTACCCATCTGACTAATACGCCATGGGCCACATGATATTACATTCATTGCAGTGCAAAGGGCCTCGCAAGGGCAATTTGGAGCTGTTGAAATAACCTCAATAACTCCATCTCTCTCTAATAAGATAAGCTCCTTGGGGAAACGACCTCATAGCAATTGTACAGTAATTTTTTGGGGTCACCTTATAGCAAAGCGAACAGGGGGAGAGCGTGGATGGAGTGGGAGAGAGACATCAGATACAAGATGTAAATGACTGACTTCCATCTTGCCACCTAGGGCAGGACTCAAATTAAATTCAATACTAGCTAGCCATTACTGTGACAGCAAGAGTGAAAGAGACTTGGAAATGAAGAGAGACTCCTATACTGACACGTGTTTATGTACCGGTATATGTTATATGGGCATATACTGCGTGATTTCATCACGTGGAAGATAATGGAAGATTATCACTGGCAAAAGATTATCTCTCTTTCAAAATTGGTAGACACTGAGAATGTTATGTGAACATCTAGACTGAGTTATGATTTCCTAGACTAACCATGTGGTGCAGTTGTCAAAATATACCATAATGCTCCATGTATTTGCACAAAATTGTGCTTTTTTTCCCAAATTGTTTTACACAGTCAATTAACTTTATTGTTTATGGACATCAGGCACAGATCAAATATTGTTAGGTGCAAAAGACCTAAGTGTTTGCATCTTATCTATGTATAAAATTAAAATGCTTTTAAAAATTGAATCCCCTGTGAAAAATACTTTGATTTCTAGATTATTTATTTGACATTTTAAGATTAAAAATCACTAAAAACCAGATTGACAAAACTTGAAACTATTCAACTTAATTTATTTTTAAATGTAGTTAGATAAACTGATAATACAAATTAATAATGTGATAATTTTTAAATGCAACATATTAATTGTTTTTTTAAAGCATCTTCTCGGTGAATGTAAAATCTCAGGTAAACATCAAGTGAACTGATGCAAACAACAGTGCCTTTAATAGAGATGATTTTTACACCTCACTATCTGATGTGTTACGGTCTGCTAGCCTCATCATGCTTTCATGAACAATTTAACTGATGATGCTAATTGAGCTTTTGAACTTGATTTACTTTGGTTTTACTTCTTACTTCACTTTGTAATTTATGGGTTAATTTACTGACTGAAGAAATAATTAATTGTTCTGGTGCATTTCGACAGCTGTTCCACATTTTCCTTGTCTTATCTCCAACTGATACCTTAAATCGGGTTGTTTTGCAGTCAATATGCGACAGCCCTAAAGATTGATGGGTGTGCCCTTTTATCTCTATCCATCTGTACCAATTCTCTGAGTTTAGTCAATAAAATCATCTCACCCAAAGCACTGCCACCTCCTGAAGCAAATGCTCATCAAACTGAATGTAGCTGTTTGTTCCTCATTCCTGAAACACTCTCTGACTTCTTTCTGTCTGGTTCTTCTGGGATTAGAAAGAATTCCTGGGTTTTATCAAGCCAGAGAATCACTCTCCTACACATACAGAGCTGCACATGACATTCTCTTGCGACGCAGATTGGCCAGTCGGTTACATGGGTCGTGAGGAGATGTACGTGTGTGCCTGTGAACTGTATGAGGTGTTCAAGACCTGAGAATGAAAAAGTAGATGAAAAGAGATGAAGAGATAGTCGCTTTGGACGTGGTTCCACATATCAGTCATGTGGGACAGGGGATTAAAATAATAAAAAAAATCTACTGTCATGTTGGTCAAATAATGGTATTGCTTCTTTGAAGCTAAGACAACTTTAGTATAATGTTCATGCTGCTCCTTTCAAAACAATGAAAGTAAATGGTGACCAAGCTCCAAAACCATAAATATAGTTCATATGACATGCATCTAATAAATTAAACATCCAAGAATGTTGTGCTAGTTTACTGCAACAATGGTGATGTGACCTTGACATACTTTTGAAAATCCAACGTTTAGTTAATCCTAATAAGTGCATATTGTCACTGTTTTAAACATTCATTTCAGAGCAGACAGCTTTGTTTCCAAGGATACATTTAAAGAACGCGAGACACGTATCACAGATATCCTGTAGAAACTGTTTCCCATTTTGTGTCTTATGCATCACAAATTTGGTCCATGGGCATGATGTCTGAGGCTAAGAATACCTCTAATGCAGTACTCCAGGTTCTAGAGCACATTTGGTTACACTTCATTTTGATCGTCCCCTTTAGACATTCTGTTGACTACTGTATAAGTAACTTCATTTCAACTAACTACATTTCATTAAACTACATTTCAACTAACTCTCATTAGAGTATTAATAGAGTAGTTGTAGACTTTAAGGTTAGGGTTAGTAGAAAAAGTCAACATGTGCTTACAAGGTTACTTTTAGTCAGTAGAATGTGTGATGGGATCATCAAAATAAAGTGTTAGCAGATATTAATCAGACAGTCACACTCACATTCACACTCCTCAAAAATGACACATTCATGTCATATATGAATGACAGACATGGATTGTAATGCATGTTAACTTATTAACTTGTTAAAATACACATTTTATACTAACAAGAAACTATGCTAGTTATGAGAGCTGTAGTTCAAACCATTTGCACGAATGAGATTTGTGACAACGCACAACTTCTGAAGACTTGGAATATAGTGCACAGTCATAGGAGAATGAACTACTCTTGTGATATTTTTGTATTTTAACAACCCTTGGTCACCATTTTCTTCAATTGTTTGCGTGAACGCTCTGTCTAACACATCCTTCTGTATTTGACGGAGCAAGAAAGAAAGAGTTTGGTCTAAGTGAGTTTTATTTTGGATTGAACTTTCCCTTTAAGAATTCAATCTAATGTCTCCAGGCTGTTGTTTTCGTTTCACAATGTTACATTCCCCAAAAGTTAAGAGTCAAAGGTGGACACTAAATACTTTAAGGACATCTTTTTTCTCCTCCTTTATCTAAAGAAGTCTTGTTCCTGGCTTTATAAAACCTGTCTTTCACAAAGGCCACTAACAAAAGCATTGCTTTCCATCAATACACGTTAACATACTTTATATACAGACTCGAGAAAAACCACTGTGAATGCCATGCATTTAACATTCCAACCTTCATAGAGCAGTGGCTGTTGTGTTCAAACTAGTCTGAGTCTGTTTTCCCATCACACTGTCTCTGAAATGGTTTATCTGGGCTGACACTGACCAAAATATTATTTCGTTATCATTTCAAGAAACCCAGTAAACCTGGCAGTGTTAAAACTGAATGAACAAGGCCTGTTGGACAAATTGAAAAACAAATGGTGGTACGACAAGGGAGAGTGTGGCAGCGGAGGAGGTGATTCCAAGGTCAGCCCCAATGTGACAAACCCAGCGGGTAAAACCACCACTACCATGGGGGGGTAACCGGCAACTCACGCCAAGCAAACACTCCAGACAAAAACAATCTGGCCTAAACTGAGCTTACCACTAACACATTTTGGCTGATTAATATATAGCAAGTATATTTTGATCAAATGATGGCATATCATGGCAACTGGTCAATAATAGCTGGCCACATTCACGTTATTCCAGGTGGAGTGTTTGCGGTCTGCCGGTTACCCAAAGTGATATAATAATACACATCTTGCAGTAGGGAGCAAGGAAGCATCGCTAGATGGAGTATTAACTCATATCACTTTTACAATGAACATGTTTCTGATATGTGTGCAGTCAATTGAAAAAGAAACAGAACAGTTGAGTTGATATTGATGGGTATGTTTTTAATATGTGCTGAATAACATAAAATAACATGGATAATGTTATTTATGTTATTTTCCTGGTTGAAGAATCCCAGTTAACCTAGCGGTGTTGAAACTCAGTGAGCAAGCCGTCTTAGACAAACTGAAAAACAAATGGTGGTACGATAAGGGGGAGTGTGGAAGCAAGGACTCCGGAGGAAAGGTCAGTTCACATATTTAGTCCTGCTCTGTTCCCTTCAGTTTAGCCCTCTCAGTACCCTTCCAGAAGGTTCAGTAAGGAATCTGGACATGGGCGGCTCTTACTCTCTCTCCAGGGTTGTATTCTTTCATTTGGGAAGCTAGAGGACACATTTTGGTTGTAGAAACTGCATTTTTACTTTATTACAATGTAGTTATTTTATTACATGTTGTGTGAAAACATGTTATGCTGATTTGCTGCTTAAGAAGCATAATATTATCAATTTAGAAAATAGTTATGCTACTTAATATTTATGTTATATTTGTATTTATTTATTTTTACAAAGCATTAACAAAGAACTTAATTCAATTGCTAAATTCTCGACAATGAATCAAAATGAAAATATATAAAATATAATAATAAACATAATAATAAATAGCATACAAAATAAGTAAATAAATACACTTTAGCATACTGTACACATTTAGAAATTAGCATATTCGATAGATGGAGGGACGGACAGACAGACAGACAGACAGACAGACAGACAAGTATGCTATTCAGAACATTTCAACCATTATTTTGTACCATCATAAATTATTGGCTTTACATGGCTTAAATCTGATACATTTTTTATCATTAATTCAAGTGTAAATAATAGCATGTCTAGCTCTAGGAGCCGTGAAGAGAAAGGCCATTATTACAGACTGGATGACTCACTGTATAATACACTCACTTTGTTTAAAATAGCCTGGTGGTCTGAATGGAGCTCTGGAGAGAGACTGGTCATATAGCTCTGATCAACCGTAAGAGTCAAGCCTCCCTCGTGGTCCTTAGCCACTGTGTTCTCCCTCCTGTCTGCCCTTGGAGTGTGCATGTATTTGGATGCAAACCCAGTTGACAGCTGTCTGTGCTGTCATAGGCCCCGGCCGACACACCCCCACCGCACCAAACCCACCTGCATGGCACACACAGACGACACCACACCTCCCTTATGCGCCTTTCTTAGAGAACCTGTTCCACACCAAGACTGTTATTATATCACCTTTGATTAAGTACAAATCTCCTTAGATTAATGACCTGGGCTGCATGGGTGCCAACCACTAATATCATCATTTGCAGCTGTGATATATGTGATTGTTTAGTAGCTTGTAAATTAATGAAGATGCTAATTTTAGCAGGTTAAATAAGTGAACAAATAGTCGAAGGTGGACACAGACTGCCTGTGTTATTGCATGAATGCATGTTCGTAATTGTAAATTAAATTTAACAAATTTAAATGTCATGTTCCTAATTTTAAATTAAAATTGACAGTTTAAATTTCAAATGAAAATTTGTGCAATATTTTAACATGCGTTTAACCTGTAGTAGTTACCAGTCATTTTTATATAATTATTAAATTAATATTAGTTTTTTATATAATTGTATTAACATTTATATAATTGTATGTACTAGTTAATATTATAATAGCATTTAGTATTAATGTTGAATGATATTATTAGTATTTAATACTAGTATTTATTTTTAAAATTACATTAGTTACATACGTTAACATAATTGGATGTTTCATAATGAATATCTCTTTATTTATATCATTTAGCAATAATGTCCAAAAATAGATTGTTTTAGTAAAACAGAAAATAAATATTTATGTTAATTAATATTCATGATATTTTTATACTCAGAGGAGCAGGAAACATTTTAAGCAAATTATTATAGCACTACATTTGGTGCCACAGTATTTTTTGCACTTTATTCAAGATAGTTGTTATTTTAGCTTTTATATTCACTGTATATGTTTAGATGTTTGGATGAATGCATAAACGTGTATATGTAATGTATAGGAATGCTTCTGTTGTCTTTGTCCATGTGGATTTGTTACAATTTTATCCAGTAACTCTCATCTAAGACATTTTTCCCTCTCCTGTAGGACAAGACCAGTGCTCTTAGCCTCAGCAATGTGGCTGGGGTCTTCTACATTCTGATCGGCGGTCTGGGTCTGGCCATGCTGGTGGCCCTGGTGGAGTTCTGTTACAAGTCCAGAACAGAGTCCCACAGAATGAAGGTGTCCGCGCAGGCCACTCAGGCCTTTCACTGCACCGCCTTAGACAGCAGCTACACTGAGCTGCAGAGTTACGGCCTGTACGGTGCCGACACTGTTAAGATATAAAGCACTCCTGGGTAGGAACCTCGAGTATTGCGGAGAACTAGGCCACATCCTGCCCACGCAGCAGCCTAACCTGCCCCCATCTAACCGTGACCAGATTCAAAGCTTCTGCTACCCACTTTCAATTTCATCCGTTTCTCCTCACCTCTTCTTTTTCTGTCTCTTAACAGTAGGGCTGTCAAAATTTAAATTAGTAAAAAATATTATAAAATAATTAAAATAAATATTTCAATATGATTATTTAATAATGTTAATTAACATATATTTGATTTAAAAAATCCCAAATCTAATATATTATTTAATTTAATAGACAGTATTCTATTAATGTTTTAATATTTAAGTCATTATTTTGATATTAATATATTATAAATAGTTTTTATTTTATTGTTTATTTTTAATTGTTAGTGTATGCAAACATGCAGTCTACATATTGACAGCCCTTTTTAATACTCCTAATTTAATCTCTCATTATTTATTTCTCTCTCCCGCAGTTTCCCGTTGTCCGCTAGCCGCTCTGTCCATAGACTAGAGCTTTGTTTATACACATCGTGTCTCTGTTCATTCATGAAACAGAGCAAGTGTTCCCCGGAGACACTGCAGGTCTCTGTTTTCCATGATTCCAAAAATAGTCCGTCTAGACTCATGATTATGCATCAGTCAGCTCGTGTGCTCCTTTATACAATAAGACCCATGTCAGATCTTACCTGACGTACTTTTGCTAATGCATAGTTGATTAAAAGTATCCATCATAAACAAGCAATCTACAAGCCTACGGAAGCCTGTTCCACTGTGGAATAAAAATATATAAAAAAGGACTTTCTAACTGACAATTCTGACTTTTTTTCTCAGAATTCTGAATTTACATCCTACATCTATTTTTTATCCTATGGCAGAAACAAGCTTCCGTAATAGGAAAAACTGACAAAGAAACCACATTGCAAAAATGGTCCCCAATAAATGTAATCCGTTGCACATATAGATACTTCAGTGTGATTTTTATAATAAGTATCTATATGACAGGCAATTATAGGATTTGTAACAAGTTTAGCTGGGTATTACACGAGTGTGTAATATCATAATAGCAAAGATTAATATAGATTTGCTTTGTTAATTCAATTGACAGGAGTCACATTTCACAGCTGTCCATTTTTCATATTTGGCGAGCAGGAATCTGAGTCATTATAGGAAAACTAATTAGTCTGCATCAGGCGTATAACTGCATCCCCCAACTCGCTGAAGTGTAGGGCAATGAAATCATTCCTAGATTGGAAAAATGCAATTTAAAGGGGCACATCATTAGCCTTGGTTTCAGGCCCACTAGCTGCGACTACAATAGAGGATTGCTCTTCACAACAGCAGCAGTAAAACGATGACATTTCACACTTCCACACCGCTGTAGCAAATTAAGCTTGTGTTGCACGCCTATCAAGACTGTTTATTGTCTACCCACATGTCAGAGATACTTGACAGTGTCAGCTTTGGTTTTGAGGGCCTGAATACGGTGGTCCTGGGGGGCACAATTCAATAGCATTAGCCAAGCAATTAAAACTTGACAACACAACAGCATTAGCCCACAACACATCTTTAATGCAAATACGGGTCATTCCCATAGCAAATCATTTTGAACCCAAGTGTTCAGTACACTTAAAACAAGGAATTGTAACACAAGCTCATTGGAAAAACGTGCCTGTGGCGACATTTCTGAAAAATATTTTGCAGCTTCTTGCATGTTTTGCATCACTTTCAAAGTGAAATGTCCAGTCAGTGTCGCTAAATAAGCATTCAGTTTTATCAGAGACAGATTACACTGATTGTAGAATGTATTGTGTCAGTTTGGAAATGTCTGGCGCTAAAAGATTAATGCTCTACCATGTTTGAAAATGTCAGACAGGCTACCCTAAACCTAACCGATTTTGGCAAAATGAAATGTGAACAATGCATTTGTTGAAGGAATGTCATTTTAGCTTGCTTCTACACAAAAAAAGATATAGAATTTGCATTGAAACAACATAACGTAATTGCTAGTACATTTTGGAAATATATACAAAGAAACTGAAATTTTGAAGTAGAAAGGTTCATTAAAAAAACTCATTCAAAGTGTAACACTTTACTAGGTGAGCTACTGAGCAAGTTTACTACAAGAAAGCCGTATATGGAGCTGCCTGGTTCTGTGATGCAAATGTTAAAATTGATTTATTTAAAAATCATGCATTATGGCAATAACATAGCATTGTGCATGGAACCACACAAAAATATGTCTTTATTAATTGATAATGTGTAAAAAGTAATACAATTTGTCACTGTTTTATTGCCACTAGTGGTCGTTTCAGCGTGAAACTGCAGTGAATTGCATGTATTGGTACATTTTTGGAGTTTTGTATAAATGTAGGTTGGTATGCACATTTATCCAATGAGCCCGTGTTGTGGAATTGGTAGGTTGGTAGAGCTAATGTTGTTATTTAATAACAATATGGCTAATATTGGATTGTTTCCCAAAATGCATCATTATCGGAAAAGTTTCATTAGTGTTTCATCTGTTTGCTTTGCTAAAGGCATCAAGCCACCATGCTGATCAATTACAGTCAGAAAACACCCAAAAATGGAAATCTGTTGGCATAGGCCTGCAGATTAGTTCCCTTCACAAATGTTGTCTAACTAATTATCCAGTCATCACATGGCAAAACATTTTATGTGCATACTCCATTAGGCAGATGCTTAAATCATCTTTTACTGTCTCCTACTAAAAATGAGCATCTTTCAAACAGTCCTGCGCGTATTTCCGTATTCCTGTCTAACGCTGTTGTGTCTCCATCCCAGCTATCCATCAATGATGCCATGCACTGCTCCACGCTGCCCAGGATGAGCGGGAACGGTAGCGGCGGGGAGAACGGGCGGATTGTCACACATGACTTCCCCAAAGGTGTGCAGACGCTGCCGTGCATGAGCCACGCGGCCAGCATGGGCCTGGGAGCCTCTGGCATGTGACCATCTTGACGGAGCGGTACGCGTCACATGTAACGCATGGACCTCCCGTTCACCTGCCGTCTGCCCCTATGTCTGTCTGCCCGCCCGCAACAGACACACCGTACTGCCAAAATGCACTCGAAGACTCTTCTCAGTGAATAGCCACCAATAAAACTTTTTTCTAAAGAAAAACAAAACCTTAAAAAAGGGAAAAAAGTGCTGCAATAACAAGCCTGTGGGACTCTTTGGGGAAAAAAGTGTTCGTTTATGTCATGAATTCAGAAAACAAAAAAGAGAAGTCTTGTGTCCGATTCGACACTCGCGCTGTGCCAATATTATAAACCTGTTTACTTCTGTCTGAGTGTGCAATATTTTAGTTCATATCAGTGTTCGGCAATGTCGTCTTTAACTTGAATTTCTTTACAAAGATTAGCTCACAGAGATGTTTTTTCACAAATATGTTCTATGAAAAGACAAAAACAAGTTAATTTTCCTTCTACTTACTAGAAGAGAGTTAGAGTAAGCTAACGAGCAAGATCTTACGCATTTACAGTATATGGATCCAGTGCCCCGTAAACAACAATGCTTATTTCTCTCGGTCCCTCTGTGTATTGAACAAACATATCAGCTCATTTAATGATCTGTCTATAGTGTAAATACTCCGATGTAAATCTGAAACCGAGAGAGGGATACATTTGATTTGTTGTCGATAGGTGGAGCATAGCGGAACTGAACTTGTTGATTATTTTGCTCTGTGATTTCCCACCTCGTGGACCTTGCATAGCTGCTAAGCCTTGTTTCAGGCGCCATACCTCATCGGAGATCTGGGAGCGAGCCACCACATGTTTTGATTGCCACTTCATTGGGCGCTCTCCTAGGACGCAGTCAAATTTGACCTCAGTTGTGGGCAAATGTGCTTTAATGAGCCAGTTTGTCCCAACACAAACCATTAACGTGAAGCCATTGAGAAGAGATTAAGAAAAGTACATTTAAATGATGTTGCTGTAAAAAAAGGGTACTTTGGTAAAGATTTATTCATATAGGACTATCCCCGCATGGAATATCCAGAGATTTCTGCCAAATCTAAATGGCCATCATTCAGTTTCACATCCCTTGCCACATTTGGCTAATTTGATCATTCTAAAAGAGTGTAGCACTCGGTTTACTGCATTTAAAATCCATTCAGCAGATTTGACCCCATAATCGGTGTAGAAATTGTCAAACATTCTATGTGGGCCTACATGGAAGACGCCTTAAAGGGATAGTTTACCCATAAATGAAAATTCTGTCATTTACTCACCCTTAAGTTGTTCCAAATGACACCCATAAACATTTTCTGTACACAAAAAAAATATTTTCCATGTTTTAAATGGCCATTATAGGCATTGTTTGGACCCCATTGACAAAAACACAGGTCGTACAGGTTTGTAACCCCATTAGGGTGAATAAATTACAGATTTTTTTTACGATTGAGTCAACTATACGTTGTTTTCTCTTATGAGAACTGACAAAGAAAAGGTTCAAGGTTTTATTCGAAAATAATGCAGAACAGCTACAGGATCCAAATACTGGTGAAACATAGGCTGTTCTGTCCTATATACACACACTGTGCAACAAGGCTCCTTCTGGGATGATGATTGTGGAGATGATATTGATCGGCTACTGGGGCCAAGCTGACCTTTCTGAGCTCTTGGCTTCTTCACTGCAGGCTTTCGGAACATGGCTTCTAGCTCAACATAAACAGCTCTACCTATTCAGCCTTCCCCTGCACACTGCCATTGTACTGCGAAACATGACAAACTGTGTGGCCATCGAAACACTTCTATTTCTCTGGCTTTTTCTTTCCATTTTCTTGACGTGTTTTATTAGGCACAGAACACTGCGGTCCTTTATGGCCTCATGTGAGAGCAGTATTTTATAAGCAGTAAAAGATTTGTAAAGTTCAAGTGAGACATTTAACATTTATACCGCTGTGAGATTTAGAAGAGTTGATTGAACTAGTGTTTTACATGTTGCTGCCGCAATGTTACTCTCACTAGTGATAGGGATGTTGATTTCGATTAGTTAAGAGAGAAATGGAGTCTTTGTGTTTCTGTTTTAAATGTTGAAACGTCTTATTTTGGGGGGTATTTTAATGCAAAATGTATTCTTCATACTCACCTACTACTTGATTCCACAATCTTGAGCATTTTATTTGGGATGTTTTTTTATTGTTTATTTTTCTTTTTTATCATAAAAGAGAGATGTGGTTGAATCAAATTTACTGGAAAATACATTCAATAAATAATGAATAAAACTTTTCTAACCACAGTCACCAAGAGCCGAGTCACTGATTTTCAACTGTGGGAAATTATTCATATTTTAGTCATTATTTGTAACAAATACTTGTGCTTTAGGTGTGTTTTTTATGTATTAAATTGAAGAACAGTATTTATTGTCATGAATGCTATTTTATATTAATAATAATAATATTCATATTCATAATAATTATTCCTATTCATTACTTGATAAGTGGCCATCTCTGAAAGATTGGAGTTTAATGTATTTCCAGCCGTAGATCTCTAGAGCTTTACTCACTGTAGTGTTTTAATTACCTACAGGTGCATCCCACACATAATCACTGGCGTTTAACCAGTCAGCATATGTTGCCTCAAACCCATTCATTTTTGGAATTATTAATTCTTTAATCTTTGTCAATTTGAGCTCCCCTGCAGAAACAACGGAAGGAGTTAATTGGGATGCCCCATGGCTCTAATTATGGAGATGTTAACAAAAGGTAACAAAATGTAGATCCAAGAAACAGGTGTTTTTCCCTCATTTTCATTTGGTCTGATGCCATACATTGCTTCTCAAGTCTCATTAAGGCATGCATGGAAATCTAAACCGTTTTACTGCTGCATTATCGAGCAGATGATAAATCTGGCATGAAGTAAAAATGCACCATTCACAGCTGTAGCCAATATTTTTCACAACATCTCCGTGCTTCAACTTCAAATGTCACAACATCTCCGTGCTGCAACTTCAAATGTCTCTTTCAGCTCCTTCAGTAAACATCCTCAACCTCACATGGAGATGTAATAACGGAAAGTTATTGTTTTCTTTCTTTAAGATTTGTGCTCCGGAGAGTCATTTGTGACATACTGTCAAGATGATTTGTTAGATGTAGTGTAATTCTACACAAGATAGGCAAGCCTCTGTTGTGACTGATTTTTATTTTTGCATATCAGGTTCATATCAGGACAGTTTAGTCTGAAAGCTGGTGTGCCGAGTAAAGATATTTCAGATGTGGCATTTTCAGCATAGTCCTGTTATCCACCGTGACACAGGAGAAAATAGATCGCTTGTACATGGGAAGCTGTAGTCAGACAATGAAATCTGGGTTTGTCTTGTTTCCCCAGAGATGGGTGACACACGTTAACCTCCTTAACTTCCTTGATCTTCCAGAACATCATTACTTTCTTAAGTGAAGGTTTTGATCTGGGCCACAGAAAAAAATGGTATAAGGGATTTGTGTTCATGCTATTGCCAGTGGTTTTTTCTGTTGTTTGCATCACATCGCCAAAAAAAGTTGAGAAAAAATATGAAACATGATGACAAATATGAAAAATCACATATGAGATTTTGCTTCAATAGCTACAACAGTTCAATAATGTTAATATTCAAGTCACATTCGCTCACTTAAGTCGGAAATATAACACTTTGCATCACAACTAAATATTTGTTACAGAAAGCAAAGCGTGATTCATACCAATCACTCCAGACTTGGTTTCCTCTCACTGATCCGTATATAAAAATGTATGATACTATCTCTATTATAGATCTGTTTTCTGCCATATTTTCAAGGTCATAAATTAGCAATTTGTGTATCATTTTATGATTCAGTGTTTGCCACTTGTAAAAATTATTTTGCTTGGTGGCTCATATGCTCCAAATTCATAATTACGATATTTCTGACTCCACTTGAAGGGCACAATGGTTTCAAATGAAGCTGCAGCAGAATTAGCCACATTTATAAGCAACAGAGCGGTGCATTACAGAGTGAATTAGTGTTTTTGAACTAATCATTTGAGTAAATGATTCAATTGCTCACACGGTCTCGTTGCATTCCTAAATCAAGCAGTGTATTTGAACAAATTGGATCAACTAATGATTCAATGACCACTCATAAAGTCAGTCACTGCCTTTCACCACCTAATGACGAAAAATGTAGTCACCTAAAATTTCCATTACTAATACACAGACCTAAGGACCAGAACTGACTGTTGTAAAAATATTCTTTATCTGAGCCCCTGCGTACTGCAATAACCCATATAACATCCTCTCATCGAAAACACCAGAAAAGCATTCGGTTTAAAAGAAACCCTCATTTTTAAGGCAGTCTAAAAGAGCAGTATGCTTGCTGATAGCATGAGCTGTTTGATTGCTCACACTGTGACTATGGCATTGTAATGTGTGTGATTGTGTGGGCCTGAACAGCATACATAATGAAGGCACAGTGTGGGTGTGTGAGACGGCATGAGAGGATCCATGACACCTGCCACTGTGCCTCAATCCCACGCTCTTTCTTTGCTCTTCTTTTATACAATCCTCCTTGTGAATTGTATTATTTCCTATCAATCTATCTTTCTTCCTTTTGGCTGAACAATCGTGTCGTAGCCCACTCAGTCACAGCTGTTTTATCTCAGCAGAGGGTCTCAAAGCATCACGTCCAGATTCTCAATAAAATACAGACACAAACATTCATGGAAATGTTACCCGCAGTGATGTGCTGTGAAATATACAAGTGACATGCGGTCCTCTGCCTAAGCTTCTCGGCTTCGAGATTGATATTAATCATGAATCAGGGGCAGAATATTTGAGCTGAGTCTGATCTGACACTACCATCCCATCATCCAGAGACAGAATAGCTTGGGGCAACATGGTACACGGTATTCAGTGGATGGATGAATGTAGTTTGAAGAAGCAAACATACATGAAACATGACGGTAAGTAATCTTCCTTTAGATCATACTCCATGTTCTTTTCCGTGCAATTACAAGGATTAGAAGCTTTCAAGATTAAAAAGGCAAAAGCATTGAATTCACTAATAATGTTCCTCACAGTGAGCTGGTACTGTGACTGGATTGTTAAATCAGAGTATAATTTTTTTACATGAATCAAAGAACGCTAACAGGATCAAATTAATTACAAATATTGTTTTAATTATTTTCACAATTTAGACATAACTAAGAGTTAGGACAGATGTTAAGATTTTCTGTGTATAACAACAAATCTAAATCTGTTTCTCATATAGATTTATTGTATATGGAAGCCAATTTCTGCCATATAACGGGATAAAATCATGCCTTGGTAAATCATTTAAAATCATAATCATTGTAAATTGCAAGATTGGGCTACTAAAAGCTTGCGCCAGTGCAACCTGTCTTTTGGCATTAAAATAGTACTGTCATGATTTACTAAAGATGTGCAGTAAAGAATTAATCGCTGAATAGCGCTGAAAAGGCATGGACACCGTTATTTTTGGGCCTGACCTTGCTGAATATATATTTCCTTTTCAGACACAATATTTATGGGAGGAAATTATTTAAATGCATCACGGAATTTGATTCACTAATATTTGTGCTCGTCAAATTACAGGTGTTTGCGCCATTAGCCTATTTAACGCCCAAAAAAGCATGTCTTCAACTATATTGTGCCTGTGTTGTAAGTAGGATAGATCACCCGCACATTGGGGCCTCATTTACTAAATGTTGTGCGGAAACCATCCACAATTGATCTTATGATCATGCAAGAACAGCTTACATTTTCAAAAACCTGCAGTAGCCTACTCGAACAAGAAAAGTTTGTAAGTCTGCTTACACCCTGACGTGAAAATATAAGCACTATTCCATGTCAAAGACAGCTTTTACAAATATGAGCATTGGCGTGGATTTAAGCATACGCACACTCTAAGATCAAATCTGATCGTATGCACGTTTTAAATGAGGCCCCTGATGAGCATCGGCTCTGCTTATTTGCGACTGTGCTAATTTGCGCAGTGCTTGGTATATTGCGTTGGTCGATAGCCTATGTAAATGAGATGTTGTGTTTGTGTTCTTTAATTTGCACGTTGTCAGTAAATCACCCGCAGAAATTTTCCACTCCCATCGGCATTGTTTTGGAATTGCACTCTAGCGTTAATTTGCCCTGTTTAGTAAATGTGGCCTAAAAAATCTACATTATGAGATAAAAATCTAAATTATGTCATAATGAGATATAAAAAGTAATGACTAATGTAACACTCTCGGTGGGCTCACTTGCAGTCCCAACTCGTGATCATACCGAGCGGTCGCGAACCTGGGATTCCATCTAGAGGCGGGCGCTCAACATAACAAAGGCTACAGCCTCTAGCGCCAGCTAGATCTTTTGAGTGAGGCATCTGAGGTTTATTGACACCACGGGCATACACATCCGTTACATTCACCCCTGAACCTCACTCCCATCCGGCGGCACCAATGTAACACCGCCCCGCATCGTAAACTCGTATAGCGAGCGGGACGCGAACATCATATGAGGCAGGCGGCTCATAAGTAATGCTTAAGGCTACAGCCTCTAGCGCCAGTTGCTAGAGCCTCTTTTGAGGTCAGGGGAGTGAGGTTTACATTGACACCACGGGCATACACATCCGTTACACTAACATAAACAGTAAACATAATGACATAGAAAGCTGTAATTATGCCAAAAATATTGAGTGACTTAGTTGGCCCATGTTATAATTATGACTTTTTATGTCTTGGTTATTATGATTTTATTAAGCATGTTTTTTTATCTAGTGGCAATCAACTTCCATATATGTCATTGTGTGATTTTTTTTTTAATTTCACAGAAAACATTTTTCATTCACAGAAAACATGATCATTAGCTTAAGGCTTCAAATATAGTTTTATTGTACCACTTTTTTTGTGATATTGCATCCATTCCAATTTCAAGCTTATTGTAATGACTGGTCAAAGGCGTGTGGATCCATTTGCAGTAAAAGGTTTATTAGACAGAGGCAGAATCAAACAGGCAAAGGTCGGCAGGCAAAACCAGGAATATCAGAGGCAGGGCAGACGTAAACAATACCAGGCAGAAGTCGGGGTCACAGGCACAGGCACAGGTTCAGAGTTCCAGGTCGGGCAGTCCGGGTCAAACAGAGATCACAACTAGCAGGATGAATAACGCTTAGAAATGTCAGGAACAAGACTTCGCGGTGAGTGCATGGAGAGTGCTGTGTGTAAATGTGTGAATGAGTGCAGGTGTGGTGAGACAATCAAGGCTAATGAGAATGGTGACAGCTGTGTGATTGGTGTAATGGGATGGGAATGAGTGCAGTGCATGATGGGAGATGTAGTCCATGGGTGATGTGCAGTTGTAGTGAGTGGCAACCAGATTCATGACACTTATATCACTCCAAATTTGTGACATAATAATTAATAATAATTTCAATAGTAATTTCTTATAATTATGACTTTTTAATAAGTTTGCCTACATTTTTACTTTTTATCTCATGATTATGACTCAGTATAATATGACTGAGTATCTCATAATTTAAATTTTGTTAATGAGTTAGCATCCATTTTGGTCATTCTCATGTCTTTTGCAGAAGAAAAATTCAGAGTTTAAAACTACAAAAAGATAAAGCTAAATAATCACAGAATTTTCATTTTTGGGTAAACTTTCCAAAATAAAATCTGAAATGCTAAAAGGTAACAAAAAAATGGTCTACATTTTCAGAAAATTCGGTTACAAGGTGTACTTGATACAGTGTAATTGTACATTTACATACTGAGTAATATTAATTAATTAACTATATGAACTTACTTTATGGTTAGGGTTTGGCTTAGGGTTACTTGCATGTAATTATGCATAATTAATTGTTATTATTATAGTAAGTACGTGTAACGTGTAACAAGGACACCTTAAAATAAAGTGTTACCGAAAGTGTTTTTTTCTCTGTAAGAGTTGTAATTTGTTTTATATGTTGTAAAAGGGCAGACGTGAGCAGGAGCGATGGAGTGATGGAGAGAGAGAGCGCACATGTACACAAGTGAGTAAAGTGAAAGTGAGAGAGACAGAAAAGAGCATTACATTTGTACTTTGGCTCATCAGCGGCTCCCACTGTTCCACGGTCTGTGAGGAGAACGGAGGCCTGTTAATCATACAGGCTCATCAGCGCAGTGACAGAGATAGATCCCCTGCCTCCTCTTCTGCACCGCCACGGGTGATGCGCTCATGATTTCACTTCTGTCCTACAAAGGCACCCTTCAAAGTTTCATCCCAGCCACGTTAATGCACAGCCTTTGATCTCATCCAAATCTCCTCTCTGAGAGGGAAATCACTAAACGCTATCCTGTGAATCCAAAGTTCAAATGAAGGTGCACTCCTCAGTCTACCGTGGTTGAATCGGACGGGCTCGCTTGGCCAGTGTTCGTGTTGTGTGTAGATGTAGAAAGTCGCTGGGATAAGATGGATGGTGAAGTTAAATGAGCAACGCAGAGAGCGGAGAGATGTATGGCAGAGCACATGGAGTGAGACGGGATGACGGATGAACGGATTACAGAGTCACACTGGAGCCTTGCTTGTCACTGTTGAATGGGGAGCAGGAACAGCCAAGCAGGACAGTCCCAGCTGACCTCCAGTCTGTTACAAGCCCGACTAGGGACATCACAAGAAAAGAACTGCTGGAAATGCCTCCCACTTGAAGGCAGTTTTTGTTTATAATGATTGTCACGGCTAGAGTTTGTTTGAGGTACTTAAGGTATAGTTTACCCAAAAATGAATCTGTAGTTTATGCACCCTCATGCTGTTTCAAACATAAAACTGCTACATACAAGTGCTGTGTTCTCAGTCCTCTAAAACCATATGATGGCTTAGGTGAAGAACATACAAGTGTCTTACTTTGCATTTATTAGCAACTTTCACACATGAATCCTGTTCAGTGGACATCAAATTAAAATCCACCCTGTTTATTTTGTAAAAGCATATTATAGATCTTAATTAGATATAATTAGATCTTACAGAATTAACCGAATTTTGCAATAAGTTATATGTTATACATTTCTACAAAATATAAATCTATTATAGAGACTTAATTTCCTGTAAAGCGGCTTTGCAATGATTGTATCGTAAAAAGGATTCAATGATTCAATGTTTTATTCGTCACATACTCAATTATACAGAATATAATCAGCAGTGAAACATAAGTAACTTTGCGCTATACAAATAAACTTGAATTTAATTGAAACTTATTGTGAAAGATCCTTCCATGTTTATGTTCCTTTTTTATTTAAAATGTCTTCTATATGGCGACATTTGTCAGATTTCTCCAATCTTTTATTCAGCTTAAACCCTGCCTCTCCTGACTGCAAGTTCGCATTTGTTTTTAGATACAACGGCCACATTCATTCAACAACCCATGAACAGAATAATTAAAATGCAGTAAGATTGCTCAATTACTTTTTCCAGTAAAATATGCCACATCTGATATTCACAGACACAAAGGCTTTCCATATTTTTTACCATAAGGCCACCATTCAAAACTATCGTATGCATTCGTAAGACTTATAGAATATAGTGCACAACTTAACTGACTACTTTTAAAGTGCTTTTTAGAGTTTTACAATTGGTCACTATGAACTCTCATTGTATAGCAGGGAGTCTTCAATGCCAGTCTGGGAGGGTCAGCGTCCTGCAGACTTTAGTACCAAACCCGACTGAATCATTGTCTGTCATTTTGCATGTAATTTTGAAAAACGTTTTCAAGTGTGGAGTTAAAGAGTCCTGTTATATAGCAAGAACTGTAACAATTCTTCAAATATGTATCCTTAATGTTCCACAGAAACAAATAACACAATACAAGTTTGGAACAAAATGAGGATTGGTAGACCTTGATGATATTAAATTTTTTGGGTGAACTGAGTTCTGAGCAGTGTACAAAAGTTGTAAAATATATGAATGTTTAGATCACTGGTGATCATGTGATCATGTGTAATGTTCTATTATTAGCATTATGAGAGCGATGAATGTAAATGCAGTGCAGGCCTCATATGTGATTTCCTGGTAGCATCTTTGTATTTTCAAAACGTGCATTACTTCTAACAAACAGAAAGCAGCACTTCTACTTTGAGTGTAATGTGAATGTATAATAGATGCAGCCTATTTTCATTTCAGTAAACAGCATCTCTAACCTTGAATAATGGATTCAGCGCCTGCAAGAATGATCGGTGAACCTTGATCTGAGTCCATTGAAGTCTAATGTCATTCTGAATGTCAGGATGCTTTATGGCAGGGAAACATAATCGCTGAAGGTTGGGCTTGTCACCAGGATGTGCTCCAAAACACCTCCAAATTATCTGAGATACATTTCTTTGAACAATGGGCAAATTACGGCTGAATAATCACCTAACATGATTCATTGAATTCAACAACTACTTTTCTAAACATCACAACAACCCCTAAAGAGATGGACCAGGTTTAAAATATGTTTTCATCGGGTTTAAATATAGACAGCTGTGCAAAGACTAATGACTCACGGCATGAGTCCTAAAACAGACTCCATTAGTAATCTCTCAGGGGGAAGCTTTTCCCAAAAGAGCAACATCCCAATGTCCTCTGAGGTTTTGAGTAGTACATCTAAGAAAGCAGAACAAGCTTTTCCACTTTTTGATTCCTGAAAAACACTCGAAGGCATGTCGAGCAAAGAGAATCGAGCATGTGTTCAGCGAGGTCACTGCCATTGGCTGCTCTTGAGCTACACAGACCCGCTGCTCATGGGATCAATATCTCAGTCGACATATTCAGACCTACCTTTCTGAACAAGCAGAAGTGCACCTGTCCTTTGAAGGTGTGATCGCCATCAGCAAACGGTAATGTGAAAAATAAATCAATTGGAAACAGACAGCCACTTGGCTTTTGTCACTGAAACTGAAAAGCAAAGAGTTCCTGTCAGATTGTAGTGTTGTATTACTGTTGTTCAGCTGAGCATGATGACCATTTCAGTCTGAAAGTCCTTTTGTTCGAAGATAAGAGCAGTTTTCCTCTGGCTTATTTCTAAAACACCACAACAATGTATGGGAATGTGGCATATTGGTCAATAAACAGGACATATTTGTAAATGTAATAGTCATGTAATGTGGCAGTCTTTTATATTTCCGGGACTGCATTATACAAAAGGCACACTTAATCCGCTTATCACAAAGGTGAATTAAATGCGGGCTACATTAATCTTGTCACACAGTTGTGACATTTAAGTTTCTTTCCTTTGCATGCAGAGGTTTTTTTTCCAGCTTCAATCTGTGGTGGTTCTTTAACAAGAAAACGAATTCTATATTCACAAGCATCCACTGGACCATTGCACTAGAATGCAAATAGGTTGGCTGCGGCGAGGGGAAGTGTGCTGGGCTGCCATGTCCTATTGTGGATTTTTAAAGACATGGCATTTTGATGATAATTCTAATCCCACCAAGGACCTCTTAGTCTGAACTTTCCTTATCTCTCGCTCCCAGTCATTCTCTCATTAAAAGGCAATCACAGGCCACCAGCTCTAATAAACCTGTAAGTTCCCTTCTGAAATGGGGGAAATTGGCTTTTCTGGAACTTGCTTTCGGAGAGCTAGTTTCATTTTTATGATATAAATGGTTAATCTAGTTATGTAAATAAATGTATATTGATTATTTTAAGTACAATTATTATCATTAGTATAAGTATTATTTTTAGTTTTTAAAGAGTATGAAAGAAAAAGTCACTTATTAAAACCCAATGAAGAGCAAGTATCTGTATTTGCAGAAATACATTCTGGTTGAAACTCATAAAACTCTACCTGAGCTTCACTAGCGTCAAAGCTTTTTGAACTAATCCTTAAAACACTTTCACAAACAGAAAATGACAGTCTAACCTAAAAGAGGGAAAATCCAGTTCTCCGAATCTGGTCTGTCAAAACAGGTAAATGAGCCAATCAAATGATTTCCAAACAGACTCTGGTCTAGGAGCCAGAGATGGTATAAACAACCATCAATGTCAATCCCATCTGTTTTTATAACAGTCGCCCTGTCACAGCTCGTGTTTTTGCTCCTATTTGGTTTGATGAAACCCCTCTTAACCCGCTTTGGTTGGATTTTAAGTGCACATACATACTGTAGCTTAGAGCTATTTTTCCACCACATGCACTCAAATAATTTGTCATGGATATGGACTACCATCAAGGGACAGGGCTTACGCTGTTACGCTGAAGAGTAACATAAAGCTTGGGCTTTTCCCTAACTTTCAAGATCAATGATTAATGCACTGAGTGGCACGAAGCCAAACTTTGCAAAAAAGGGAGAAATGTATGTAAATAATATGCATTAAAATAGAGCACCAGCCAAACTCAGATCAAGCGGCTGTCACTCTGTGTGATTCACAAATCTATAAGTCCCCTTTGTTAATAAATTACATCTGCAATATGTTAGTGCTGCGGGGCTAGAGGCCGCCTGCAGATCTGTGACTCGAGAGACAGCCGTCCATAGCGGTGGATCAACATTTCAGCACATGCAAGCCGCCAATGGGGTTTATTCTCAATCTTACACAGCATGGGCTGTAAAGTATCTGGAAGATACAGCATCCTGTGGCTTTGCAGTTGAGAAAAACAGGCTAAATATGCACGCAAAAGCATGCACACTCATGTAAACACACTCTTTCGCAACATACTTATACGTTTGCCTTCAACCATGCATGTGAACACTGAAGAAACATATGTTTAGCTCGGTTATAAAAGCGATTCGGTTCATTTGCGCTGGATGAGAGGCACATTTTCTCAGATGCATTATTTATGGATCGGTTCACACAGAGAAGCCTCATATGGTTGGCTGCCATGTCCCAGTAGTGCTCCCAGAATCCTCTTCTCATCATCTTAAGGAGGAGATAAACCTCCTTGGTGTAATGCAGAGGACCTGGGAGATGATACCAGCTTTCTCCTCACAGCACAAATGATGTGCTCCATGACTGTGTCATGGCAGCAGTGAGACTATGATATAGTTGTACATGTCATATTTTGAGTCGGTGTAATTAGACTGTGACAGTGTTTACAAGAACAAATGTTTTTCATAACATATCCAAATGGATTTATTTTTCCATTTGGATATTTTTTCTCAGATTCCGTCCTCTTTTTTGTTGTGCGTTTTGTTAATTTACTTAATTTCAGCTAGCTTTTACAATTTAGCTGCAAACAAAGCAAACGGGTTTGACTGATGAGAGTAATCTGATTAGATAATGATGTCTGCATATCCCGCTGAAAGCCATTGGCTGCTGAAGGTCTGTCTCCATGACAATGCTCAGTCAAAAGAATATTGGGAGCTCATTGGGCACTGATGAGAATAGACGAGCATGTTTTCATCAGTCCAAGCAAAAAGGCCACTCCGGCTCACAGCCAAATGAGCATTCATCAGCCTCTGTTCTGATCCACTGCCAGGTGCTTCCGCCAGTCTGGGTCCGCTGTTACCATTTGAAACTATTTGAGTCCCAAATGACTGTCTATATTAGAACAAAGATATGTTCAAAAGACTGGACTATAGAAGCCATGACCATAAAAGACAAAAAGTGCTCACAAACTGAAGTGGCAATGGTTGAAGAGATAGGCTAACCATACCGACAAGACAAGCTAATCATACGGACAAGAAAAAGATCTGCACAAAATTATACGTAATGTAATTATTTATGCAACAGTTCTTTGTTTCTCGAATCTGGCTGGCTGAGAGGTCTTTCCAAATTACAATGAGATATTGTCTCGGTTTTGTCAATGAATGTAGATTTAAATGTAGGTTTATTTAGTTGATAGGACTTCAAATGTGCTGTTTGTTAATAAAGATAATAGTTTTGCCTGAGAGCAAAGTCTCATATCTATATTTTTATATAACTTGCTGTATTAAACCGCTGTCGTTGTTCTTTTGACTAAATTGCTTAGCAACATTTGTCATGGCTATTGTGGTTTATTAAATGTTATTACTCAATAAACAATATTTTGTTTAAATAATAGTATTATTTAATAATAGTATTTGGTATTGAGAAACGGTCTGTGTGATAGTGATGGTGATTTTAATTACATTTTATCGCCATTAGATTCGCCAAGAGACTGTTTTTATGAATGAGTTAGTAGCAAATACTTTTATATTGAAAAGGACAGAAACAAGGTTGTAAGCTAAGATGTTACTTTAACTAACAACACCTTGTTGAAACACAACCAACAAATGCATTGAGTAGCGATCCCTTAACAGTTGAAAGGATACTACAACTATATCGCTTTCCTCAGCACACTTTCAAACCAATGTTTTATTCTGAATATGAGATTGAGTTGAAGAATGAATGAATCAGATGCAGGTAATCACACTCGTTCAGTCCATCTCACTCATAATACTTTACATAAAGCAATACGATTTTAATGAAGCCACTTATTACAAATTAGCCTATATCAACCTTCAGTTGGAAAAAGTGCTGGACTAACAGATCTTTTACTTTACTCTTCAACTTAAAACACTTAAAATAAGTTCCATATAACATCATCTTTCTTAAATGACATGTTTCTGTTGAATATAATTCATCATAATCCAATAAAATGTCACCTCTCTCCAATAATCTGGTACAACATCTTCTAACACAAAACTATTACTTATACAAACTTATTTCATATCATTCTGTGTTTGGTTGCAGTAACCATGTACGAGGAAGAAAGCTCCAGAAAATATGTAATAAAGACTTCAACTGGCTGTAAGCAGCAGCTGGTTTTCTATGGGGAGGCTGTTTATGACAGTCACTATTTCTTCTGTTGCCTGCTGATTTCTGTGCAAAAGCTGGAGAAAGCCAAGAGACTGCTGATCTTTGCAGGTTTGTGGAGAATGAAAGCTGAACACGAACACCGTTCTTATCATCCACGTTCACACGAATACCTGTCAAAATGAATACGTCTTCTGTTTGACCCTACATAAAGACAGGGAAGGAATATGCTTCTCTTGTATTCTAAGAACTTCCTCTTAAAAGCATCAGGCATTGTGCTACCCTTGCAGGTAATGCAGTATATCTACTCAAGTACACCATTACTGTGTTACAGCTTTATTTATGAGGATCAGGGTCATGCATTATATAAAAAGATGGGCTTTTCATCCAAAGCTATTTGGCATGATTCCTCATTAAACTCAGTGCTGTGCATCTAAACCTGATCTGTGAACAAACCTACCTATTTTCAGGTTCCAACTGCATGTTTTTATTTAAATGGGTAATTTCACTTGCTCTTAGTATGTTACATTTGGCTCCCATGGCTGGTTGAGGACTCTCCAAAAGGCATTGCTTTTCTTTTTTAACCCTGACACTTTGATTTTGTGCTCACTGGAATAAAACAGCAGAGGCCACCCAGCACATTTATATCACTCGTCTTTTTACTCATAATGTGCAGCACAGGTCTTGAAAAAAAAGTGTAGAGCCTTTTGTCCTTTCTCCCATTCTGTGCTTTATTCTCAATGTATTTATGCCTAATCGCATTAAATCATCAGTTCATATTTTTGTTTTTCTTGGAAAATGTCAGTTACGTTGTCATGATCAAATTTAGTCATTTGTGGGAATATTTTAAGTCAGTTTTGAAGTGGAAATTGCATATTAGAATGATTCTTCACACTGTTTTTACCAATACAATATTTTTGGCAAATTAAATAACACTTTTGGGTGAAAGTTTCATAGTATATAGTGAATATCTTAGTATTTTTGAAGATACAGTAGACTACAGTAAAACAATACTGTACAGTAAAACATACCACCATTGAGACCCTGGGAAATAAAGAGTCTAAAATAAAAAAGTCTCCCTAGATTTACGTTTCACAACAATATTACCTCCCTGCCCAACTGAATGGACTTGTGCAATACCAAAGTAAAAAACAAACTAACAAATAGAATGTGAATATTCTTTCAAATTTTGTGCTACTGTCAGTTTTGAGTAAAAAAATTTAAATATAAATTTAGTCTACAACTTAGTCATCATTAAACAAATATATATAGCCAGTCAATGACCAATCAGGGTCAAGTAATCCAAGCAGACAATGTCATTGCGTGAGCACCTGACGATTAGTTTTATATTAAAACCGTGTTTCTATAATACATTTTTGTTTTGTTTTGTTTTGATCAAATGCATTAGCTCTTCACCGCGAGGTTTTGGATTACTGTGTCTCCTCTCTCAGCGAGGGGACAGAGTCAGCTGCCTCTCCCGCTAATCTCCGCCTCTGTGGAGGGAGACGCTCCCTGCGTTTGTCTTATTACCAAACGCACCCTGAGACTTGAAGTACCAAGGCTCTGATATGTTTACCTTTACTCTTTTGCACACGCCATTTGAAGCTTTATCTGTGTTTGACATAGAGGGATTAGGTTGGTGTGAAACAAGGCTTCTTTATCAATCCCAGCTCTGCCACACGCTCCATAATCCCTACAAAGAGAACCAAGAGAGGGAGACAAACAGACATATTCGGTATCGTCTCATACATTTGCCATTTATCTCTCTGAGGTATTTTCATTTGACACTGCGGCTCGCAGACTGTAAACAAACAAAAGAGTTTGCGCGTGCACTTGAAAAGTTTATTTTCAATTCAGGCGATGGTTTCCATGGCAACACGGGACATTTGTTTGACAGGCGGTGACTGTCACTGGCGTAATCCCCGCCGCCCTGCATCACCTCCTCAACGCCCTCCATCTCTGACTGGCAGTGTGAAAATTACATTGATTTCAACGCCATTTTGACACACCACTTGAACTGTCTACTCAACATACCATGTGGATTTTCATCAGCGGATGTGACTTATTAAGTACAAACAAATGGCTGTCAACCCTACTCAAAAAGCCATTGGCAAGTGAGCTGCATCTGGGTGACGCATCAATTTAGCTTACCGTAACGTTACTTTTCTACAGCCTGTGTGTTGGGGCTTTGGTGTTCACATTGAGCTACATCACAACGTTTTCAGATACAGAGCCCCCTATCAAAATAGTAATTTACATGTTGGCGTTATTTACATACCGTTGGTGTGGACACATCAGCCAAATTTCGCAGCAAATTTACGTGCCAACAACACGTGTAATCTGCGGCGAAATTTCTCGCGAATTTCTGTAAAATTAGTGGATTAAAGGTGCTGTATGTATTTTTCTTTACTGTACTAAAGCATAAAAATAATATGTTTGAAGACAGGCTTATTTGGGAAAAACGAATACTACGGTATGTTATTTTATTTTGAACATTGGTAACGGTAAAATGTGATCGCACTTTTCGACTTGCAGCAGTGATTTAATATGTCAAAACTAATTCCAAAATTATGGAAAACAACTAAAATCGCCTAGGCACAAGATATAATTTGTGTTAATGACGTCTCCAACACCACTAACGTTACATTCAATGGGGTCCAAAGAGAATGTGTCAATGGTGTCACTACTTGACTAGTTTTTTTCCACCATTATTTTAATACCATAAATTTTGTTTAAATATTTCCCAGATTAGTTCATCATAGCCTGATGATTTTATTTATTATTTTTTATTTATTTTATTGTCATGATTGTTAGTTCCTTTTAAAGAGATTCTCCCAAATGAATGTACCCAAGAATGAGCACCAGTTCTGGTGTTATTTACACACACTCGACTATTATTCGAAACCTACTTCCTTCTGTGGAAAGTAATAGATATTGTGAAGAATGTCTTACAAAAAGATTTAATTTGCTAATCATTGGTTTTACTTTCAACAAAATGTGTTTATTAAATGTAACTAAAATCAATTGATTGCAACCACTTGACAAAACAAGAGTTACCATGTTTTGTCTATTCAATAAAAGTCACTGGGATCCAAAACAAAATTAAACCCCTAAATAAAAGTAAAAAGCACACACAGACATATTTTATATATCTTAACAGAATTTTATTTTGTGAGTGAACTATTCCATTAACTCTTTTAGACCAGTCTGTTTGGAGGGGAAAAACATGTTTATCTTCCATACCAAGAATTGGAAGATGCTGATAAGCGCTGTTGCATCAGACATGCCTATCATTTTGTGATTGCATGCCGCCATCTAGTGGTTGCATGGTAATACAAACCAGCGATAAAACGGTTTGATTATAATGTTTTTGTTGTTGCTGTTGTCTGAATGATTTTTGCCTGTTCCAATGACAGAAAATTATCTTTTGAATAATTTTTCAATGAATGCATGATTCTTTTTTATATATATTACATTTATTGTATGATGTGTAGCTCATAACTCATTAAGAGTTAAAGACATCTCTCAAAAGAAAAATCACTGATACAGGTCCCTAGATTACACCAGGGAAAACTAATTGTAAAATATTTGGCCGAAGGCTGCCTTAATTCCAAACACATCAATATATGACATTAAAAAGAATTAGTGACAAAAAATAAATCAGAAATAGTCTGCATCTGAGTCCACTGATCATTTCAAATAAATGAACAAGCATCATGTGCCATTCAATTGAAATTAATGCTTTTCAAAGAATTTTACAACACAAGAGGATATAATCTTGATTAGTGATTCTGATTTGACTAATCTATATTTGTGGATTAAATTGAATCAAAGTCTTTTTACTTACACAAGACATTTGATTTGAGGGCTATATAGCAACCATCTCCTTTTTTACCAGACCATTAGTGAAGAATAAGGTCACTCTAAATTGCACTTTTACTATCCCAAAGCAACACCACAGGATCTGCCACCTTCACATACAATTAAACCAGAAGGGTGAACATGTGACATTGTCAGGCTCACCACTACAATGCTAAGAAATAACAGACAGATGAAGCAACAGCATTTGTAAGTGATGTTTCAAGTCCTGTATCCTGAGGATGGAAGTTATTAGACATCAAGAGTGCACCTTAGACATGAAACAACACATCAGATGCATCAATCAGTAAAGTCTTACTTAAATTACTAATGCAAATTCAAATAAAAACCTACTCTGATTTAAATCCCTTTCATAAATATTTGTCTCTCTGAATCACTCCATTGCGGTCATGGGATCATGAATATTGTGTGGCTCAGCATGATTTTGACCATGGAGGTGTGATCATTTAAAGCTGTGATGAAGTGTGAAGTGGAACAGAACTGAGGCCTCTTTAAATCTCAGTTTTTGGATGAACCTTTTTGTGTCCAATCTGTCCTGCAAAAGTTCCCAAATGTACACTTCTTCAAATAAGACAAATCTAAAATCAGTACATTTAGGCATACTGCACTCAAAACATGGTTGACAGCAAAGCACCCACCTGTTAGTAACTGGTTTTCAATATGGCAAAATGACAGTAATCTTCAGAGCAGTGCACAATATATCAAATATGAAAAACCTAAAAATAAATTAACAGTGCAGGTGGGTGCATGTTAGTAAACTCTTGGACATCCAGCCATTAGGAGCTAGACATGTATGAGAAACAATGGCACAATCACCAGAGTTAGTTTCAAGCCCATGTAAGTGTTACATCACATGTAACATTGCAGTTTTAACATTCCTCAGAATGTGGCACTGAACAGAATATAGGAAAAATAATGAACATAAATCCGCAGTCCTTAACCAAATATCTGAAACCAGATTAAGGCACAAGCACACAGAAATAATCCAACATGACTGACACAAAGCGGTTTGGAGAGCTACAATGATCAACCAGATAGCTAAAACCTTGACAACACCACCCACAACTGCTGCGTGATTAAGAGTAGTTTACACTACCATTCATACGTTTGGGGTATGCAAGGTTTTTTTTATGTTTCTGAAAGGCTGCATTTATTTGAAGAAAAATACAGTAAAATATTATTCAAATTTAAAATAACTTTTATATTTGGATACATTTTAAAATGTAATTTATTCCTGTGAAGGCAAAGCTGAATCTTCATTACTCCAGTCTTTGGTGTTACATGATCCTTCGAAACTCATTATAATATGCTGATTTTTATTTTATTTATTTCAGTATTCTTTGATGAATAGAACATTAAAAAGAACAGTGTTTAAAATAGAAATCTTTTGAAATATTTATTTTCACTTTAAATCAATATAATGAATCTTTGCTAAATAAAATGATAATTTTTTTTTTTTTTTTTAATCTTACTGACCCCAAACTTTTGAATGGGAGTCCCTTCCTCTGTCCTCTCTACTGTCATGCCAGCAAGCTTGCAACACATTTAATACTACAAATAAAACTACCACAGCTAGCAGGTTTCATTCATCGCCATTAGTCGTGCAATATTAATGTAACTCCTCATCTGTTACTGAGGATAATATTATTTCTGATTCTACTAAAACTTGCAGCCGGAATTGTGAGATTTTGAGGCTGTAATGCCAACTGTTTCCCTCTCGGCCACAAATATGAGCTACACATTTAAAAACAAATCCTGGCCAGGGCCCAGTACTACTGGAAACATCTCAAATGTATGTCAACAAAGCTCGCTGCAGCATTTGGCATCCACTCTGATGATGTTTAATGAAGCGAACAGCGTGAACCATTAACCAGCTGTTCTGTGTAGAAAGAGTCCTTGATTCTTTGGAGCTCGACTGAAGTAGGGATTAGTTCAATGACTAATTCAATAGTTGTACAGCCATTGGAACAGGTCATCTAATTTTTAACC
Source organism: Gymnocypris eckloni scoliostomus (assembly GCA_027564155.1). Classification (NCBI taxonomy): domain Eukaryota; kingdom Metazoa; phylum Chordata; class Actinopteri; order Cypriniformes; family Cyprinidae; genus Gymnocypris; species Gymnocypris eckloni. The sequence continues at coordinate 24,622,810 of CM050426.1, forward strand.
TACACATATCATATCTGTCCAATGTGTTATCCATGCACAAAAGATCTTGTGTATGGATTATGATCCGAAAATGTTTGTAGCAAGAGCAAACAAATTGCTCTGTTTAAATTAGAAGAAAGTTAAAGTCTCCCGTGGTGCATGCATGTGATGTGATCCGATATATAGGCACCTAATGCGTCTCCGTCCTAGCTCTGAGAGAAGTATTCTAGTACGATACGTAGATGACCCAGTCGGTCTTTCAGGGAGGTCAGAGACAGGACGGTGGTCTGATAGGCTGGATCTAACTGCAGCACTGATAGCAGCCACCAGCACCAGGCCGGTCCATTAGCAGATGCCTGCAATGCACAAAAACACATTCATTCTCGTTAGGTTGGAACTATTAAAATGCACAATCTGTAGTTTTGCTAATAAAGCAACGTTCTGTGGGTTCTGACCTGTATATCGTCCTCTTTCTCGGGCATGATGCCGTACTGCCGGCTGATCTGCTCCTGAATGCGGCTGTTGAGACGGTGGTACCACTCACTCGCCTGCTGATACACACTGTCATGGAGACGCTGCAGTAATTCAAGCTCGCCATCTTCAACCTAAACACAAATGTCAGGTGGACAAACAAGCAGAAGTTTTACTTCAGCTTCAGGATCAAATAATGCTTGTATAATCATTATGTAGATGGGTTTGAAAAGAGCTGGAATTTGTTGACTAACAGGCAGTTAATCACAAGCTCCTCTTCCTAATGTTTGCTGAATACTCTTGCAAATAACTCTAATTAACATTAAGTATTCACTTGATATTCAATTTGCAGTACTAACAAAAGGTTTCGTATTCATTGTCATTATAAGCAATCCATCACAGGCTCAGGCTTGTGATAGCAGTAATAACTCTCTCTCATGAATCTTTAATAGATGCTTTTCATTAACTGCTTGATCATGACACTTTATTTAGGTGGTTAATACATATAACCAAAGGGAAAATTACTAGAAGATTAAAGAAAACCAGACCGCACAAGAATGCCACGCTGCTGCCTAAAGGATTTCATTAATGTTTTAAAACGTTTCATTGCTGGAGTCAAAATGAATTCTTAATATGATCCACCTTTATGCAAACAGTATTTAAGCATCTTTACTAAAATGTTATGTTTTAATGTAAAATCCTGAAATGTTTACTATAGTTAATAATATACAGTACACTATATTATAATATAATTATTTGTGATTGATAGTTAATATGACAGTAAAAGCATGCTTTTACCACAGTTTACTGCGGGAGAATACTATACTGAGATTTTAGAGGAAGTACATAGACATTATGGTAAATTATGCAATGGAAGTGTGCCATCAGGAAGCATCTCAGATAAACACGTGCCAGATCTCTATTATGACAGGAACTAGAACCTTTAATGCGAAAAGTGCAATTTCCTTTACATCAAAGCTGTTTTACAGAAACAACTTATCTTAAGTTTAATCTTAAGGTAAGATCTGACTAACCTAACTGAAATCTTCATGATTACTAAAATAGCATTCTTGAATTTCAGATGTTTCTGTAAAATTGTTGTATAATCTGGTTATACGGTTTAGATTTTGAATATCTGCCAAACAGTCTGACAAGTGTATTAATACCACTGTATTGCAATAAAGACTTTTCCAGTGTCATTTTTCTTGGCCTTAAATTTGAGTTAGTGCAGTCTGTAACCTCTGACCTTATGGTCCTCCAGGTACTCAATATCAGCTGTCTGGTAGCCGTCTCTCTGTCCCCTCCTGAGCACTCGGAAGCGATTTCCTCCCACTGTTTCCACATGGGAGCGACCATCAGGAAGCAACTCCAGATTCAAAATATCCAACATGCAGCCATAATCTGCAAAGCTGTGACAGGGAATTCTGGGATCAAAACACTTGAAAGGCATTCCATATACACATATATATACTACTAACCCCAAAAATATATATATATATATATATATATATATATATATATATATATATATAATTAAAAACAACTTAACATTTCTTAAAATCTGTAAGGATGCAGAAGTTATAATAGATGCTAACTGCATGATCTTTTATTTACCCTTTGCCATGCTCGTAGCTGCACATGCCAAACTTTTTGGTGCCTGTCTCCATACAGCGCCGCATCATCAGACGGTAACGAGGCTCAAAGATGTGCAGAGGACATGGGATGCCAGGGTATGCCACCGTGCACACAAAGATCGGGATGTCCTTAGTCAAACTAGACAAAAGAGAGGGCAATTAATAAAGAATTCTGCTTTTGCATAGCTTTCCCCATTTCAAACAGCTTCTGGACGGCTAAAACCACTGCTAGACATTTCAACCATCTCATTTTTTCCCATTTCATTGCAAAAAGCATCATTTTGCAGATACTGGAGTTGAGCAGCGTAGGAATGTCAGTTGATAGTAATGTATAGACAGGACCACTGTTTTTTGTTATCACTGAGAGAGGCACTCACTTTGAGAGCTCTGCCATCTCCGCATCATGCACCTGTTTCCTCTCTGCCAACTGCTGGGGGAAGAGGCGGGACATGATCTCCTGCAGCAGCACGGTGGGGTTGTACTTCCTGTTCTTAAGATACTGGAATAGGAAGTAATGTGGTGAGATTTAAGCTCTACGTAACATGATTTGCTCAGTTGTTGTTGTTTTTTGTGATTGACTTGCATTAGAAGGATCAGACTACTAGTTCTTTATGTACTCTGAGGCATGTTTCTACATGCTTCTAAATATTAGAAACAAGTAATCATTGTAAGAATCTGTGTTTTATTAGTACCTCCTGCAGTGGTTGTTTACAAAGTGGACAGCGTAGATTATGGTCCAGACTTCTCTTAATGCAGTTTTTGCAGAAGGTGTGTCCACAGGGTGTTGTCACCGGCTCATAGAATAACCTTTAATCCATCCATCATGACAGGAGCAAAGATAAGAAGAGGGAAATTAACAAATAATTCTGGTTATGCACAACTTGTGTGAGTGATATACAGTAAACTGAGAGACTGCTAGACATTTTAACCATCTGGTGTTATCCTATTCATTAAGAAGAGGATCATTATGCAGATACTGATCCAGATTTCTTCAGCGGTGGAAAATTCAACTGATAATAACCGTAATATTTTGCAATGTATTTGGAGAACCACAAAACAAGAGTAAAATAGTGTTATTTACCCTATATTGACTTACACTGGAATAAAGTATTGTCTTCAAATAAGCAATTGCCTGCTGTAATCTAACATTTAAATACTATATCAAAGCTAAAGGAAATGAAAGTGTCTAGTAGCAGGAAATAATGCCAGTGAAGAAGGATGTAATATAAATCTCCACTGACCTGATGCAGAGAGGACACTCAAAATCAGACACTGTCAGAACGCTGAGGCAGGACTCTCTGCCCACACTGCACATACCTACAGACCCAAACAAACAAATCAAGCTTGAATAGATGGCATTTTCATTTGATGTCTAATCATGCTAATGAGGGTGTAAAATGAAGATAATCGATTGGGCCTTTGATTATGAATTCAGATGTAATGCTATTTATATTAATAATAATTATCCATCCATTCATTCTCCAAACCACTCATCCATTGTAGGGTTGTGAGGATGCTGCAGCCTATTAATAATATTATTATTAAGTATTTAATAATAATCTAAATGTATAGACCATTGAGTTTACCTATTACTAAACAAACAACTTACAAAACCCTAAGTAATCTAGAAAATCAAAGTGAATATCATGTTTAATGTGATTATATGCTTAACCACATATTATTAGCTCATTCTATACTTAAGCATTAAATCGCTCAAGACTATGTTATTTTGTTCATATTAGCTAAAATGCTAAACTGTGAATGCAATAAAGTGCCAAACCAATTTCATAAAAATTAATGAAACCAACACTTACATACATTATCATGTATTCTTTATTTAATCTGTTGCCACAAAAAAGTCAAAGTAACTAAACTACAGCCTTTCTGCACTTCTGGACTGGAGCTATACATTTTTAAAATTGTGAAATTATTATTGAATTATATTTAATCCTAAAACAATGTTCTAACTATTCCTAAATGTTGCATGTTCAAATGTAAATGCATTACATTTGTTTTGTAGTAGTGATTATGATATCTTCACCTCGGTTCTGTTTCTCTTCTGTCTTCATCATCAGTTCCTCATCATCCTCAGCTGTGGGGAGGAAGGACACGGCCTGACACAGGCTCAGACAGCACTCGCCGCTGGTGCCGTGCTTCACTTTTGTTGCATTCTAGAACAGAACAGGAAAGAGCACGAGAGTGAGCTAAAACTTGTCCTAATTGATGAAAAGCATACGAGAAGATTTCCACACTGTAAACCGAACAGTGAAATTATTTAAATTAAATTAGTTCATTTCACTCAAATAATAATGAAAGTTCATTGGACTTAATTGAAATAAGTACTGTAAACTCAAAATTTCATTGCAGTAAGGTGAACTTAAAATGATTGCGTTTTGTAGTTGCCAGCATGCTTTGCATCAGACAACAAGGAAAATAAATGTAGGAATTAAGTGTTATTGTGTGAGTTTTTGCACACGATTAACATAGAGACACAAATCAGTACTTAAATGTTGTGGTATGTTAGGATATACATAGGTTTCTGTTATGTTGGTTTTGAAGTGTCACCGTTGTGGTGAAGAGTAGAGCCTGTGGTTAGGTTGAGGATGGACAGCAAGTGTTTGACTTTTTACATGCAAGAGTCTTTTAGATAACTACATTAGCATGTGCCAGTGTGCTGTTGCTTATTAGCACTTAACTATAAAGATCTGAATTAATGTGTTGTTTATGGAAGCAAGTTGTATATAATTATCATTGTGATGAGTGGGGTGGGATAATGGAAACAAGGCTTGGCTCCCATTGCTCCTAGACCGGCCCCAAAATTTAAGCTGTTTCATAAAACAAGTTTACCAAATAAGCCAGGTTTATTTCAGTTAGTCTGACTTATTGATTCGGTTCAAAATAAGTCAGACTACCTGAAATAAGCCTGGCTTATTTGGTAAACTTGTTTTAAAAAAACACAGGTTTTGCCGTGTAATAAATATTTAGAAAAGCATTACAATAACAATAATACCAGCTCTTTCTGTCTGATATTTGTTGCTCACTTAACCAATGTTATATTTCAAAAGAGTCATTACACAACAGCATAAGTGCTGTGCGTAAACACCTCACCTGCCCAGGATCACTTTGACCTTCAGCGTTGTTGTGGGAGTAGCGCTGACCATCTGGACACGAGAAGCTTACAGAGCTGGTGATAGGACAGGGATCTCGCAAGTACGCCGACACAACATGCAGGATCTGTGGAACTTCTTCTGGTACAGCCATGCCCTCTGCTTCCAGGATCTGCATATGAATCAGTGAGCATAACATTGAAACATTCATTTATGTTTTTAACATGCTCTCTTGATACTGAATCACTCAAAATGATTCTATAAGGTATTATTCTATCTTCAGAAAAGTGTTTAGCAGTATATTATCTGTTCAACATGATTTCTGAAAAAGTCACCTTCTTAATCTGATTTTTTGCAGGGGCAAAATCAGGATGCTGCTTCAGGCAACGGTAAAACTGGATGAGGGCTTCAGTCTGTTTGCCCATTTCAAGAAGCACATTCCCTTTACGAAAGAAACCCTACAAAACACAGAATTCAAACACAAATTATCACAGGTAATGCTATTTAATTGATTCAATATTTAAACAGAAATTCTCAGGTAGAAATGTAAATCTACTGTTTTACATAAGTTTTCAGCAGTGTTTTATTGTGCCAATATATACCATTAAAAAAACTGGGGTCAGTAAGATGTTAATTTTGAGTCTTTTATGCTCATCAAGGCTGTATTTATTTGATCGAGCTTACTATTATTACAATTTAAATGAACTCTTTTCTATTTGAATATATTTTAAATAATAATGTATTCCTGTGATGGTAAAGGAGAATTCTCTGCAGCATTACTCCAGTCTTCAGTGTCATATGGTCTTTCAGAAATTATTCTAATATGCTGATTTGGTGCTAAAGAAAAGTTTTTGTGATATATTTTTTTCAGAATTCTTTGATAAATAGAAGGTTCGTAACAGCATTTATTTGCAATTAACTAAATATTCTGAAACAGTATAAATATAAATTGAATGGAGATGTATGCCAGTATACTGCTGTGAGAATAATGTCAAATCCCACAATGTGCTCTAGCCAGACCAACAGAAATTGCATAACTGCGAAACTGTCAGTGAGTTTACAGAATAAATGACAGGAAAAAAGCAATAAGCCTGAATGCAAATGTGAAATTGATATTGATTTTGTTAACACTGTTCCTAAACAAAAGTAATTTTACCTATATGCAAATAATCAGCACAATCAGCAAAGATGGCCCTCACCTCAGTCCAGTTGGGTCGCACACAACACAGGTCATCCAGGTCACGGAGGGCATCAGAAAAGCGACGGAGGCCCATGCAGGCCTCAGCTCGCCACACTTTCAGACTCACATCTTCAGGGGCTGTAGATATAAGTGAAAAAATGGACAGTGTGGCACTCAGTCTAATTTCAGACATAGACTTTTATCTGTTTTGAGCATTTTAAATGTGCAGAAACAAAAAGGGCAACCTAAATGCACATTATCACTCAGCTGTGAAAAGCAGCGCTCTGCATGAGCATTCCTCCCACCACCGTCAGAACACTTTGTATTAATTAGTACATAGTTAACTTAAATAGCATGCAACAGCTGGGTTTCCCAATGTAAAAAGTCCTTACATTTTCCCTATATGAGAATTGATTGTTAATGATAACTAATAAACCTTTAAAGACAAACCTGATGTGAGCTCCGAGGTTGTTAATCAACGGTATATTCTTTATTGAAGCCATCTGTTCACATTATTTCAACCTATTTTAAAAGGATCTAGTATTTTGAGAGCAAAGGGAATGGTTCTTTTATGAAAACACTGTGAAAACCTCTTTTTGGAACATGTATTTTTAAGAATGTTGCATATGACACTTTAACAAAGACATTTTAAAATAGGAAAAATTAATGAAAAAAACACTTCCAGAACCAACGCAGCTAAAAAGTGTGGGGGCATTACATGACCATCTAATAACATAATCCAAAAAGACGGAAAGGAACATGCCTGATGCCAGACGCAACGGATGTAGTTCAATACGCAAAGGAAGAGGTGGATAAGCGTGCACTAATCAAAGATTAATCAAACACAACTTCAAAGGGATCTAACAATGAGTGGAAATCTAACATTTCAATGAATTATTGCATAAAGACGAGGATAATGTATTTACGTCACTTACATATGTCCACTCTGACAGATGAAATAACCAGGTTGTTACCCATCCAATACCAGATTATGTCATAGGATCCTTGGTTACACAACAGGGAAAGTATACGTGGGGCAGAACGCTGAGTGTATGGGAAACTGCCTCTAATTGGATTCAAAGTTGACAGACATATCTGATTTGCCTCGTAGGGTTTATGTTACCAGACAGATAATTGTAGTCATTCAGTGGCTGTAAAATGATACGTAATTTGATAAAGGGCAAATGGTACTGTTGCTGTTAAGAGTTATATCTACATGAGAAGAACCTTACATTATTATTAAACTGCAATAGCTCAAACCACCACAGGATACATTAATTGCACCCAATTCTCCACAACTGTATTTGTGCTTCTTACAATATGTCTCCCTTGTGTAGGTTATATACCTAGGGGGACTTGTTATTTCACCAATCTGTGCCCTAGAGGTGTTTGCATAGCCTTATTTACCCAGGCGTCTCTGTCTTAATAACATCAGCCACTCACAACATGTTTTAACCCACTTTCTCTGTTGCTCATTAACCCTTTAGAAGACCTGAGATTCTGAAATCACTGTTGCTTTCAACAACCACGGCTCTCCGCTCACTTGTATGTGAGTAGGTGGATCACAAAGACAATATCTAACAGTCTTCAACCAACCCACGCTGTGTTAAACTGCTGCAATCTAGGGCAAATGTTTCCAGAAAAACAGATTTCAAACTCCTGCTGCAAATGGCTTTCATTATCTCTGCCTACCTGTGTTCATAGGCTTCAAAACATGCATTCAGTGTAATCATTACGTCATTTCCCTGGGGCATTATATGACATGAACTGACATGGTTTATATACTATATTTCAGTTACTTGTTAAAATGCTATTCAATTCATCATACTTTGGAGTTTTTCCATTACATTTAATGCATTACTTTTTTCATTAGTGAGTGAACTCATTGACCTACTTTAGCAGAATGAAGTGTGCTGTCATAAATGTCCTATTAAAAGGCAAGTGCCAATTATTATTATGAGTTATAAATATCCTGTACAGCAAGAACAAGAAAGGTTACAGTTTGCTTTGATTTGACATATAAGCTGTCTTAAAATCTATGAAGCACCCTATCTAGACTGTACTAACTAGGCACTTTCCATGTCAGCTAGCGCACTTATGAAACAAAAATGCTATTATGCAACAAGATACGTGTTTACTTTATTCGAGGTGATATAAATCTAGTGCAATAACTGACCCTAACTATACACTAAATAAAATATTTAAATAAAAAATAAAATCAAACATTATTTTTCATAATATACTGATTAATGATGTACGCCTGTTGAATAATAATGTGTATTTTGTCATATGAATAACTGATCATTAACACTAAGTCGCGCGAGTCTTAAGTACAACATGCTACAGTAACAATGTTTGGGTTTATTTTGAGCCAAACATGACGCTCGTAAGTAACTTGTGGTTCAGTGAGTCCAAATTCAGTAGCCACTTCAGTTATGTTTTGGTTTATTCAAATGAACTGGCTTATAAGAATCATTCTTCTGATATTCTGATTCGTGTGTGTTTTGATTCACACAAAAGAATCGGCTCATACGAGTCATTGGTTCGGTAATTTGACTACGCTGGTTTTGCTGTATCTTGATTCACAAAACAACAAACGACTCATAAGAATGATTCGTTCAACAAAACTAGCCGCACTATTTGTTTCTAACGCACGTTAGAGTCATACATGAACATAATAAACATCATTCTTTTGCCATATATATCCTTTTTAAAAGAAAATTATCGAATTGATTCTCAGTTGTCAACCTTAGCTTTGAATCACGGCCATAGTCCGAGCATCTGCATCTTCAGCTTGCATAACCGAAACGTGACACTAAACGTTGTATAAAAACACCAGCGTGCTTACATAAGGTCAATTCCCCCGATAAACGAAGTTTGCAATGCATCCTTACCCATCTCGATCCCTTCATCAGCAATACGCAGAGCATCTGTAAACTCGCTCGTTTTCAGTTTCTCTTGAATGTGACATTTCATCTTAGTCTCTTCGGGGCAACATTTCTCAATGACGCTGAAGAGTAACACGTTGTTTTTGATGTTTTTCGCATCTCTCTGTTTCAGTCGGTCTTTGCATGTGGGGCATCGCGGGGGCAGGAAAGCTCCCATGCATCTCCTGCAGAAAGAGTGACCGCAGCACATAGTCACTGGCTCGCACATGAGGAACAGACAGATCGGACACTCCAGCAGATCCATGCTCGACTCTTTCATCCGGTGACAGCTTCAGAGATGAACAGCTGATGTCTTTTGTCAAGTTAAATAGCTCGATCCTTTAGCATGAAAGGTGACATTATTACAAAGTTAAACGACACGGGTAGTTTTAAAGCTCTGCCCTCTCATGTCGTGACGACTGCTTTCATAACCTTCCAAAGACCGATGACAGTTTCTGCGAGATTGTGCCACGCGCATGCTTTAGGATTCCCTCTCCAACTGACCTTTTTTTATATGGCAATACATTTAATGTGTATGATTATCCTTTGTCAATAATATCTCAGTCTTTGTTGTGATAATAACGTTTTGCCTTGTTGTGCATGATGATGAATTGCTTCACTCCTCTTCAGCCCGATCAGCGCGACTCCTCCGAACTCCATCAGCGCCGTGCAAGGACAAAATAAAAAGCAAACTAAGGATCTGATTTTCTGATTTTACGCTCGCGAGACCAACATTTTTCTATTGTGAAGCACGCAGAGTGTACTGAGTTCGTTTCTGACACCATTACATTACATAAATAAAAAACACGTGACGCGTTATGGTGCTTCCTATTGGCTGCCCGCTCCGCGTTCCACCCTGTTGTGAAACAGCAAACGACGCGTTTCATAACAGGGAATCTCGCGCACTAATTCAACGAAATACGCCTACAACGTAAAATGACATGAACATAAATGGGTTTTCAATAATTATGATTTGATAAAAACTTGCTTTCATGCGTTTCTCGTGTATTTCAGAATTTGCTTTAGAGATTAAAGCATCCAGGCACTACAGTCTTAGCAACAAACCACGAGGACTAACATTACATTCATATAATTAAACATGAATCCTAATTTGTTTACATAAAGAGTTCAACTATTCTTCTACACAAACTAACCTTATTTTGGGAAATAAGACTAAATAAATCTTAGTAAACTTGCTTGTGCTCATACGTGTTAAGAGTATAAATGTTTAGTGGCATATTGGCCAGCAAAAAAATTGAATTTACTAACCAAGGACAGGGAAACAGCTTATTAAAATGACGCTGCAAATACAGAGGCTTTGTGATTACTTGCCAAGGATACAAGTATTATTTGGTTAAAATGTTTGTCACTCATTAGAGAAAAGTGCACTTACACAAGATTGCGTAAGTGCAGTAAAGGTTTTATAAGTTTTCATTTTCTCCAACCAAGCTGTATCCTATAAACGTGTGACGCTGAGAGTGGATAAATTGCATAACATCACATGACACATTTTTGTAAGGCAGTGGAACAGGTTCTGTACCTGTAAGCTTGATTGAATCGTTAAGGTTAAAGTGTATTCTTACATACAACACTTGAGCAGAGGTTAGTTATATTACAGTATCAAGTGACAATAATTTAATTAATAATTAAATTAAAAACTTTTCATTATATTCATGCACACAAATGGGGAGGTATTATGCATCCAAACATGCTTTTTTTATATAGCTTTCAATGTGCCTGTTTTATATATGTGAAAAAACAACACAAAAATACAGTGAGAGATATGAAAATGAAAAGACCAGTAGACCTTTATTATTTTACACATATAGTTCTACTTCATCGACAATCTGGCAACCTTGTTAAATAATAAAAATGTCTGTAGTCCAAGCCAATTCCAAATTTTGTAACAAAGTTGAAGAGCTGATATTTCCTGAGTAACAAAAAAAAATCTGTAGACAGCTCAAGTCATCTCATCAATAATCCTGCACATTGCAGAATCCTTATCACACACACTGTCCTTCTTACTAGAAACATTCTTGTCTGTTTGTGCAACCATGCAGCTAACACCCGTCTCATCTACATCCATAGGCTCATTTTTCAGTCTGGGTTCTCCAGCTGACACCACACCACCAGCCTCTCCCACGCTGGAGCTGCTAGGTTGTGGCAAATCATCAGGCAGCGAGGCAAGACACCCCTGGATCATCTCCACCACCCGCTCCAAATGCTTCTGGAAGCGCTCAGCCGTCTCCAGCCTCTGTCTCTTCTGAACCTCCATCATGACCCGTAGTGTCTCTCTGGCCTGGTGGGGACGGTACTCGTTGATAAGGTGATGTATGTGGACAAAAAGGAGTTTTAAGTCCTCCAGCTTCTCTTCTCGCTTAATGCTGCCTGGGCTTTTGATGAGGATGTCCAGAAGGTCCAGAAAGTTGACCAGGATGGACATATTTAGTTTCTTCAGCTCTCTTTTGTGGTCAAACTGCATTGGGTGAAGGCGCTCGATGCCTTGGCTCTCCAGTGGTCGAATAATGAGATCGTCGCATTGGAACTGATTGCCAAACATCATGTAACTGTCTCGAATAGGAGGAGGGGGTTTGGGGGCCAGTCCCTTTCGCACATTGTCATCCGTGTACTCCTTGATGTACTGCATCGGAGGCGGTGGAAGAGCACTGACCTGCTGCGGCTCCCCCATTTTGAAAATCTAGTCAAGAAATAAGAGTAAATAATCAAATCTATTGATTCATTTAACCAGTAACATTATTCAATAATGCTATTATTTGTTAATAAATAATAGCATTTATTGGGGATACATTCTACAAACAATCATTTGTTATAAACAAAACTCGCATTGAAATATATTTTATCAAATTTACACATTCGCTGTTCAAGAGTACACTACAGTAAAACAAACATGTTGGAAGGCTTTGGCAATGCAGTAAAATAAAATATTACTTAGTTTGTTAACAATAACTTACTGGTTTAATAACCGCTACAAGCTAACAAATGCTACGTACGGTTCACCGAATAAAGATTCATAGATTAGCAACGCGACTGATTTTGCGGGATTCATCACTGTAGTATTTAACACAAAATACTCACCGAAGTTGCTGGCTTACTGAACAAAAGTACTGTCAGCTAACGTCACGTAAACATAAGCACCGCGATCAAGCCCTCTTGTCTTGCATGTCTGGCGATTTCTTCAGGTCTTAAGATGAATGGATTCCATTGGTGCACAGTTCCTTAGCAACGAGGTATTTCATTGGTCAAAGACGGATCAGGGCGGGTCCTAAATCAGATCCATGAAATACACAGAGGTGCGCATAAGTGGTCCGCATGTGTGACCAGCATTAAAATGCGCTGTGTAAATAAGTTCTGACAGCGTATTTGCGTACCGACATGGTAAGATCTCTATTTAAAAACTAAAAGCAAAAAGCTAGGCTATCCGCTGTCGTTTTCAAAGCACAATTCAAAACTGACATCTCATTCATGACACTACTATCAGCAGCGCTAAAGCCTGAAGCCGGCTCCCGCCAAAATAAAAGCCTGCTGATTTTAAGTTTGAAAATAATGAAAAGTCATATAAAAAGAAGTAGAAGTAAATATTATAATTTTATTTTTAAGCTTACTATAAAATACATGTATTTGTATTTAATACAATTATGCGTAGGGCACCAACTCCCGGGGCAGGCACCATCCCAGTTGCTCGTTCTATATTAAGCGAGGTAAGCGGCCGCTTAGGGCCCTGGGGAATCAGGGGCCCCCATCTAATATTGTCGAAACACATTTGCAGCGTTGAGCAATGTAGCCGTTCACACACATATCCGCTGATATCTTGAACGCAGTGACCAGAAGTGTTTAGGTTAGAATCCACTTATCGATCAAAATGCCGAGTTTTTGTCAAGTGCTGAGTTCTGCAAGGTCGGGAATCATCTCATTATAACAAAGTGTAGATACGATGTAAATAAGAGATTCATTGTGCCGTGTAGAGCTTATTAATGGAACGTCGTAAGATTGAAATGAGTGACATCTATAGATAGTGATTATGAGGGAGGCTCTTTGCGCGCATTCTGCTGCCTGACTCTCTTAGAACATAGATATTCACCTCTGTAAAGAAAGTATTGTGTTACAAGTCACAATGTTATTTATCTTGATGTTTAAAGATGACTTGTGTGCTTCTCCCAGGTGCACTATAGTCGTATAAATGCACGAATGCAATAACTGGAGATTTTCCCTTAATAACAGGTTTCATTTTCGATTTGTTTCTCTGCAAACATACGCCTTCAGAACACTTGAATATGGAATTAGTTGCCCATTTTATGCTTTAAAAAGATTGGAAATGTTTGCAATTTATTAAATGAACAAGTGCAAGTTTTTTTTATGAATTCATTTGTGATCTCAAAAAAATAAGGTAGCCAAATGTAGCTTTAGAACAGCGACAGGTTTACTAATTACTGGCTGTGAATGTACAAATAAACTATAAACTATAGACTATAGAGCGAGCAAAATAAGGGTTAAGCATAAACACTTGGAATATGGAATGAGTTGCATGGATAGTTTTATGTTTGTAAAAATATCGGACATTTTCACAATTTATTAAATTAACAAATGGACAGTCTTTCAAAAGAAATGGAAAGAAAGAACGAACAAAAATAAATAAAGCAAATAAAATTATATATATATATATATATATATATTTACTTATTTAAAAAAAAACATATTGGCGTTAATGAGAGACAATTGACATTGTACAAAGTGATGTTCTCAGTTTTGAGTTGCTTGTTTGATTTCTTTTACATTACTTCATTTAACCCTAACCCTAATCCTAACCCTAACCCTATTTCTGTAATATAACCTACCAGTCAAAGGTTTTTGAACAGTAAGATTTATTTTGTTTTTTAAAGAAGTCTCTTCTGTTCACCAAGCCTGCATTTGTTTGATCCAAAATACAGCAAATGCGATAATATTGTGAAATATTTTTACTAAAAACATCTGGTTTCTATTTGAACATATTTAAAAATGTAATTCAGGATCATTTCCTCCAGTCTTCAGTGTCACATGATCCTTCAGAAATAATTCTGATTTGCTACTCAATAAACATTTTATTATTATTATTATTATTGTCAATATTTAAAACAGTTGAGTAAATTTTTTTCAGGATTCTTTAGTGAATAGAAGAATCCAAATATCAGCATTTATCTGAAATAAAAAGATTTTGTTACATTATGCACTATACCATTCAAAAGCCTAGAGTCAGTATTATTATTATTATTGGAAAATCAATTATAGGAATTCAAACTTTTATTTAGCAAGGATGCTTTAAATTGATCAAAGTGATGATAAAGACATTTATAATGTTACAAAAGATCTGGCCTAGATTCTTCTGGCCTATCTCTTCATCAAAGAAACCTGAAATTATTCTGCTCAGCTGTTTTCCACATCATAATAATAATAATAATAATAAGTGTTCTTTTGAGCAGCAAATCAGAATATTAGAATGATTCTGAAGGATTGTATGACTGGAGTAATGATGCAAAATATGTAGCTTTGAAATCACAATACATTTAATAAAAAATATATTCAAATATAAAACTGTTTTTTTAAATGGTAAAAATATTTCAAAATGTGTTATTTATATATATATATATATATACTTCTAAACATTGGTCAGGCTCATGCACCTCCTACAAAAAGTCAAGAAAGCAAAATAAAAAAAAACTGAAAAAGACGTGGGGGGGGATCTAAGATTTTTTTTTTTTATGCTACCAGTAAATATGTTGGAAATTGTTATCCTTTTCCTCACATAATTTTATACTCCTTTAACCTACACAAAAACTCTCATTTCGTGTCATTCTTTGATGTAGCCAATAGCAGATGCGTAAAGTAATTAAGCTACTTTTTAAATGACTGTTTATTTCACAGTGATGCAGTGTTCTTATTAATGTTTGTGGTTAGAGAATTTTTCAACCTCTTGCCTGTAAAGTCAAGTTTCAAGTTTTTGTCTATATTTGTCAAATATTATATATAAATATAAAACACAATTTTTTGTAGGATAACATATTAATGTTTCTTCTCTTTCCACTGCCTGAGGAAATGTAAGCATAAATGCTCAAGTGAATCCTCCTTTTCACGTTTGGCTTTGTTTAAAATGTTGTGACTGTCACAGTGTGCCAGTTAGAGAGCGAGACATATGGATCTATATGCAGCTTCTTTATTAAACAAAAGGGACACAGAGAAAACTAAACGCAACTTCAACCAGGAACAGAAACCAAACTAAACGTGCCAGTTACAGATGCTCTCACACAGATATTAACATTTCACCTACACTGTATAATATTAAAATGAAAACCGCTTAATAAACATTCTAAATAATGTGTGTGTGTGTGTGTGTGTGTGTGTGTGTGTGTGTGTGTGTGTGTGTGTGTGTGTGTGTGTGTGTGTGTGTGTGTGTGTGTGTGTGTGTGTGTGTGTGTGTGTGTGTGTGTGTGTGTGTGTGTGTGAGCGTGTGTGTGTGTGTGTGTGTGTGAGCGTGTGTGTGTGTTGTGTGTGTGTGTGAGCGTGTGTTTGTGTGTGTGCATGCATGTGATTGCTTGGGAGTTTGACTTGTGCAGTCTACCTCAGGAAGTGGCTTACCTAACCTGTCAACTCCGGAAACCCATGCTTTATACAGCAGTGTAAACTCAATAAGTGTTTAACAAGTGATTGCCACACATCATTCGCCATGAGTCAACCTTCCATGTGGTAGTTAAATATCCAGATTTCATCATGTACCCAAGGGTCATCCTAAAGGATACACTCTACAAGAAATCACAGCAAAAGAGAAGAACTTCACCATGCAATTACAAAGAGAGGATTTTTGAGCTAAACACACAGGATCTGACATACTTCGAACATCGTCCTGGGGTATGTAGTCACACCTGTTACTATTTGCTTTGTAGTATGTGTAAAGTTACTGCTTTTTATTAGATGCAAAATTACTTTTTCCACCTTTTTAATTAGTTAAACCTTGTTAAACACCACAGAAAATGTCTGTGATGTATGAGCAGTAGAATAATGGCATTCCTTTGTATATGGCCTTAGAAAAAGCCAACTCAGAAAGGCTGCATCGAACTGTCTCGTATCAAGTGTGTGGAGATCGTTCGCAGTGATGTTCCCATTCCCTGTGATTACAAGTACCCTTTCCAGGTGAGAATCTAGTGGATTTTGTTGGAGCAAAACAGCTCATACAGGAGAAATTGCCTGTAAATATTTTCACAATAATCCTAGTCATATCTATCAGTGCTTTTCCTAAAAGTCTAAAATGAACTTTCTGCCTGATTGATTTCTGTTTACATTGCTTAAACTTTTGTTCACAGGTCGCCCATGACAGCTACTATCTGTATGTGTTTGCTCCAGACAACGATTGTAGGTTAAAATGGGTCAGAGCTCTGAAAGAAGGTAAGTGACATGCATCATGAAAAGAAGTGTTTTAAGTGTAGAGTGGAATATGATCTTGCTCTCTGTTTGATACATATGTTTAAATGTGTACTTTATCTTTTGTATTTCATGTTATTTCTTCAACCTATGAAGCGACACAAAATAACAACTTGTATCTGAAGTACCATCCTGACTTCTGGGGAGAAGGGAAATGGAGATGTTGTCATCAGACCGAGAAGCTGGCGACGGGATGCAGTGAATACTATCCCAATGGAGGTGCATGTTAACTCTTTCATGTTAAACACACGCTTATTTCAAATCAAATAACATCATACTCACTCCACCATATATGAATGCAGTAATTATAATGTGGAAATTATGAATCTCAGACCATTTCTATCATAAATTGATAAGTGTTTAATTTCATCCCACAGCCAAACCTCTTCCCCCAACTCCAGATCCCACGGTTTGTCATTCATTCTGTTTACAGTTTCTGACTCCTATGCTTTTATGTGTCTTCTTATATCAAACCTAATGTTTTAGGATTTTAGCAAATGTTTAAGATTGTTCAAATGTGTTTGTTGTTTTTGCAGTTTAGTATAATCAGGACAGTGTTTGGCAGAGATGTTGTAAATCGAGCTGTCTGTATTTATCCACTAGCGCCGATCTTCAGATCCAGAGGACAGGATTGTTGTGGCTTTGAGGAATTTCAGCCCTGCAGAAGATACAGACCTGCCTCTGCATAAAGATGAAGAGTATTTTGTCATTGACAGTTCAGAACCAAACTGGTGGAATGTGAGGGACAAAAACGGGTCAGTATCTTAAACTATTTTTGCAGTTAAATGTATTATAATGCTTTTTAAAATAGTCCCTCCACTGTGAAGTTTGACAACATTATATTAATGTTAATGAATAAAAGTTTTTCAATTTGCCGAATGAGATTGTTATACAAAAGGCCACACCCTTTCCCCTCGCCATCATGAATATCAGATACAAAAACCATTCGATAAATAGATGTGAACATTTCAGCATTGAGTATCAGTTTAGTGCCGTTCAGTATCAGTTCCTCTACAAAAGAATTATTACATCATTTACCTGCAGTATCATTCCTGGTGCATTATATAAAAACATGATAACATTGTATTATTTACAGGATATCTGGCAGATAAATGATTTGAGCTGCTTAATTTACATTTTAACTGTTTAGAAACATTACAATGATATATAAAGAATCAAGTACGAAAAACAAATGATAAAAAGCATGGTGTTTCGTTGGTAGTTTTGTAGTTTGTATATTGAAAGTGACAAGACCCCATTTTGGATTTTGAAAGGTAAACAAATGAACCGTGATATTTAGCATTAAACAATGGCAAGTGTTCTTGGTGGAAAGTTGTGTGAATTATTTTATTTTATTTTTATATTATTATTATATATATTTTTAATGCCTCAAGATGTTGCCATTATAAAACATCCTCTATATGACTGAATATTATTATATGTTAATTAACTAAAAACATTTGTGTAAGAATAAACAATGAAGGCAATACTGATTTATATAGCACCTCTTCTATGAAGGTGTTAAAGGTTTGTGTAGCATAATAATGATAAAATACAGGGAAGAAGCACAGAATTGTGGGAAATAATGTTATTTTAATTAGTGGTAGGAAATAGTTTCCCATTCCATTACATTGCATTACACCAAATACATAAGGCTTTTAAATCTTACAAGTAAGATCTTTTCTCTCCTGTTACAGAAATGTTGGCATGGTGCCGTGCATATATATTGCAGAAAAAATTTCAAACAACATCGATTCATTTGAGTAAGTTCTCATCCGTATGTTACAGAATAAAACATTTGATGTGAAATGTTTGAAAAAAAATAGTCCTGAGTTCATAATCTAAGCTTGATTAAACATACAGTAATGGTTTTGGTTTTTCCAATGTTTTGTGGTTTTATAGATGGTACAGTAAAGACATAACTCGGACCGAGGCAGAGAGCTTACTAATGAGAGAGGTAAGGCAACCAACAAATGACAGTCATAATGTCAATGAATGTTTCCAAGTCACTAATCAGATAACCGTAAACTTGAACTTTGTTAAACACTTATGTCATGACACTTCAGTACATTTTCACAGTTTTTGGGCATTGCAGAAAGTTGGGTTTCTTTGCAAACCTGCAAGAGCAACGTCTGCAGACAGTGCAGGCAAAACCGTGCAGAGTTCAAACGAAATCTACAGCCCTTAAACCAGAATGTGGCTGCTATGTTTCCTGTCAAGACAATCTTACATGTTATGTTTTATATATGAGAGATCTCAGACATACATGTGAGATTTGAAACAGTTCACTATCTGTCATAACCATTATCAGGAACTAGCATAAACAGTCCCTCTACCAAATACATTGACACATTTATCCATACCACTTTATTTGTCAGAATTCTGTGTATACTTTCTCTTTTATATTGGTAAGTGTTGATATTTATGCTTGAATTTATGGTTAACATGAAAGGTTTTCTTTACAGAATAAGGACGGGGGTTTCATGGTTCGTGACTCTAAACACCCAGGTTTATACACCGTGTCAATATTTTCCAGAGGCTCAGGGTAAGCGCTTACTTTGCTGTGAAATTAATGTTGCTTACAATCACCCAATTTGATCTTACACTTATGTTCTGTAGTTTTTAATGAATGGCATTCATCTGCAGGACTGATGGAGAGAAGCATCCCCTAGTTAAGCACTACCAGATCAAAGTACAAAGAGAAGGTGAAAAGGTCATGTATTACTTAGCTGAGAAATATGTGTTCCTGACTATTCCAGAGCTCATCCGCTATCATCAACACAATTCAGCAGGTAAGTTCAAGAAAAAAATCACGTACAAAAAGTAAAGGGTTGCTCTTACAGTATACTGCATGCCAGTATTTTGAATAGTATTCTTTACATAATATGCCACTGCTTTCAAAAACGGTATTTTGAAATCTTAAAGTTGGTAAAGCTTTGGATTTTAATGTCTCAGTTGATTCTATCATATAACTGAAGAAAATATGCATAAGAGTCTTCACTTTGTCATTTGCTTGTGTTTGTGGCAGGTTTAGTAACCAGATTGAGGCATTGTGTGTCTAGAAATGTCACAAACCCAACGATCAAAGACTTGTCATCAGGTAAAATACTAGCTGTCAAGTAAAATTACAGTTGTGTTGAAGTGTATTTCTACTTCAAATAAATGTTGTTATTTTGAGCTGTTTAACCATCAAAGAATAAAAAAATGATCCCAGTTTCTACAAAAACATTAAGCAGCTGTTTTCAATATTGATTATATTAAGAAATGTTTTTGAACACCAAATCCACATATTAGAATGATTGATAAAGGATCATATGACACTAAATATTGGACCAAAGCCTTGGTCAACATTGGAGACTTCTTACAAAAACATTTTAAAAATCAGATTTTTTTAAAATTAATTTTGTTTAAAAAATTACATTTGAACAGTGTGTGTATGTGTGTACATATATATATACTCTGTATCTCACAAAAGTGAGTACACCCCTCACACTTTTGTAAATTTAATATTTTCACTTTTGTTTTATTATATATTTTCATGTGACAACACTGAAGATCTGCTTCAGTATGTCACAGTACATGTTGGCATTCAATGAACTGTAGCTCCCCAGTGCCGGCAGCACTCATGCAGCTCCAGACCATGACACTCCCACCACCATGCTTGACTGTAGGCAAGACACACTTGTCTTTGTACTCCTCACCTGGTTGCCGCCACACACGCTTGACACCATCTGAACCAAATAAGTTTATCTTGGTCTCATCAGATCACAGGACATGGCTCCAGTAATCCATGTCCGTAGTCTGCTTGTCTTCAGCAAACTGTTTGCGGGCTTCCTTGTGCATCATCTTTAGAAGAGGCTTCCTTCTGGGACTACAGCCATGCAGACCAATTTGATGCAGTGTCCGGTGTATGTCTGAGCACTGACAGGCTGACCCCCACCCCTTCTACCTCTGCAGCAATGCTGGCAGCACTCATACGTCTATTTCCCAAACACAACCTCTGGATATGACACTGAGCACGTGCACTCAACTTCTTTGGTCGACCATGACGAGGCTTGTTCTGAGTGGAACCTGTCCTGTTAAACCGTTGTATGGTCTTGGCCACCGTGATGCAGCTCAGTTTCCGGGTCTTGGCAATCTTCTTATAGCCTATGCCATCTTTATGTAGAGCTACAATTCTTTTTTTTCAGATCCTCAGAGAGTTGTTTGCCATGAGGTGCCATGTTGAACTTCCAGTGATCAGTATGAGAGAGTGAGAGCGATAACACCAAATGTAACACACCTGCTCCCCATTCACACCTGAGACCTTGTACCACTAACGAGTCACATAACACCGGGGAGATAAAATGGCTCATTGGGCCCAATTTGGACATTTTTACTTAGGGGTGTACTCACTTTTGTGGCCAGCGGTTTAGACATTAATGGCTGTCTGTTGAGTTATTTTGAGGGGACAGCTAGTTTACACTGTTATACAAGCTGTACACACACTACTTTACATTGTAGCAAAGTGTCATTTCTTCAGTGTTGAAAATATATAATAAAATATTTACACAAATGTGAGGGGTGTACTCACTTCTGTGAGATACTATGTATATATGATCTTTGATGATCAAATAAAAAAAATTGAACTTTTTATATTAAAAGCAAACAAGCAAGCCCTGTCCAGATTTAAAAAGTAATGCAAAAGCAACACAAAAGTATGTTGTTTAAGTTTAAATATAAGTTTAGGGACTAACACAATATTGTAATGCGTTACTTTTAAAAGTAACTTTCCCCAGCACTGATATATGCAGTAAGTGAAAGGTAACCACTTCTTTGTTAGGTGTAACAAAATCCATCTCTTTTACAGATAAATGGGAGATTCACCCTGATGAATTGACATTAAGCGAGGAACTGGGCAGTGGGCAGTTTGGCTTGGTCTGGAAGGGAAGCTGGAATAAGATGCAGGTGGCAGTTAAGACTGTCCGAGAGGGTTTCATGTCAGAGGAGGAGTTTAAGGAGGAAGCACAAGTGATGATGTGAGTAACTCATGCTGTGTGTTTCAAAGGACATGAATAGAAGGATCAAAAGTGTACCATCTCTCACAGAAAAAGCTAATAAAAGTTGATCACAAACGTGATGTTAAAATCACATGTGAAATATGTGAAACATATGAAACTCACGTGGTCACATGTGATCACATGGGTTTCACACATTTAGGCCAGGAAAATATTTCAAAACCCTGTGTTTCATATGTGTTTCATGTGAGTTTCATGTGAGTTTCACATATTTCTCATGATGTGATTACAACATGTGATTGCACATGTGAAGTTCATGTTCTTTTTTTGTAAGGATGAATGTTTATTGCATTGCCATCATCTGTCTCCACAGGAAACTGTCCCACAATAAGCTGGTCCAGTTGTTTGGTGTGGTCACTCAGCGCTCACCCATCTGTCTGGTATTTGAATTCATGGAGAACGGCTGCCTGACAGACTTCTTGCGTGCCAGAAAAGGCAGTTTCTCACAGGAGGTCCTGCTGGAGATGTGTTTGGATGTGAGTGAGGGAATGACCTACCTGGAGACCTCCAACTTTATCCACAGAGACTTGGTAAGTGTGAACAGGGTCTTTAAAGTGTCAATTGCTTGCTTTTTTTTAGATTTTTTGTTCTAAAATCTTCCTGTTTAAACAGGCTGCACGAAATTGTTTGGTTTCTGAAGATAACGTGGTGAAGATATCAGATTTTGGAATGACACGGTGAGTAGCAGTGCCCCAGTATTGTGGATTCCCACGTCACTGCTTTTTAAGACCTCAGCGTAATGGAAAATTCCCACCTGTATCTGCAGGTTTGTTCTAGATGATCAATACACTAGTTCTTATGGGTCCAAATTTCCAGTGAGATGGTCTTCTCCAGAGGTGATCAAATTCGGGAAGTATAGCAGCAAATCTGACGTGTGGTCATTTGGTGAGTCCATATTAATCCACTGAGATGATGTTAATCAGAATCCACACATTTGATCTAAACACATATTGACGTCTCATTTGCAGGTGTGTTCATGTGGGAGGTGTACAGTGAGGGCCGTTTGCCCTATGATAGCCGTAGTAATGCAGAGGTAGTGGAGACCCTAAATGCAGGACTGCGGCTCCTGAGACCCCGGCTCTGTCCCAAGAGTGTGTACGAGTTAATGCAGTGGAGCTGGAAAGAGGTGACTTCTGCATAAAATGCCTCACATAAATTATATTAGATCTATAAGCTGATGTGGATATTAATAAAATATAGCGTCATCCTGTAAAGGTGGTTTTACTTGTTCTCATGAATAGGACATTCTGAGGAAGTTAGTCATGTTCACATTTTGTTTTAAAGTTTTTTCTTTCACAGTTTAAATGTGGATTATGTAGGGTATTTTTACACACATTTAATGTGCTGTTTTATTACTAAACCTTCCTACTGTGTGTCTTTTGTTATTCATGTAATTCAAAGTAGGTAGGGCTTCTGTATCCTGATCTGTTTATTTAGTTATTTGTCTATGAGTCTTGTTCGTGTTGTTATTGCCACGGCAACGTAAACATTACAATGTTTGTTTAACAGAAACCTGAGGATCGACCCTCGTTTGCTCTGCTTCTGCATGAACTGGCCTGCCTTGAACAAGAACATTGATCCTGATCACACCCTTCCCTGTACTGACATGTAGGGATAGTTCATTCAAAAGGGACATTTTTTTCATCATTTAATAACCGTCATGTCATTTCAAACCTGTTTCGTGTGGAACACAAAAGGTGAATTTTGAAGGATCTTTGCATAGCAGTTTTCATATATGGAAGGTCGTATTTGACCAAATAGGAAAAAGGGCACTTTAAATTGTGTTAGGTTTTGACTTGTGAGCTATATTTTGGGTGTTCAGGTTCTTTGATGTTTAATAGGTTTGAATGGCATGAGAATGAGTAAATAATGACAGAATTTAATTTTGGGGTGAACTGTCCCTTTAAGTGAAAATACTGTATATTGTAAAAATACCATATTGTATTTATTTGTATAGTTTATTTATTTCACCGATTTTTTTATTTTCATCATTTATTCCACATTATGTCATTTAATTGTATTTTTCCTGTGTTTTTATACATGCATGACTTCTGCAAATACAAATCTGTCCCTTAGGAGGCACACATGAGCCATATTTTTTCACCACCAGTAAAAAGGTTGCTTATGCTGTTGTAATGTATTCAACAAAACATCATATTTACATCTATGATTCTGTCAGTGATACTTTCCTTTGGTCTAGATATAGATATAATAAAAAAACGATTTACTATATTAAGTAAAAGTTAGTAATACTAATCTATTTGAAGATCTTTTTGAAAGAAATGATTAAATTAAAGCTACCTTATACTAACCAAGTCTACAGACTGTTTATTATAACAATCATGCATGTTTAAGCACATGATGCGGACCTGCTGTTAATGCTGATTGGTGCATAGTAACACAAATGCCTTCACTGGTTACTGTGACAACGGAACTGAATAGAAACACTCCAGCATACCAGTGTTCACTGTATGTGCAGCCTGAGGCCTAGGCACCAAATAAGACCATATGTATTTAATGAGTTTCCAGATATATTTTTTTAAACTAATGCAGAGAAATTAAGAAACAGGACCCGGGCCCAGTAGAAGATCTTAGTGGGCCCCTCGTCACAGACCCTAAGTCCTGGGATCAGAAGATTAGAAATTAATTTATTCAGTTTGTCATTTGACATTCTATGTTGATCTTTTTAGAAAAATACAGCCTCATAAAAGTAAAATTGCCTCTGAAAATAAATCCAGGAGGCATTGCCTCTTAATAAAAATTTTATCAGTGAATTCAACTTAGGTATATTTCTAGATTATGTTTCTATTTATATTCCTATAAAGTTAAACCATCGCTGTCCATGACATAATATAAATCGACCACAAAGATAGAGTGCTAAGTGGGTCAGAAGTACCACAGTCGATCTAATTTATGATGCACACTCATAGAAAACACAATAGAATTTGCACTTCTCTTTCCTTCTTTGTTCATAATCATATTAAAATTAATGCACGACTCGAAGAAAAGTAAAAATCGACGATGCAAACTGATGACTCACACAGAGATGCTGTTTTAAATGGGTGCCTGTCTCTTTAAGAGCATGCACTTGCAGCCATTTTCTACTCTTTGTGTGGGGTGGATTAGCGGATAGAGACCGAGCCCAGAGCATCAATCCTACTACACCGAGCGAACGCTATTTCTCACTGTTTCTCCCCGCTTTGCATTGGCCGCCCGTTAGTTTAAGAGCGGACATGCAATTAGCAGGTAGGTAAATGTGATTATTTTCATGAATACTAGAGATGAGAGCGCTCGCTCGACGGTGCGCGAGAGATGATGGCACCAACCTGCGCGTGTAACGTTATTTCCCAACATGATGCTCAGTCCTATTTTCACAACGAAAACGGCTTGGCTTTGATGCTGTTTCAAGCCAGCCGCCTTTATGTAAGTGTTTGGGGGCGTTTTACACTAATTTGGTGAATATGGTTCATTATGATGGAGGTGCTGATAGCATCTCTCCGCTTTATGGGTGGGGTGAGGGGGGGTGCGCGTGCACGTATCTCACACATATCATATGTGATATAACGCGCTTTATCTTTATTTGTTTACATTAGTGCATAGTTCGATTACTTAACTGTCAGTGTCGTTTCATAACATCATAAGCACATTTTGGCATGGTTGTATCCATTCTCCGACCGCTGGTGTCCGGTGACTGGGGGCTGTTGCTAGGTTATTCCCGACCGAACCGTTATTTTGACGCCTTTGATGATTAAGAAATGAGCTGTATGACACATTAAATGACTGTTTCCAGCTTTTTCCTTTAAATGCGTTGATGATTTTGCTTATGTTATGATTAAGGACTTGTATTTTGAGTTTTATGTTGTAGAATTAGGTTTTGTGAACGACCAAGTTAATGTAATTTTATAAATGATCATTTGCAGCCTGGCGGCCAAAATAAACGACATTGTGAGGTAATGACCAGCTTATTGAACGATATCCTGCTTATTATTATACTACTAGTTATGATATAAAAATGCACGAACATAAAATACTGATATAATTGAAAATATTTTGTTAAATTAGTTTCAACCTTCCGCTAAGAAAAATAGGCCATTACAACGTAGACTGCTATTGGCCAACAACGAGACCAGCACTGCAACAATATTATGAGTATTATTATGTTATGAAAATATTAATCTGCAATACAAGTTAATTTATGTACATCTGTTTCTCTGTTTTTCTCTCTCAATCAACTCTTTATATTTTAACCGTTTGTTGTTTTTCTGAGTGACGTTTTCATTTTCTTTCTTTATAGATTTATAATCTAGACATCTATCAAAGTTTTATTTGCATAAAATAAAAATTGAAGTCCTCCAAGGCTAACCCTAACCCACTTTTACCACAGTCTGAAGCTGTTTACCATTTTGCAAAGATAATCTTTAGACTGCGGTGTGATACGAGAGACATGAAAGTATACCAGTATGTTCCCATGGTCAGCTGTACAATATCCAGTACATTGGTCATTGTTGAAACATATTTTTTTTTACTGTTCAAGTACTCTTGATAGAATTGTGTAACTGTAAATAAAAAGTTAATTGTTAATCAAACCTTAAAGTTGTGATAAAACTGAAGTAGCGACAGATTTTTTTCTTCCAGATTGTGATATACGTGCAAGTAAAACAATGAAGAAAAAAAATGTAAGGTGGGATTTGGTTCTGTCCATCGGTTGTTGATGCATGAACCTAAATCTGAATATGAGATTGCAGTTTTATTGTAAGAAAGGGCTGGAGTTTTGACAGTTTAAATGTATGAGGTCAACATTTTTTTATCTAAAACATGAAACTAAGATCAATAACCTGTATCTAGAAAATAGGGTACATTTTCATTTCATGTTGACTTTAACTGTAACTTCCTGCAGAATCTGTTGCCATTCATTAAAGCATGGTCATATTATGCACAGGTTCCTTTTGTAAAGGAAATAAGGAACCACTAGGTTCCTGAATACTGATGAGAAACCATTCGCATTATTTTTTACAAGTAAATGTAATCGGTGTTAAAATGCATAGTGTGCAACACTCTGAGACTGTGAGACTGAGACTGTTTCACCTGCTGTCGGAAATGATGCATGCCTGACGACATCATCAACCACATTCGCTTCTTTTTTTCTCATCTCAGGAAATTACAATTGAATGATGCAACCATGAACAGTCCAGAGTATGTGGAGGGGTTGTTTCAGTGTATCCCGTTTGTACATAAGTGAGAACATTTCAGTCAGCCATCAATTACACGTCCTGCCTGCCTGTCTAGTAATTGTAGCTCAAGGCTTGCAGAGAGGGCGGGTGTGATGTCCCACTGATTGGTGTGACCCAAATGTATGGCCCTATGAATTCCATTTTAATTTTTTCTGAATTCATTTTTTTCCATTTTACTTCTTATGGATTCCGTTTTTTAAGACTCCTTTTTAATGATCAAATAAAATTGTATTTATCAAAAAGCATGTTTAATTAATTAAAATGATAAAACTTATACAATTTAACATTAACTTATTAAAAGTGTAACAAAAATTACACGTTTAGGACCATATGAAATATTGTATTTTTTTTGTAGCTCTTTCAGCAATGGATGCTCTTATATGACCTTTGTGATGTCTAGACCTTATTTATATGGCTAGACCAGTAATAGTCAGCTGCAGAAATTGTGAGTGAATTTTTTAAATCCTTATCCTTAAAAGAATAGTTTACCCCAAAATGTTAGTGATCATTAACAACCCTCACGTCGTTCCAAATTTCACCTTTGGAACACAAATTAAGATATTTTTGATGAAATCCGAGAACTTTCTACACAAAATGTATTCTTGTAGCTTCATAAAATTATGGTTGAACCACTGATGTCACATGGACTATTTTAACGATGTCCTTCCTGACTTTCTAGGCCTTGAACGTGTCAGTTGTGTTGCTGTCTATGCAAGGTCAGAAAGCTCTTGGATTTGTGTTCCGAAGATGAACGCAAGTCTTATGGCATGGGTTTGGAACAACTTGAGGGTGAATAATTTATGACAGAAGTTACATATTTAGGGGAACTATCCTTTTAATCTCTTTACAGTATATCATAAACGACTAGAAAAATCAATAGGCCTTCGAATATTATTGTGGGGAGCTTTGGAGTCAAAAAGGTTAAGGTAACCCCTGGGATAGATGATGGAAAAGCGTGAATTTAAATACAATTCTTATTTTAGAATTGGTACTCTTAATCACATGTTTGTAGTATCTCAGTGAAAGGCATGGCTCGTGCATTTATGTCAGTGGTGGTGCGATTTTGTCATGCTCCCATAACATATAGGAATGTAGACAGTGCACCCCACCGTACAATGGGAATCAGCCAATGTGGGAAAGTTTATTCTAGTATCTCAGCATCCGTTCCCACAGGCACAGTCTCTACCTCTCTCTCCCTGTCAGATCACTTCTTCCACTTGGAACGTGGTGGTGTCATGAACGATTTTTTCCTAAAGTCCCTTTTTGAATGACAATGATTCAGCTCTGAGGTAGTTATCAGTCTAAACATGTCTCACGTCACCCCACGTGATGCTTTTCAGCAGATTCAAATGTGCAGGAACCCCCAGGGCTCAAAGTACATCTGTATTTTTTTTTCTGATGCAGACCAGCCAGTTTTTATTTTTTATTAGATAATCATAAAAAGTTGTTTCGTCTTTACTCCAGTTAGGCTATAGTCTATGTGATTAGCATATATGTTAATTTGTGAGGCAAGTCTCTCATGTAAAGTATTTATATGCTGGTGCCTGTGTAGAGACTTCCAAATGAGTCACTTGAGGTTCATGATGACTACAATGCTGCAAAGTCTTTTAAAAAAACAGTCTGTCAACACTTTTTGGACTGAAGTTTATTTTTCTGTTGTAAAAGGGGAAGAGATTTGAGTTACTTCAACTTGTGGATGCACAAATTGTTTATTTTAGTCATTATTATTATAGTGCTTCAGTTCCATTCAGTTACTTTAGATAATTACATTAAAGACTGTTGTGAATGTGTATTGGGCAAGTGCAAATGTCTAGTGTATAAGCTAACAGGCTAATTTCTTAGTTCTTAAGCTAAATAAAACAGACATAATTGGTCATTAAAATATATTTCTAATGGTATATATTGTTATTTTGTAGGAATTATACTCAGGCTGTAGATAATGGGATTTCTTGGGATCCTAATGGAGACCCAATTTCAAAGGGGGACCGATTTGTTACAACAACATCTCCCCTAGTTTTTGGAGCAGAGCTTAAATCTTCTTTCAGGACAGAACTTGAGCAAGCTTTGCTAAAGCAGCTCGGAGGAATAGGAGCTTCACATGTTTTAGAGTTCCTGCTGTTGTCTAAATAAAAACTCATGTAGTACATAGTTGTACAGCACTGTGAGATATATAAATGCTGAAAGGAAACCCCACCCATCTTACAGGATCATAGATGAATCTGTATGGTTAAAGTGTGGTTGAGCTTATCAGCATGCATTTGTTAGCGACCTGTACAAGAAAAATGGCAAGTGACATATTAACAATGGGAACTAAGTTCCATTAGGAGCTGTTTCTTGTAGCTTTCACCACATACTAGCTCAGTTACATGTCTTTGACTGATTTGACTTGGCATACATCCCTGGACTAGAATGTGCTTGTGAAGATCTAATGTTGCCCCTTCTGTGGCCTTCAGCATTGTGATCAAGCACTGTTTCCACACTACTGTGAGGGGTCTGAGACCGGAGTTATTCTGTCATGTGATTCTGCTGTGACCTCCAACCACCTAAAACTAACATAGGGTCCAACCACCAAACCTTTTGAAAGTGCAGTTTAAAGTTGATAATGTGTGTAATTGTGATGTTAAGATACTTTTATCCCAGCTTAATGAGGACCGACAACAAGTAAGACTTATAATTAGGTTTCCCCCAAAATCTTTTGCTATTTGCTATTTTTGGTCATTTTGTTTGCACAGTGGAAGCTTAGTGTTGTTGCTATAATGCATCATCATTTTTCTCTCTTACTGTATGCTGTTCACACTTCATAAGTTCCACTAAGTTCCTGTTTGTTACTGTTAACTCATAAGAGAGCCCTTGTTCTATAGGCTCCGTTTGTAATCCCATGGTGACCGCAGGCCATCTTTAACCCTGCATGTGCCATGTTTAAAGGGGTGCTCTTTTACAAAGTCTTGATTTTGTTTTGGGGGTGTACTTGACATGCTCTCATGCTTGGTGGTTCGAAAATTGCATTATTTTTCACATAATTTACAATATTATAATACCTTTCTCCCCAGCCTGGCACAAACCGCTTAATTTGTTCCGGATTTGATGAAGGCCCGCCTTCAGAAAAACGAAAAGTGTTTTGATTGGTTAGCTGTCCCAATGCGTTGTGATTGGCAAACAGCTTAAACAGCGTTTTAGTACTGCCCCGCCCCTTGCCAAAACAGCAAGTTCGTCAGTATTGCTACATCAATTCAGACCTCGAGAATATTGAACAAGAGGATCGCACAGAACATTTGCACGCATGGATATTGTAAGACATATTAAAGTGGTAACGTTATTGTTGTTGGTTTTTGGCTAAATCACGTTGTAGATAGGATGTCAACAACAGCTTAAAAATAATTGCATTGACTATGTACAGATAAATGCAGCGGTAATGTATTGTTTATTGTTCTTTAATTCTAACATTATAACCATGAATTGCAGTGTTGAATTTAATTATACCATAGTCCCACAGACTTGCACTATTTGTGACCACATTTATATGCAAATGAATTATCTTTTAACTGATGTGTTTCGTATTTCACAAATCACCATATAAAAAAAATAAAATGCACGAAAACACATCACTTTCACGAGTTTTTGCCCAAACTTCAAAGATCTGTTACATTAATAAAACTAGGGGCATTTGTTAGCTTTAATATTACTTTTTTAATTCAATTGTTCAATCCAATTACAGTTTACTGTTGGAATTCTTTCCAAAATTTGTCTTGGATCTCACAGCGTGCGTCTCACATCAATTCACATCGATAATTACTAAACAATCAATACAACAGATGCACCTTAATACAAAAAACAACAGTGCATGCATAAATACACGGCTACAGTGCATTAGAATAGTGAGACCTTTCTATTTTCCAGAGGCCTATTTGAACCCCCAATTCTGATTTATTAGTTCTACAGACTGATACACAAAATAGTTTTGTAACATAGGCAATTCAATCTAGCATATGCAACTTCTGTTAGATGGCAAAAAAGAATATTCCTCATACAAAATGTGAGACGGGTCAGACATAATTTTTCCTGACAGGGTTAGCAATATGTTCAAGTCAAGTCAAGTTGAGCTTTATTGTCATTCCACTACATGTGTGGACATATAGTGGGACGAGATGTCGTGCCTCACAGGACCACGGTGCTACATAAATACAGATATACAACACGAAGTAAAACAGTATAAACCTATACACAAACTAACCTACTGTCAGCTTTGACTATACATATGCTATATATAAAAGTGGTTACCTATACATAAACTAAAAAACAGGAAACAAAAAATACAAACTGTACAAAAAATACAAACTGTACAACTGTGCAGATGACTTCAAATACTGTACATGTGCAAAAGAGAGACATTCAAGCAGCTGGCTGGGGAACAGTGTAAGGTGATTTGTGGTGCATGAGCCAGTAAACATACATACATTACAGTCGTATATTACAGTCAGTCTTTTGTGGGATTTGGACACACAATGGTGTGTGAAAGTGTCTAGTGCATGTGTGTTCGTATACACAACTTGAAAACTTGGCTCAAGTTTATAGTAGGACTGCAACTAACTATTATTTTGATAATCGATTAGTTGGCCGGCTATTGTTTCGATTAATCGGATTAAAAATACTTTTTTATTTTATTGACAAAAAACACACTCCATTCTGTCCAATGTCTTTCAAACAAACGTGCCAACTGAATGATATACATACAGTTCTTAACAATTTATTACACCCCCTATCATAATAAAGAGAAAACACAAATATTTTAGGAATCTGTCGAAAAAAAATTTAATCTAAAAATGTTATTGTAATTTATTGGGCAAATAACAAAATGAAACAACCAAAAAGTATCAATTCCCACTATAACATATTGGAGGACTAACCAATACAGAAAGCTAAAAAACTGACTTTGGTAATCACCAATGCTGTTAGTTTAGAGCAGCAGTGACACAAACCTTACGTAATTTGTTACAAAACCTTACATAAATGTGTTTTAATAAATTAAATGGTTTAAAGTCACTAATTAATTTTTTTCAGTAATTTATAAAAATATTTAAAAAGGTTTGCTGCACGGTTAAAATAAGCTACGTGTATAAAAAAATAAGTTTTTTTAGAGAGCGAGAGAGAAAAAAAGTCGCATTTTATTATTTAATTCAGAAATAGGCCGACGCGAATTACAAACATTATAATAAACACTGTAAACATAGCTAGGCTGTTTTAGTTCCCCTCACTCCGCAACAAATCCTTTCAAATAGAGCAAGAATTAAAAATTTTAGAAATGTTGTAAATGACAAACCAAAACTAATTAATTTAGGCTAAAAAGAAACTGAAATCAATGTTGGGTCTTTCGTTCGACACAAAATCAAATGTTTCCATTTTCGCGATGTATTTGAATGCCAAAATATTATTGACCTTTTATGTAGGCCTACTTCACTCGCGTTCCAATATCCACGGTAGAATGATTAACTGTGTTTGCGCATGCGGCGCTGGAGCAATCTCTTTTTTCCTTCTAACAGTGGAAGCAAATACTCCTTTTAGTCATGAAGAAAATCGGAAGTTGTAAAAAGCTTGCTTTTATTTGTGTACATTCACAATTAGAGGTCGACCGATACGGGTTTTTCTCTGGCCGATGCCGATATTTAGAAATCGGCAGCCGATGGCCGATTTGTTTGGCGATATGTTTGGCCGATTTTCTTTTTCTTTCTTTTTTTTCCCTTCATCTCACAAAATCTAAGTCAAGAAATATGAAGTAAAGTGATGCATAAAATTGCTTAAATTAAACATTTATGAATTTCATTTATGTTTAAATTATAGAAAATGAAACTTTTTTGGCAAACAAAGGGAATTTTTTATTAAAATTAAAACATGTTAGAAATGTGGTGTGATCATTCCTTGAACAAAGTTTTCATAATTTTAGTAGTATGTACATTCCACTGAACAAATATTTCTGCTGCAATGTCTTCAAAACACCCGGACTGTTATTTTGACGGGTTGCCGTGAATACCTTTACATTTCTGTGTGTATATGATATGAGGATAGTTTTACTCAAATGAAACGGTGAAAGTGACTCTCAGAGCAGTTCTGGAGATGTTGTTCGTGTGTTTATGTCCTCATTGCGCTTCAGTGTGTGTGGTAAAGGAAAATGCACGTCTCGCTCATCCATTCATACATAAATATGATCGCGCACTATGAGTTAATGCTCATCAGATCACGTAAATCAGTGAGAAATGAATAGAAATGATGACTCGGTGTAAGGAAACATTAAGTGAACATGTATAAAAATATAAAAACCCTGGCAAAGCTGTATTATCAGCGAATGTGAGCAGAGCATAGCAGGAAGCAGATCAGTGAAGAAGATTTGACCAGCGTTGCCCAGATCAGCTGTACAGCAGCACTACTGCAAACAGGTATACAAGTATAATAATGTTACATAGACATTTCTTGTCGGCACGTTATTTGAGCGGATTTAGCTTTTCCGGTGAGCATGAGCAGTAACTGAGCAGAATGATAGAATGGAATATTGAATGGAGCGTCAAGTAATTTGCCTCGACGGTTTTGTGTATTCCAGTTATTCAAGTTACTCGAGAAATCGTTTCAGCCCTAAAAAAAGTTACTCATATTCTTTTTCCAAATGTTATTCTCATTCTTCTCTCTCCAAAAGTAGTGTCATATTTAACCAATGAAATACAAGGCTAGATTAAGAACGAAGGATAATGACTTAAGTCTTACTGTTATCTTGAAGTTACCAGGTAGTTCTCTCTTCAAGAAGTTAGCAGGCAGAGGGAGACATCGCAGGGTTATCCGTTGTGACAGTGGAATGGCAATCTGCTTGCCACACAAGGCAGCGTCACGTGTTGCTTGCAGACGCGCCGGTATATTAATCGGCCTAATTTGTAGCACAATCGGCCGATGCCAATTAATAAAAAAAAAAAAGCCAAAAATCG
The DNA here is from genome assembly GCA_027564155.1 of Gymnocypris eckloni scoliostomus. Taxonomy (NCBI): domain Eukaryota; kingdom Metazoa; phylum Chordata; class Actinopteri; order Cypriniformes; family Cyprinidae; genus Gymnocypris; species Gymnocypris eckloni. The sequence continues at coordinate 24,656,828 of CM050426.1, forward strand.
GCCGATCAATCGGTCAACCTTTATTCACAATAAAAACAAATCTTTGCGCTTTTGTAAAATAAGCCTAAAAGATAGGATGCCTCGTGCCATCTGGTTTCCTTTCGCGCAGCACAAAAATAAACCGACACCCTGCATAGGTTACTTGTTGCACAGTTTTTATTTTGTTTCCTTAAAATTATTATTTAAGTGAAAACATATTTTTCGTATAGGCCTATTTAGTCGTTATAATATATATATTTATATATATATATATATATATATATATATGTGTATATATTATATTCTTCCGCTCGCAGAAGCGCTGCAGGTGATGTAATAGCTATGATGATCATCTGTTGTTTGCTGCTTTTTGTGCATGTAAAATGAATCCACGGCAAACAAATGTTAGAATTTTTAATGGGTCACAGACACTTGTTCTTTCTAATTTAATTCAATTCTAATTTAAAATAATATTTTGTTGGTTAACGGTTAATAATCTGTTAACGAGTGTCAGTTGTTGGTTAGGAAAAATAAAAATGAACATCCCTAATTGGCGTTGTGGCATAACAGATATGTTGGACCAGATATGATTCAACCTAAGTTTGAATCTCCTTTCTCTCTCAACAGTTTTTCATCCTCAGTTTTGCCCAAAATTGTCCTATATTCTGCACAAGAGCAATTTAAGTACCATCTAATTCACAGCATTTTTTTTGTGAGGCAAAGGTCAAGTCAGCCTCAGGTCTAAAATAGGCATTACACCTCACCAAACCACACTTCCTGAGAATGCAGGGTCTTGAGAGGCATTTTTAAAAGTTGTAAAAACTATTTGTATCTTGATACAGCATTTCATAAATGTCATTCATGGTGTTAGGTACTAGGAGTGTGCGATATATGTCGTCTGCGATAATATCGTAATTGTTGTTTTAACGATACTGCAATTTTACATTATCGAGTATTTAGCAAAAACCAAACAGAACACCTCTGGAGTGCACGCTTACGTTACATGATGAAGTCTAGACGAGGGTGCGTATATAGAGTGTGTTCTTTCACTGCATGATTCAGTCTAATAAAATGTATAAAGAATGATCACAAAATTCAAGATATGGGAGCAGAAAATATGTTTGTGTGTGTGTGTATATATATATGTATATATAAAACATATTAGTGCTGTCAATCGAACAACATAAAGGCAGTATTTTATTTATATTTCTTTAATGGCATGTTTTTTATGATTGAAGGCCAGCATCACTGATATCACTGATGTCTCTATAAAATAGTTTTTCCCCTTAATATTTAACCATGGACTGTAGCCACTCAGCATTACAGTATAATTGAGAGCTATCAATTCTAACATTTATTAGACTTAACTTCTAATTTAAGTGAACTTAAAACAATCTTCACATGAACCCATTATAATAAATTACATATTTAGCTACCTGTGCCCTTTAGCAGAAATATACAGAAAATTAATAGTAACCAAACTAAATTCTAAATTAAATATAGATTAACCCCTTAAAGCTATAAAAGTTATTGATTTCCTCTTCTTTTTTCATTTTGTTCTTGCAATAATAGACATCACAGCAGCTGGTTATTAGCTTATTTGCCTGCTATTGCTTTAAAAGCTTCTACAGAAAGTGACACGAATCTGACATTCATCTTATTTTCTCACAACTCTCTTTACATTTTCTGACCCACTTCAGGTCTTAAAATCTCCACTAATGAGTGGACGAATTGAATCAGGTGTATTAGATGAGGGAGAGAGTGCTGGGGTGCCTCAGGTAGGGATGCAGCGATTAACCAGTTTTACTAATAACCGCGCTTTAAAACGTCACAGTTAATTAATTGTAAAGGCTCCTATAAACCGAGTGTTTCTGTTGCACGGAACGGAACTGTTGCAGCTTGCGCAAAACGAAAACTGTTGCAGAGAGAGAGAGAGAGAGAGAGACAGTTGCGTGAGTGAATTAGTCTACCTGCATCTGTGCATCACTACAAACAATGATTTGAGTTTAGTTATTTAAACAGTCATTTTACCCCCTCTTTGCTGATTAATATAATGTAGTGATCCAGTATCTAAGCTATTTTATTAATGAAAGTCACTGGGCAGCGTTGACAAGTTTCTGTCCTCCTAAATGTTTGTGTGGGCAGATCTCGATCTCACAAACCAAAATAATAGACATTATTTTCTCAGACCATATGTAAAATCAGATGAATAAAGATTATTAAAATGAATAAGTATGGATGAAAGTTGATTACATTAATAGTTTAGTTTATTCCCCTCATTAGTAACAGTGTCTTCTGTGGGATAAATAAATGTAATATTAGTCTTATATTAATAATACTTAATTAATATTGTGATTTATCATCCCTGTTATGGTATATTCATTAGTAAAGAAATAAAACAAATTCTGTACCTCAGGTCCAAAGGAAATGTAGAAAGAATATACAAAACGAAAACACCAAATACATTTGTGATCTATTTCCATTTGTTATTTTCAAAAGGGAAATACTGACTGATGTTTATAGAGCAGAAGTCACTTTTTTATTTCCAATAGAAGAGATGGACTTTTTTTTCTTTAGTATTATTATTTTGTGCTGTGATTTTGGTTACTGTGTTATTTCTGTTTCAAAAGGCAACAATAAATAATACTTGAATATCTAAAGAGTGTTTATGTGATTTTAAGTTGTGAAATTATTAAAATGCATAATAATCGTGAAATCGTGATTATTCCTCAGACTATAATCGTACCAACATACCAACAAAATCTATAATCTTTCATGAAAATGTGAAATTAAGTGCTGTAATCGGGTCTAATGTAATATATAGATCTAATATGAACAGGCAATTTCTTTCCCAGTTGTTTACCTTCACAGACATAACCGACTGTTTTTGTAACTCGTGTGTTTTTAACATAAACTTGTGTGTATTTGACAGTTTAAGCGCAATAAAACATGAAAGAGAGCTTAGTTTAGTACTCACTTGAAGTGTGACAGCCGCTTCAGAAACGTGCACTCAGAAAACTCTATATATCAGAAGTTTAAACTAATGGTTAAAACGCATGATTTCAGCGGGATAGACATGATAATCAGAACCAAACATGTTTTTAATGAAGTATCTGAGATACGAGCTGTAAAGGCACAGCCCTATTCTGGAAAAGGAGCTCATTTATAGATACATGGACAAACACAGCGTGTTTCTGCTTCCACTCAAAATAGGCATTTTCAAAATGATATAATAAATGATCTGTGGGGTATTTTGAGCTGAGACCTCACAGACACATTGGGGACACCTGAGACCTAAATTACATATTCTAAAATGGGGCAAAATAGGTTTGCTTTAAGACACGTGATTTAAATTGCTGTAGAGGATTATGACATTTTAGTGGTATCTAAAATGTTAAACCTTAAATATGGTGCTTTTATATAGCGTTATCGTGAAATAAAATAACTCCTATCAGGATTTGGTTCATATCACCCTGCTTTATATTATTTTAAATATTAATTTGATTTATTGACACAATCGTTGGCTCTAATTAATAATAATTGTTTTAATAAATCAATATGTTTAAGTAATACAATTATTAACCACGTGAAATACTTTAATATCTCTTCAAGGTCATTACTTTTTTCTTTTCAAATGCCAGTGTTTCATAGACTGTTTCACTTAAACGTGGAGTTGAGTTATCCTTGTCTGATTGTTTTGAAGCTCATTGTCTATGTTTGTTTCAGATTGGGCTGTTTTGTGAGTGAACCTGTGTCGCCATGACAACCCACGTGACCCTGGAGGATGCGCTGTCCAATGTGGACCTGCTGGAGGAGCTTCCCCTCCCAGACCAGCAGCCATGCATCGAACCCCCACCATCCTCCATCATGTACCAGGTACATTTACACAAATGCGTGTTGTTATATTTGTTGTTGGATGTAAATTTGGACATAACTGGACTGACCTTCTGTCTGTTACTAGGCAAACTTTGACACCAACTTCGAGGACAGAAATGCGTTTGTCACTGGTATTGCCCGCTACATTGAACAGGCCACTGTGCACTCCAGCATGGTGAGTAGAAGGAGGACTTTGTGAAACAGCACATTAGAATTGCTAGTCATGTGACCAGAGCAGCAATAAAGAAAGGATATTGCATTATAACAAAGCTGCTCTTTATGGTTCTTTCTGAAAGCATTATCAGAAGGGCACTGAGAAGCAGAAACAGTCATTCAGTTTATCTGATGTAGGCTTTTCTTTGTTACAGCAACATTTCAATCAGAACTGTGCAGTTCCCTTCCCAAAGCTTTTACTTACAACAACAAAATGACCATGACAGTACCATATTGTGATGTACTTTGATAAAACCATGTTCTTTCAACATGTAAACTGGCAGTGTCATGGTGTTCTGTGAAGCACCTTGAAGTAATGATTTGTGGTTAATACGTTTTTTTTTTGTGTTCGTTAATAAACAACCTAGTCTCACGGCTTTTCTTGACATAGTTACTCAATTTTAATCTATTGATTCGAGTTCATGGACACTAATTTCCCTTTTTTCATGTTACTCAGCACGACTTTGAGTGTAATGTATTTCAACAGGGATTGTCTCGGTGCAGGGTACCCCTTCAGTGTTTACATCTTCGCATTTGTAAAACTATTAATTATTTTGTATTTATTATTTTGGAGCACTGGCTGACCAGTCCTTACTAGAGCCCTGCATTTCAGCCTGGGCCCGACTTTTTACACAACTAGGGCCGGGGTTCGGGCCAATTTTCACATCATATTTTAGATGCAAGCCGGGCCTCAGGCCTGTTTTAGGCTTCTCCTTATTTTTATATTTTAGAGATTCATCAATTAGTGATGAAAAAATTGCTGCGCTGGTGGAAACAACACGAGACCGTGTTACCGCGACTGTTAAGAGCGGCTTGATGGTGTTTAGTGTGTTAGCCCGGCCCGTGTCCGACAGTACTATTGCAAAACCAGATAATAACTACTGGTACTTTATCATTTAGAATGGCAGAACAACAGATAATAGCTACTGGTAGAAAAGAAAAATTGAGCCATACATCGTAAATATCCACATACAAAAGAGTCCACTAGGTGGCTACATTGCAACTTAAGCCCAAATAAACATATGTACAGGTGCATCTCAATAAATTAGAAAGTCGTGGAAAAGATAACTTATTTCAGTAATTCAACTCAAATTGTGAAACTTGTGTATTAAATAAATTCAATGCACTCAGACTGAAGTAGTTTAAGTCTTTGGTTCTTTTAATTTCTTGCAATTTTCCCTATTGAAATGCATTAGAATGAAAATAATTTTAAGCACCATGTTAGAATGAATTCTGAAGGATCATGTGATGCTTAAGACAGGAGTAATGATGCTGAAAATTCAGCTTTGTATCACAGGAATACATTAAATTTTTTAAAATACATTCAAATAGAAAACATTTATTTTAAATTATAAGAATTTCACATTATTACTGTTTTTACTTTATTTTTGTATCAAATATATGCTGCCTTGATAAGCAAAGAAACGAATAAATACCGTGGTATATGAATGATACAGTGGAAAAGAATGAGTACCAGTAGTTATTATCTGGTTTTGTCATGGTATTGGAATAGTGCTGCTTTTTCTTATGTTTTGTGACTTTTAGACTTGTATTTCACTGGGGAATTGGGATAGTTATGGATTTAATGAATCCACTTATCAACTATTAAACAGTTTACTAAAAACTCTCCTATTCCAAATCCTTTTTGACTATGAGCACTTAAAATGTCAAGTCAGTCTAAATTTGAACTTGGTTTCATTATCCCAAACATGGATTGCTATGTGTGAATATCTGAAATGAACATCCGTTTGTCAGAATATCTCAAACCATATCAACAGCTTTGCAACAGTAATGACTATTTAAGGGTCAGGCATGTGAAAGCTGGGCTAGATGTTTTGTGCTATATCAAAACCCCATCAGTTTCAATTCTGTTTTAGCGGAGGTGCGAGGCAGAGAGCTCAGGTCAAACATCTTTTCACAAAGACGCCCTTGTTTATGATTGTTTTGTACAGTTTTGTTTCTGTGGGGGTTTGTGCTGGATAGAAATGGTATTGAAGGAGCTACTCCACCTCTTCCTCTCACAGCTCAGTGGCTCGTGGATGTGCGTGGACTACCAAACAGGAGTGCACGTTACTCAGTGAAATAGAGAAGTCCTCAAGAACTGGAGGTCCTGTTTGCTTCAGCTACCTTCTGATAAAGCTCTAATGAGCACATAGATGTGGACTTTGTATGCTATACATTAGTGGCTGGATGAATGATGTGGTTTCACTAAACTTGGTCTTGAATGTTTGGAAGGTGAACGTGTAGGCCTGTACTTTCCTCATACCTCATACTTATGTTCTTTGTCTCGTCTCACTTTTATAGATTTAAATAAACTTAACATATAGAGACTGAATTCAGATGTTTTGTAGCTGATTAATTAGTAAGGTCGACAAGTCCATTGCTTTCAGTGATGAACAAAAGACCACAAGTGGGTCTGGGGAAAATTCTGAGAAAATAGTTATACAAAATAAACTATTTAAATAAGATAAGTTACCAAGTGTAGGCAATATCGTGTTCATATTCGAATGCGATTCATCTGCGATTATGATCGTGTAACTTGTCAGTGAACTCCGGCTCTGTGAATTAACTGCCGCTCCATCTGAAAACATGTGATGGCGTTTTAGTGCCAATCACGGAACCGGCTTTACTGACGAGATGCGCTTGAGAATCACATGTGATTTAATTGCACAGCCCTAATATAAACACACACACACATACAGCTGTTTCTGAAAAATACAAAGTTGTATGATCAGAATCAGCTAAAGCTGCTACAAGCATAACCATTCAGGGCTTCCTGGAGACTGTTGTGGACTAGTTGTTTAGGCAAACCACTGACTAGTTTTACAAATATTTAGTTTGTAAAGCCCTTATTGTAATACTTGAATGCTACTTAATTTGTATTCTGCATAAATCCAGGTTACATGGTTTATTAATGGAAAGTAGAGCATAATTAGGGACCCTTATACCCAATCTACAATAAAATGTATGCATCACGACATGGCAAAACTGAATTGCTGCCACTCTAATCAGCGGGACTGTCTAGACTGCAAGGGCTCTGGTGATTCTAGGTTTGGCATCTCTCTCTTTCTCCCTCTTGTCTATAAACTTTATATACCATCATTGCTGCCTTGCAAGTGCTGATAATTCCTGTAAGAACCCTAGATCTAGTTATATTATCTAGCAATAATGGTCACTTCCAGCAAAAAAGTGTCTGATGGATCGTTGTTTCTAAGCATGAGGTCAGAAAAATTATTTACTGCACATTTACACTGAATTTGCAGGAGATTATATGGCTGGTTCCTGTAAAGCTGCTGTTCATTTTCCTATTTTTCAAACTGTGTTTTTCATCTCAGAATGAAATGCTGGAGGAGGGGCACGAGTATGCCGTCATGCTGTACACCTGGAGAAGCTGCTCCAGAGCCATTCCTCAGGTACACAGACACACACGTGACATCCAATGCAGTAACAGTGCTCCGATGTCAGGTTTATTCTCAAATGCATGCACGATTTGGCCTACTGGCCCACATACAATTGTACTATCAGGTGTGTCATGGTGCAGAAGAGGAACTCCATAAGAATGGGCTAGAGCAGCGGTTCTCAAAGTCTACATTCAAAGGTCCAAATCTGAATTGTCATCAGTGTCAAAGGTCCTGCCCGGAACAATTGGTTATTACAAAACTAGTTTTTAATAAAGATACATAACATGCATAACAAATGAACAATAATTAAAAAAATACAAATAAAGTGCCCTTTGCATTCAAAATAATAACAAGTGTAAAAATGGCATAACAATTCATTTAAATGTCCGCATTAGAGGTCAACCAATATGGGTTTTTCTAGCAATCGATAGCCAAAATATGATGCCGGTTTTTTTGCTGATATATTTGGCCTAATTTCTTTTTCCCCCCTTCATCTCATAAAAGAGAGTAGAGTAATTGTTTATTGCAGGGTACAATATGGTAGAAGTAGTAGTAGTAGTAGCTTAATACATAGCTCAAAACTTAAGCACCTTCTAATGTTTGCTGACAGACAGCAGTGTTTCCCACAGACTTGCACATGCAAGCATGATTCTCTGCCAGCAGAAGGCGCTGTTAGAGCGCAGATATAATGGTTTCTTCGGAAACAACTGTAATCAAATAAGTACTGTGCTCACAAATGCTACATTACAGGAAAGACAAAATGAAAACGACATCGAGCTTTTCTGAAAATGGTCAGTTTTTTTCAAAGATACATTCATATAAAAAAACCCTGCGCCGCATTTTATTTTGAAACGTGCATTGCTCATGTTTCAACGAAGTATGAGCCTTTTGGAAAATCTAGCTATCTGTGATAACACATTTTTTTTAATAATTAGGCCTACTCATATTAGCAGTGAAATGTCACCCTATTACGTCAAATATCATACGTTCACTGGATGTCATGACAACAAATGTCATGAAGGAAATTTCTGAATATCTCGCCTTCCCTTTCATTTCGGACCATCTCCAAAAAGACATTAAAAAATTTAACAAATTATGTAAAAGTTTAACATGCATTTATCAAAGTAGGAAATATAATTAGTGCTCTTGAGATATGAAATCCGGATTGAATTCCCTCCGGATCCAGACCGGAGTCCGGACTTTGAGAAGCACTGGGCTAGAGTATCATCTATCAAGTTTTATTGAAGTGTGTGAATGTTGCTGAAAACATTCAAAAGACTTTGTGTGAAGCCTTGTCTTTGTCTCGTCTTGTGTTTTTATTAAGATATGCTCTCTGTCTGAAGAGAATCTGAACCCTTTTTCGATTGTTTATCTAAAAGATATGATTGAAATGACCCAGTTCAACACCATGATTGCCCTGCGCTCACTGCAGGGAAAAGGCTCATTATTCATAATCTGAGTTCTGAATTTAATGACGCCCTCTTGTGCATATCAGGTGAAGTGCAACGAGCAGCCAAACCGAGTGGAGATCTATGAGAAGACCGTGGAGGTGCTGGAACCTGAGGTCACCAAGCTCATGAAATTCATGTACTTCCAGGTGAGAGAGAAATAAATCTCATGAAATCGAATAAGTCATGATTATTCAACAAACAACAACTCTCATAAGAAAGAGGGAGAACATCATATTGCTCGTTATTTATTTCTTATATCTTTATTTTTATTTACTTAAAGAAAATCACAAATGCTTGAAGGTAACATTCCATTTGATTTCTTAATATTTATTTTCATATTTCACTTTTCAAATAAAGGAGTGTATTAAATAAGTAGCATAGCATAGTTTTTTCTGTGCTTTCAAAATTGGTATTGAGCGTTGTGACATTTAGCTATTTCATGTCCCTCTTTCCAGCGCAAGGCCATTGAACGTTTCTGCGGTGAGGTAAAGCGACTATGTCATGCTGAGCGCAGGAAAGACTTTGTGTCTGAGGCCTACCTCCTCACTTTAGGAAAGTTCATTAACATGTTTGCTGTGCTGGACGAACTGAAAAACATGAAGTGCAGTGTTAAAAATGACCACTCTGCTTACAAGAGGTATAGTAGTCATTCTTAAATTGAAAAGAGTCAAATTTAAAACACTGTGACATGCAATATTTAAAAAAGTTCTATATTTGTTCTCTTCCTTACAGAGCAGCTCAATTCCTGAGAAAGATGGCTGACCCACAGTCCATCCAGGAGTCCCAAAACCTCTCTATGTTTTTAGCCAATCACAACAGAATTACACAGGTACATTTAACTTCAAATATGGTCATATTTATGTTAAAGCAATAATCAATAAGAACTAAAAAACACCAAAAAGGAACCAAACAAGTGTTCCATATAGCTTCTGTAACTATACGTTATGCTTGTGTGAAGAACAAGTGATTTTTCATGTATAGTGATGTCTTCTCCCAAATCTTCTCTGTTCACTATTCATTTGGACATTAGCGTGCAGTGTGTCATGTTTTATGTGATGTTTGTCCAGTGTCTACACCAGCAGCTGGAGGTGATCCCAGGTTATGAAGAACTGCTGGCTGATATTGTCAACATCTCTGTGGATTACTACGAGAACAAGATGTACCTGACACCCAATGAGAAACACATGCTTCTAAAGGTGAGCGCATCCGTTTCTGCTGAAGCTTTTAGACTCTGCTGAAAGATCTTTACAAATGAAGGCATGGCTCTGTGTTTCAGGTCATGGGTTTTGGCCTGTACTTGATGGATGGAAATGTCAGCAACATCTACAAGCTGGATGCAAAGAAAAGGATAAACCTTAGCAAAATCGATAAGTTCTTTAAGGTGAAGACAAATGTTCTGGTTCTCTTGAAAACTGACTGTTTTTTGTCACGATCCTCTGAGAGTAACATTTGTTGGTTGCCTTCACAGCTTCAGGTCGTTCCACTGTTTGGAGACATGCAGATCGAGCTATCACGATACATAGAAACAAGTGCTCACTATGAAGAGAACAAGTCCAAGTGAGTGATTGACTACTTAAGATAAAAAGCACTTAATGAATGACATGATCTTGTAACCACAAGTGTATTGTTTTTCATCTGATACTAGTTTTCTTGTTAGCATTACTTAACTGGTTAATTAAATATTCAGAAGTTTTGGCTCAGTAACTTTTTTTATATATTGATACTTTTATTCAGTATCAAGAGTTGCATAAAAATTGACAGTAAAGACATTTTTATAATTAGAGGTCGGTCGGCTGATTAGGAAGTTAGGCCGATTTATAAGCAGGCGCATCTGCAGGCAGCCAAGCACATTGTTGTGGGATGCCATACGAAAGAATCTCTCTCCCTCTGAGGCTGCGTGAGACGGAGCAGCTCACACTCAGCAGCCGCACCTTGTTTACACCGCTTCAGCTAATGATGCCAGGGCCGTGCATATCATATTCATAAGTCCAACAAGTCCAACTTTTGTTCGGCTTCGGCCAAGAATTTTCATTTCGGTGCATCCCTAGTACATCTTAAGTGTACATCTTTTTAGTAGCGTCTTTTTCCTCTCTCTCTCTCTCAGGTGGACCTGCACTCAGAGCAGCATCAGTCCACAGTATAACCTGTGCGAGCAGATGGTGCAGATCAGAGATGACCACATCCGCTTCATCTCTGAGCTGGCGCGCTACAGTAACAGTGAGGTGGTGACTGGATCAGGGCTGGACAGTCAGAAGTCCGATGAGGAATACAGGGAGCTTTTTGACCTGGCGCTCAGAGGACTGCAGCTTCTGTCCAAGTGGAGCACTCATGTCATGGAAGTGGTACGTTTGAGATCATTTAAACCGTTTTCTGCATTCCATCTATCTCTTATTTGAAATGTCTTCTCTTCCTCTAGTACTCTTGGAAACTAGTCCACCCAACCGATAAGTTCTGCAACAAGGACTGTCCGGGCACAGCTGAGGAGTATGAACGCGCCACACGCTACAACTACACCACCGAGGAGAAGTTTGCCTTAGTGGAGGTCATTGCTATGATCAAGGGTCTTCAGGTCCTGATGGGCCGGATGGAGAGCGTATTCAACCAGGCCATCAGGCACACAATCTACTCCGCCCTGCAGGACTTTGCACAAGTGATCCTGAGAGAGCCGCTCAGACAGGCTGTGCGCAAGAAGAAGAACGTCCTCATCAGGTAAGATACACCACATAAAAAAATACATACTTTTTTGGGCATTACTTATCTCCTTGCTTCCGTATAGTGTACTTCAGGCAATTCGTAAAACCATCTGTGATTGGGAAGGAGAAAGAGAACCTCCTAATGACCCCTGTCTGAGGGGAGAGAAGGACCCTAAAGGAGGATTTGACATCAAAGTTCCTCGTCGCACTGTTGGCCCCTCTAGCACACAGGTCAGTTCAATTGTATTTGCAACATAGATTATATTTAATGCTATTTGCACAAATTGTTTCTGAGTAGTGTGTGTTCCTCCCTGCCCTGTAGCTCTACATGGTGCGCACCATGCTGGAGTCTCTCATCGCTGATAAAAGTGGCTCTAAAAAGACCCTTCGCAGCAGTCTGGATGGCCCCATCGTTCAGGCCATAGAGGACTTCCACAAGCAGTCTTTCTTCTTCACCCATCTCCTGAACTTAAGTGGTGAGACAATTTTTCTATATTGCAATCGTATCATCTTTATAAATTAATAGCATGTCAGTAACAGCGAGTAGACTGAGAAATGTTGCATTCCTTTCATGATGTTCTCATTCTCTCCTGACTGGCTTTCAGAGGCCCTGCAGCAGTGCTCTGATCTGTCCCAACTGTGGTTTCGAGAGTTCTTTCTGGAGCTCACCATGGGCCGTCGCATCCAGTTCCCCATTGAGATGTCCATGCCCTGGATCCTCACCGACCACATTCTGGAGACCAAAGAGCCCTCCATGATGGAGTATGTGCCACATACACACAGTTTATACTGTTTATTAAGCTACACTAGCATTCAAAAGTTTGGAGTCAGTCTTATATTTATTCTGTAAGGATGTGTTAAAATGATCAAAAGTAACAATGAAGACTTTTATCATGTTACAAAAGATTTCTGATTCAAATAAATGCTGTTCCTTTAAACTGTCTATTCATCAAAGAATCCTGAAAAAAATGCATCACAGTCTCCATACAAATATTATGCGGCACAACCAATTTCAATATTGATAATAGTAAGAAATTCTTCTTGAGCAACAAATCGGCATATTAGAATGATTTCTGAAGGATTATGTGACACTGAAGATTCAGCTTTGTCATCACAGGAATAATTTACATTTTTAAATATATTCAAATATAAAACAGTTATTTTAAATTGTAATAATATTTCACAATATTTTTGTATTTTTTACAAATCATTGCATCCTTGATGGGCATACGAAACTTCTTTCAAAAACATCAACACCAACTCAACTCTTTTTTTCCCTTAGATATGTGTTGTATCCGTTGGACCTTTATAATGATAGTGGTTATTATGCCCTCACCAAATTCAAGAAGCAGTTCCTCTATGATGAGATAGAGGCCGAGGTAGAGTGTCACAGACTTGTTTATTATTGTCTTCCATTCAAAAATATTTTCATAAAAACTGAAGCAAACTCTTTTTCATTATAGGTCAACCTGTGTTTCGATCAGTTTGTGTACAAGTTAGCTGACCAGATATTTGCCTACTACAAAGCAATGGCTGGAAGGTAACTCTTTTTTTGTATATTGTTATTCCTTATTTACTTGTTCTTTTAATTCTTATGTTTATTATTTGTGTTTTTTGTTCTGTCACTGTCATTCTGTTGCACTGTGGTAGCTTCTGTCAAGAAAACAATTTCTTCGTCTGTGTAAACATACCTGGCATGAAGCTCATTGTGATTCTGATATCCCTGTCTCATCTTAAATGTTCCTCAAGTTCAATTTCAGAGGTCAAATCAAAAGATGATTCTGCTATAGATGATTTGAAATGTCTTCTCTTCCTCTAGTACTCTGGAAACTAGTCCACCCAACCGATAAGTTCTGCAACAAGGACTGTCCGGGCAGCTGAGGAGTATGAACCCGCCACACGACAACTACACCACCGAGGAGAAGTTTGCCTTAGTGGAGGTCATTGCTATGATCAAGGGTCTTCAGGTCCTGATGGGCCGGATGGATGATTCAACCAGGCCATCAGGCACACAATCTACTCCGCCCTGCAGGACTTTGCAGCTGTGATCCTGAGAGAGCCGCCAGACAGGCTGTGCGCAAGAAGAAGAACGTCCTCATCAGTGGTAAGATACACCACATAAAAATACATACTTTTTGGGCATTCACTTATACTTGCTTCCGTGATAGTGTACTTCAGGCATGTAAAACCATATGTGATTGGGAAGAAAGAGAACCTCCTAATGACCCCTGTCTGAGGGGAGAGAAGGACAAAGGAGGATTTGACATCAAAGTTCCTCGTCGCACTGTTGGCCCCTCTAGCACACAGGTCAGTTCAATTGTATTTGCAACATAGATTATATTTAATGCTATTTGCACAAATTGTTTCTGAGTAGTGTGTTCCTCCCTGCCCTGTAGCTCTACATGATATTTTAGACATCCATGCCATTAGTGAGTCTCTCATCGCTGATTTCTGGCTCTAAAAGACCCTTCGCAGCAGTCTGGATGGCCCCATCGTTCAGGCCATAGAGGACTTCCACAAGCAGTCTTTCTTCTTCACCCATCTCCTGAACTTAAGTGGTGAGACAATTTTTCTATATTGCAAATCGATCATCTTTATAAATTAATAGCATGTCAGTAACACTCTGGTTAGTAGACTGAGACATGTTGCATTCCTTTCATATGGTTCTCATTCTCTCCTGAGATAGTCAGAGGACCCCCTCTGATTGGCCGATCTGTCCCAACTGTGGTTTGTGAGAGTTCTTTCTGGAGCTGCTGCAGTCAGTCGCATCCAGTTCCCCATTGAGATGTCCATGCCCTTTCCTCTGAATCTGATCACATTCTGAGTGTCTGACCAAAGTCCCTCCATGATGGATTCCACATACACACAGTTTATACTCATTAAGCTACACTAGCATTCAAAAGTTTGGAGTCAGATTTATATTTATTCTGTAAGGATGTGTTAAAATGATTCAGTAACAATGAAAGGTTGTTTATAATGTTACAAAAGATGGAATGAATAAATGCTGTTCCTTTAAACTGTCTATTCATCAAAGAGCTGCATCGAAAAAATGCATCACAGTCTCCATACAAATATTATGCGGCACAGACCAATTTCAATATTGATAATAGTAAGAAATTCTTCTTGAGCACCAAATCGGCATATTAGAATGATTTCTGAAGGATTATGTGACACTGAAGAGTAGCTTAGCCATCACAGGAATAATTTAACATTTTTAAATATATTCAAATATAAAACAGTTATTTTAAATTGTAATAATATTTCACAATATTTTTGTATACAAATCATTGCATCCTTGATGTGGCAGGAGAAACTTCTTATTCAATAAACACAAATCAACACCAACTCATTAATTTTTCCCTTAGATATGTGTTGTATCCGTTGGACCTCTTATAATGATAGTGGTTATTATGCCCTTTCACCAAATTCAAAAGAAGAATTCCTCTATGATGAGATAGAGGTGATGACATTATTTGTTTATCCTTCATAGGTTTTCCATTTATAAAACTAAACTTTTCATATAAACTGAACCACTCTTTTTAAAAATATAGGTCAACCTGTGTTTCGATAGTTTGATGGCTGCAGAGAAGTTAGCTGACCAGATATTTGCCTACTACAAAGCAATGGCTGGAAGGTAAATATATATATATATATATATTGTATTTATTAAATTATATTTAGACATTATAAATTACATTGATAAAAGTTATTTGTGTTTTTTGTTCTGTCACTGTCATTCTGTTGCACTGTGGTAGCTTCTGTACAAGAAAACAATTTCTGTGATTAGGGTGAGTGTAAACATACCTGGCATGGTGCCACCTTCTGTGATTCTTAAAGGCACTGGTGCTGGTGTCCTTAAATGTTTCTCAAGTTACAATTTCAGAGGTCAAATCAAACAATGATTAGAAGAATGTTGTCTTGGTATATTTCCTGACAGGATTTTTAGACAAAGGTTTAATGGGAGTGTAAGAACTATGGTGTGATCATTCCATACCCGCCTTCAAACCGCTACGAAACACTGCTCAAACAGAGACATGTGCAGGTGTGACATCATACAGATTACCAATAAGAATGGGCAACTCTGTTGAGCAAACTTGCTATCACTGGATACTCTGTAAATGATAAATTAACAACATGTTTGTGCTTTTTTTTAGCTGCTTGGTCGCTCCATTGACCTGAACCGATTGATAACCCAGAGGATCTCAGCAGCTGTGTACAAATCCCTGGATCAGGCCATCAGCCGCTTTGAGAGCGAGGACATCACCTCCATAGTGGTGAGAAGCTCATGCTTTTAGACTGTTTTTGGTATTTGTTGTCATCATAATCAATATTCTTTGGTATTACAAACATGCAGAACATTTTCTTACCCATTTGGACATCTCAATATTAAAATAACAAAGGTGTCTTGAAATAAATAACCCTGCATTTGATGGGCCCGATTTACGTTAGGGCCGGGCTAGATAATTTTCACATCATAGTTCAGACGTAGGCCGGGCCTCAGGCCTGTTTTACGCTTCTCCTTATTTTGATATTTTAGACATCCATCCATTAGTGATGAAAATAAATTTCCGCTCTGGCACAAACAACACAAGTCCGTGCTGCCACGACTGAGAGTGTTTAGAGTCAGCGCATCTAAAGGGTTCTGCGTTCAAACACACGCAATAGACTAAAGCTTGCCGCAACGCCTCCAGCAAAAGTAATTACCATGAATGTGTCCGGGGGAAATAGTAAGGAGATATTTTAATTATTTACTAATACACTAGTGTTTTCTGTGTCGCAAAATGAAGATCATGATCCTGATTCGCTATCTCCTCATTACACGCGCCTATAGATAGAAGTGCATCACGGATTATGATTTATAATGAAAACGTTTTTGTTTTCGATTTGATTTAATTAGTTTAGTAATTTAAAGATTTCTATATATATATTTATTTATCATGTCTGTGATCTACATATCTATAGATTTTATTTTAGGCAAGTCGTGATGATTTGGGAAGACTAAATTGATCAAACATAAGCTATGATCAGTCGGTCTGCTGCTGGGAGCTTGGTCGTTACTTTACGAAAGAAAAAACTTAATTAACGGAAAAAAATACTCCAAACATTTTTTCTAAATTAACTTAACAAAAACGAAATATAATCACTTTGCCATTACATACAATATTGATCTATTTTAATAGCTGAAACATGAGCTGTTTTGAAAAGAAAAACAACAAGACGGGCTTGGGCCGGTAATTCTGGTAAGCTGTCGGGCCGGGCTAGGGCCTAAATGTGAGGCCCGTGCAGGGCTCTATCTTGATTTAGAAAATCAAAGACTCTGACTAAGAACTTTGGAATATTCATTCAACTGAAATTGTTTGTTCCTGTGTTTCAGGAGCTTGAATGGCTGATGGAAATCAACAGGTTGACTCATCGCCTGCTCTCAAAGCACATGACCCTGGACAGTTTTGACGCCATGTTCCGTGAGGCCAACCACAACGTGTCTGCTCCATACGGCCGCATCACGCTGCATGTCTTCTGGGAACTCAACTATGACTTCTTACCAAACTACTGTTACAATGGTTCCACCAACAGGTCGGTGAATATAAGTTGTAGATACAAATTTGTAGTAATATGGTTCAATATAGATGACAATGTTGACAAAAGTGTTGAATCTCACGGAACAGGTTTGTGCGGACAGCCATTCCCTTTACCCAGGAGCCTCAGAGGGACAAACCTGCCAATGTCCAGCCTTACTACTTGTATGGCTCCAAGGTCTGTAAGCAGCATGATTAGCTTGTGATACTGAACCGAAGACTTAAATGTGTTACATTCAGTGTGCTAGAGAACATTGATGTCTATTTTTTAACATCTCACTCTGTTTTTCAGCCTCTGAACATCGCCTACTCCCACATCTACAGTTCCTACAGGAACTTTGTGGGTCCTCCGCATTTCAAAACAATCTGCCGTCTTCTTGGTTACCAGGGCATCGCTGTGGTGATGGAGGAGCTGCTCAAGATTGTCAAGAGCTTGGTAATTTGTCTCTCTGTTTAATGTACATGTAGTTTCTCTTTCATGCACTCGGTTTTTTGAACATTTCCTCCATTTTATTTGTCTTTTCCAGTTGCAAGGCACCATCCTGCAGTATGTGAAGACCCTCATAGAGGTGATGCCCAAGATCTGCCGTCTCCCTCGTCATGAGTACGGATCACCAGGTGAGATCAGAACTAATAACACTCTCCAGTTGTGTCACAGTCTAATAATGAGTCTCTCTACCTCCCCTAACTCCACCTGTCTAGATCTACTATGGGATTTATGCATGCCTATTCATGCAGCAGCATATCTTACGTGCTTCCATCAGAGTGCAATTAGAATAAATGCAAAGAATAGGATAAAAACAAAAGATTTTAAAATAAGAATATAAAATTGTGCTAAATGCTTGAATGTAAATGTATTAAATTAGTACAGCAAATTAATTTGTATAACACTTTGTAAAACCTATTTTATAGCTTGTTAAAGTTAAGAAGACTGTAACTGTAGCATATGAATGTCAGCTCCTAGCCTGGAGTGTTTTTGATGCTCTGTAATGTGGAACATTTATCAGGCATCCTGGAGTTCTTCCACCATCAGCTGAAGGACATCATTGAGTACGCTGAGCTCAAGACCGATGTGTTTCAGAGTCTGAGGGAGGTGGGCAACGCCGTTCTCTTCTGTCTGCTCATCGAGCAAGCACTGGTGAGACCTCCTCTGACTTACTCTTCCTTTATGCATGACGTAGTGTAAATGCATAGTTGATCGTTTATCACTTTACTCCTAATTAGTTGTTCTAAAACTTCATCTCAAAGCTGATTTATATTTTAGATTTAGTCTTTCAGACCTGCCAACCTGTACACATTTTGTGCATTTTGACCTTGAAGTACAATTTATAAGATTTGCAACTCCAAACTACAGAAAAATCTAATGCCGCCTTTGTGTTTAATGAGGCAACTGAAGTAGAGAGACTTTTATTATTATTATTGCATTATGCTAAATTGACTGTAAATCCACATTTTAAGGCTTGTATTCAAAAATATTGCTTTCTTAGGGGGTTCCCTAAGAAAACTAAATATCCCTCTCTCAACTATAATATTATTGAATTGTTTTCTTTATGATTATGGGGGTGTATATGGGAAAATAAGTGCAAAGCAAAATGGTGCAAAAGAATATGAACAAAGCTTTGCACTATTGCGTTTCTCAAAATACTTTGCCAAGGTTGGTAGGTCTGATCTTTCATAAAATGCCTTGTTTTCTTCCGAATAATTATGATTTGCTTTATGCAAATATTTTTTGTAATGAAAGCATCCGATTGGTGCACCAAAATTCAAGGCCCAATCCTTGTCGTGACTCAGCCTGGCTTTGCTAATCAGCTGCATAAAGAGGCAGATTTGAGTTTGTACACTGATGTATATGCCAGTGTGTGTGCGTTTCTGGATGTGAATATTAATGAATTACTGTGTGAATGTTAACAAGTGTGTGGGTGGAGGACACTGCTGCCATCTGCCCCTAAAAAGCAACTTTATTTCTCATTACACGCTGGCAACAACTACAGGTGGTAAGGAATTAGGCCTCATTCATGTAACCGAACCACAAACTGACTGAACGCACTCTCTGGTTTTTATACTTTTTCTTTAGTCACTTTTGTGCCGTGTTCTGCCATGGATTCAAGGACGCTAGTGTCACAGAGACGAGAGAATAAAACCTGAAATGTAATACAGAGCTGTGAACGTCTGGCACTATCGTGACGTTTGGACTCTGCACACTGGGTTAATATTAAGAGGCTTGTTTAGGAGCATTTCCTCTAAAGGAAGTCTTCCTTGCTTTCATGGCAGTCACAACTCCTCTCTGGCTGCCTGTGACGTCCCGTGCTGGTGCACATCTGCTTCCATACACCTCTCTTCTTCTGACTGTATCTCTTCTGATGCCTGTTTCTCTTGTGTTTCTGTTTGGGTCTCTCTCTCTCTGAGGCATAGTGAATGTGTCGGATGATCATTGCACGCTGATCTCTCATTAACACTGTTTCTGTCAGGATGCTCTTCTGGTCATCTCTCTCTCTCTTGTTTGGGTGTTGTTCGATGCTTGTTTTATCATTGTTAATGAAGTGATTTTTGATCAATTTGTGTACCTCATTGATTTGAAGGTCATTCCCATAAGACCTTCATACTTTCACATTGCATTTAGTGTTCACACCACTTGCCACAATAGTATATTTTTTTCTTTCTTGGTTTATATTAGTAAATATTGATGTAGAGGTTTAATAAAATTGCATATTGATAGGTAGGAATGTGCAAAACTAAATTTTGTTATCTACAGTTGGTGGATTGTGCATCCACATGACCTGTTTTTGTATTCAGAAACATCAGATGGAGTACAACAGACTGAAACAGAACACCCGAGTCTTAAGACATGTTTTAAGCTAACATTTTAAATGTTTCTCAAGGCATAAAATATTGACTGGAAAAGGTGGGGCATGTCGCAACATCCAAGGAAAATAGTGTTAAATAAAATAAAGAATATGCCACCCTTTAACCAACATATATTTAACACATATATATATATATATAAAACATAACATATATCAATATAAAACATTTTATTGCACAAAACTATCAAAGTTCTCATAGAAATATGCATTATATATAAATATGTCAATATTTATTTATATAAATATTAGTTTTTTATATAAATATGAGACTTTAGGTGCTGTTCACTGTAGGTGATTTAAAGGAAATGTTCTGAAACTGTTTCAAGTTGTTTTGAACCGTTTCAAACTTTCAAGTAGAATCAGAAAGTGCTATTTATGATCCAATTACTGGATGAGATCCTTTTATCAGTACTATATTTGTTATAATCAGTTTCCGGTATTCTCAGTTAACATCAATCTTGAGTATCATCATATTTAGGACCAAAATGTTACATATTCACATTTTCATACATATTACGACTAACCCATTTTCACATGATGTGTGTGTGTGATGTTTGTGCTATGTAAAGCTTGGTTCAGATTTCATTTAACCGTGTGAGAAAGAAGCGTTTTTCATTCATTCCTCGTCATGTTTTTGTGTTGTTTGTTTGAACTCAGTCACAGGAAGAAGTTTGTGACTTACTTCATGCTGCACCATTCCAGAACATTCTCCCAAGGGTCTACATCAAAGGTGAAAAACTACGAGATCATGTTCCTCTTCAGTGCTTTCTGATTGAGAGATCTTATATACATATATATACAATTTTATACCTGCTGAAATCTTCCTTTAATGATGAATTTTACAGAGGGGGAGCGACTTGAGGTGAGGATGAAGAGGCTGGAGTCAAAGTATGCTCCTCTTCACCTGGTGCCCCTCATTGAGAGACTTGGGACCCCACAGGTGAGGCACTCACAGATCAGAACCAAGTTGCTCACCTCATTTGTCAGTAGCAGAACATATATTACACTAGCACATTCATTTTTTTAAATAGAAATGTGTTGTAACATTTTAAATGTCTTTACTGTCACATTTGATCAGTTTAATGCCTTTTTAGTTTTAATGCCTTCTTACTGACCCTAAACTTTTGAATTGGTAATATAGGTTTATGAATCTATTTGGTCTCCATTTTAACATGTGCTTTGTTTTTTAATAATCTATTTAGCAAATTGCAATAGCACGAGAAGGAGACCTGCTGACGAAGGAGCGTCTGTGCTGTGGTCTGTCCATGTTTGAGGTCATCCTGACGCGCATTCGCAGCTTCCTGCAGGACAGTGTGTGGCGAGGCCCGCCCCCCACCAACGGCGTCATGCATGTGGATGAGTGCATGGAGTTCCACCGCCTCTGGAGCGCCATGCAGTTTGTGTACTGCATCCCTGTGGGCACGCACGAGTTCACTGCAGAGTATGCATATACATTCAGCATGGCTGTTTTAATAATAAGCCAGCGCTTGATTTAGGTTTACATCAATAACTGAAATGTTTTGGGGTTTTTGTGTTTAGGCAGTGCTTCGGTGATGGTCTGAACTGGGCTGGATGTGTCATTATTGTGCTATTAGGACAACAACGTCGCTTTGACCTCTTCGACTTCTGCTACCACTTGCTGAAGGTCCAGAGGCAGGACGGCAAAGATGAGATCATTAAAAATGTGGTACGTTTCTGATTTCATATACTTGAACTATTAAAAAATCCTACATAAATCATTGCAGGGAACTCTTAATAGTCAGCAATGCAATATTCACTAATGTTATTTTTTTTTCTTTTAAGAAATTCACATTTTTATTCAGCAAAAATGCATTTAACTGATCAAAAGTTGCAGTAAATGCATTTGTAGTGTTATGAAATGTCTGTTTCTACTTTTATTCATCTAACAGTATTGAATAAAAATCTTGCTTTTTACTAAATTATCAAGCAGCACAAATGTGTTCAAAAATCAATGTATCTTAAACAGCATATCAGCGTATTAAAATGTTTTCTGAAGCATCATGTGATACTGAAGGAATAATGCCATCATAGGAATAAATAACATTTAAAAAAAGATTCAAATAGAAAATGGTTATTTTAAATTGCTGTTTTTATCAAATAAATGCAGCCTTGGTGAGCATAAGAGACCTCATCTTTCAAAATCATACAGACCCCAAACTTTTGAAAAGTAGTGTAAGTGTTTCAACTTGTAGATATGGGCTTCTGTATTAAACGTTTGGTCGTGTAACTTTCAGCCCCTGAAGAAGATGGCAGACCGCATCAGAAAGTATCAGATTCTCAACAACGAGATCTTCGCCATCCTCAACAAGTACATGAAGGCTGTGGAGACTGACAGTTCTACTGTGGAGCATGTTCGCTGTTTCCAGCCTCCTATACATCAGTCTCTGGCCACCACATGTTAAAGAATCTTTATTTGACTTCCAGCTATCCTATTTCTTCCTCTGGTGTGACATTGGTCTCAAACGAAGTGTACAGGGCCTTAGAGCTTTCAAGATTGCCTCGGCTTTATTTAAACAAGAGACGAACCTCCAGTCTCGCCACATGGTTAAACAAACACAGTAGGTTTCTCGGTCTGCCCCAGCTGTTATATGTATATCAACACTCACTATCCGTTTTGAATGAGATTTGAAGTGAACCACTTTGAGAGATTTAGGACTGCCGAAAGCATTTCCAAGTCACCAGAGGAAGTATTAACAAATGTTGTTTAAGTTCTATTTAAAAAAGAAAGTTAATATAAATGACTTTTGATTATAAATAACTATTGAGAGAAAACATGATTAATGTCAGTTTAGTTTTTTTAACCTCATGCCCATACAGATTTCATTCATAATTATATTTGCATGTACCTCACAAATTCCATATATCTTAATATTCTTTGTACTGTAATATACAGACCAAAAAGCAAGAGTACAACTATGGATACAAATATCCATAATAATTCCCCCCCTTTCTAATTCTTTTAATGGCCAGAATTGTTTACAGCGTTCTGCTCTCTTTATTGTATTACAGATCTGTGCACTTGTAACATCTATCACTGTAAATGTTGCGGTTTGAAGCTGTCAAGAATTGCGTGTAGTACTTGTTCTAATTTGATTGGTACTTAACTGGTATCATTAACTATTAGAAGTAACCTCACTTTTATTTTCTGTCAGTTTAATCTCAGTCTTTGGACTGTTAGTTTGGGCTATTTTCTACACAATAACTGTGTGTAAACTAGTGAAGTACTAATAACTGGATTTGTGCTGTGATGATATCTCTTTAATCACCTCGTATTGTTACAGACTGCAGTAGTAATACTGCATTACCTTGACCAATAACGGACAAAAAGGGAAAACATTGGACATCCTCTGTTCAATACCAAGGTTACTAAAACGTGCCGAAATATTTCAGTATTTACCCTCACAGGCCGTTTGCTTCAGCAGTGTTACACAGATTGGCAAGCGCTCGTTTCAGTTTTGTAATCTATGTGGCTGTTGTAAATGTAACCTCATGAATGCTCATCATATTCGGTTATTTCCTTTTTTTCCAGGAGTTTTCAGATTGATTTGAATCTGTTTTGAAATAACTGTTGAATTAAATGGGTATTTTCCAATAATCTATTTATGCATAAAAGTAGATTTTTTTCTTGCTCATGGAAGGGTTAATATGTGAACGATGATGGAAAAAAATGTTTTGACTTTAAGGAAGTGCTGTTTTAAAACTCAAAGCATGACAGGTGTAATTTATTGTCATCATGGATCTATTTGTGACATGAGATTTTTGTTCATATTGTTGTACAAGTGATCATGTTTTGAAATACAAAAAAAGGAGAAAATAGTACAATATACAACAAATGGTCCTGAACAGGAATTATAATTGTTGTATTTCCATGAAATAAAAAATATCTAACGGAAACTTGCTTATTTAATTATTTTATTTACATTTATTTAGCATTTCATATAAATCATTGAATCACACCAGCATTTTAATCTAGATTTGATCTCTAGATTATCACGATCAAGCATCTTTCAGTTTAATAATAAAATATTGTTTTCTTTTATGGGTTTGATTCCTTTTTTGTTACCAACATTGCAATTGATGGATTAGCCTCAAACTCCGTTTAATCGTTAAGAAAGCTTCATTTTAAGAGAGTCGTAAGATATGACTGTGTTAATGCCCAATGGGTGATTTAATCAGTAAGTTCCTGGCATTTCTCACACCTTGGCTATGTCTGAATAGGATGTAATGAATTGCCTGGTTTTTAAGGGCAGTTCATCTAATGCTGGAGGCACTTAGCACTAGATAAACATTTCCTCCACATGGGGATGATGGCACAGCTGGAAATGTGAGGAATCCAGAGTGGTTTTTGTTTTTCAAAACTGTCTCTTCACTTTGTGGAAGTTTTTAGTACCATATGAATATTTTTGTCAATATGAATACACTCATAAACTCATAAAGTCTGTTTTGTGAGAGCAGGAGTGTTTCTGAGCTCTGATTGGTTGAGCTGAACTGGCAGGCAGATGAGGGTGGTGCTTTTAAATGGCACACAGAGTAAATATTTGCTTTCCATCAATAAAGATGACACCCAACACCCCCAATCCGCCAAACAGCTGTCTCCCACAATGGAGAGGACCAAGATGCGGAGTGAGAGAAAGGGAGAGGGGCGAGCTGTGACCACTGAATGAGACAATGCCAACCTTACACACTGAAAAAAAGAAAGATATGCACATAAATATATTTCTAGATCACAGGTCTTTATAGTAGTATCAGTGTCCGAAACAGATTTTAACATTATTGCCCCTTAAATTTCAGAAGCTTTTACCTCTTAGAAAAGACAATTATTTTTATCATAGAAAAAGATTAGGTGTGATCATTTGATGTCACATCAGATTAATATGTGTATTTGAGAATTTGTATTAAGCATAAAACAAATCTTATTTAGTTAATAATATATGTATATGTATAAAGAATATAGGTATTTTGTTACTTTTGTCTTTTAATTTGCTGCAGATTATTCTGTTTCCAGATATAATTCCACATATTAGTCTTTATCGAGGTATCAAGGATGAAGAAAGATTTATCAAGCAAGAAAGAAAGAAAGAGCAAGAAAGAAAGAAAGAAAGAAAGAAAGAAAGATTGTAATTTTCCATTATCGAGAGATAATCTGACCATTGTTGTAGTGCTACCTTTGCTTACAGTCGTTTGAACACAATGTTTTGGGCTAGGCCTGTAACTGGCCATTTTGTGGCAATAAAATTAGAGATGATCTTTTGAATTGCTCAGTAAAGTGAATTTCGTTCAGTGAGGTGTAGTAGTGTTCTGAGGGCAGGAGGTGGGCAGGACGCGGGTCAGAGGGCGGGAGATCAGTGCTCGCTCATATACGGGACTCAGTCTGTGAGGAGCAGCACACCTCAAACTTTCCTGACTGGACACCTACAGCAGTTTACACACTGTGGTGGCTTTCCAAATGCTCTGTGATACTCACTGCGATTTAGATATCGTTTTACCGAAGTAAAATTCTCTGTCATTTTGCACTATTTAGTTGAAAAACAGAAGACATGATTGAGGAAGTGAAACGGGAGAGAAGCGATCAATGGATGTCATATTACTCCGGCGAGGTATGTCCCTGTTTGAGAAAACATTGTATTCAATTTAGGCTACTTGTTTCTATGTCATTTATAATAGCCTAACTGATATTTAAAAAGGATTTATTTTTGGTGACTCTCTAAATAGGCTATTTAAAATATTTATATTTATATATTCCCCAAAACAATTTGAATTTGCCTACTAATATTTGTACTAATATTAGGAATACCTTTTTGTTTATTTTTTTGTTTTTAGATTTTTTTTTTTCCTACGACACGTTTATGTCATAAATATAACTGATGCGACACATTTGCCTTATAGTCTAGGCTAAAATTAATCTTAAACTCGTCCAACCTATAGCCTAACTTTTTTCTGAACTCTAACGTAACTCATTCAAACACCGTTTTCAGCTAAAACACAACAGATAAGAACAAAACCTTACAATATTATAAAGAAACAGATGACTAGAAGCCGTTTGACGCTTTTTATCTGTGACGCGGTCACGTTAACCTTCCTATGGTTATATTTTCAGCGTGTCCGCGCGCGCGCGTGTGTGTGTGTGTGGTCTCGCGGCAGTTAATTGATTGACTCTGTGATTGTGTTGAATGTCTCACGCTTTAACACTCGTGTATGACTTACACTCGGCTCATAACCAGAGGGGCGTCTCGGAACCCGAATCACGAAAGCGGGGTTCTGACTTGAAAGCGCCGAATTATTACGAACGCTGTCCGTCGGGGAAAAAAGAACAACTGAAAACAGCAGTCGCGCCCCAAATACCCCTCTGTCATGAGATAGAAAAAAGACGGACGGTGAGTGACTTAAAAGAGACAAAAGGGTGAGAAGAATAGCCGGACTAGCCGGATAATGAGGTTATCGGCTGGGTGGGTGGTCAGAATACATTACATGGCGTTACACAAGCCGCCGTCAAGGTTTGGTTTGGTTGGGGAATAAGGGATAAACATGGACATATGGACGACTTCAGCATTACAAATCATCATCATCGTCAAAAAATGTATTTCGTTTCTACTAAACAGTTCCATAATAAATATACAGAATTTTACATTCGAAACGAAATGTTTTTAGGTTGACGCCTTAGCTTATTTTACCTTTTCTTATCACTTTCACATTTCAACATATGCACACACGATGTCGAATATTAATGCCTCAAATAATGCAAGAAGATAAAAACGCAAGTAAATTTGCACTATAAACAAAACAATTAAATTAAAATGTACCTTTTTAAAATTAGATTTTTTATTTAAAATGTGTTTAACTAACTGTATTAAAATTGATTGCTGTTAATTATAAAATCAAAATAATGCACAAGATCATAACATTTGTGTTACATTGTCTGAAAGCTGAGTAAATAAGCTTTTCATTGATGTTTGTTAGGGCAATATTAGAAAATAGAAAATCTGGAATCTGAGGGTGCAAAAAAATCCAAATATTGAAACTAATCACCTTTAAAGTTGTCCAGATGAAGTTCTTAGCAATGCATATTACTAATCAAAAATTAAGTTTTGATATTATGAGAAATTTACAAAATATCTTCATGAAACATGATCTTTACTTAATATCCTAATATTTTTTGGCATAAAATAAACATTTTTATTTTGACCCATTCAATGTATCGTTGGCTACAAATACTCGTGCTTCTTAAGACTTGGTTTTGTGTTCCAGGGTCACATTGAATATAGTTATTAACGTAATTTTGGGAAGAGCATACCTCCTCCTCTCCATCTCCTCCTTTTTATGCATTTTTATTTATTTATCTTTCTGTCTATTGGGGGGCTATCGGAGCTCGAGTAGAATAGTCTCTCTGAGCCCTCCATTGCAGACATCTAGCTAAATCTGTTTACCACTAATGCTTAGATTATATGGGCACATGAACTCATGAAATACTATTTTGTTAGATATAGTTCTCTACTATCACTGTTTGAATCGTTTTTGGTCAAAGAGAACACCATTATATTAGTGACACATTGAACAACTGCATTTGATTGAATATTTTTAAGAATATATAAAATATTCGATAACTGCTTTTTAAAAAAATCACTGCATTTTTTAAATATTAGCTACTTTTAATGTGTTTTTTGAACCAAGGCTTTGGTTTATTTCTGACTGTGGTCCTCACTTTACAATAATAATTCATATATATATATATTTTAATCTAATGTTAATTTCTCATATTTGTAGGTGTTCTATGGAGCAGACAGCCTGCCGTTGGGCCCCAGAGGATATTCCCCCCCAGAGCATCACTACCAGAGTTACGGCCCACCGTGTGATTCAGCAGCTGCAGGAAACACCGGGAGACTCGGAAGCCCAGTGGGAATACTGCCTCCATCAAACCCCAAAGGATATGCTGAGAGCAGCCCCAGTGAACCTGAGTTTCCAGCGCTGAAATCAGTTTACAGACGGACCTTAAGCCACGCCAAGCCACCATATTCCTACATCTCTCTTATCTCCATGGCAATCCAGCAGTCGCCAGTCAAGAGACTGACTCTGAACGAGATCTACGACTGGATCCGCCAGCTCTTTCCGTATTACAGACAGAATCAACAGCGATGGCAGAACTCCATCCGACATTCCCTGTCGTTCAACGACTGCTTCATGCGCGTACCGAGATCGCCAGACTCTCCAGGGAAAGGCTCTTACTGGGCCCTGCACCCCGACTCCGGTAACATGTTCGAGAACGGCTGCTACATGCGTCGTCAGAAGCGCTTCAGGTGTCAAAAGGCCACGTCACAATCGAAAGATTCGGATGGGGAAGCTGTGAAATCGGAAGGGAAGAAAAAAAAGGTGGAGGTCAAGTCAGTCACCTCTTCTTGTAAATCGACTGTACCTCCTCCAGTTGACGCCACAACACAGCATTCAGGCATATTACCAGTGTCCTATCCCACAACCAAAGCACCTTCTCCTTCCCATCTTCTTCAGCACCTTACTCCCTCACACACTTTATTTCCTATCCAGCCTCCAGAGATCTCAACACACTTGCCTTCTCTGAACGTCCCGTTCTCAACAATGCCCAGCCTGCAGTCTGTTCCACAAGCCTCTATAGAACCTAGCTTGCATTGTGAACCAACATCCCAACACCACATTTCTGTCCCACGACTTGTGGACTTCCAGTACTGCGACACTCCTGTGAACTACCCGGTTTACTACCAGCCTAATTCCCATCCCAACTTGACCTCGTATGCTGGAGACTCTGTTTACTACCCTGGATTTAGCATGTGTTCTGCTCCTCTTCTGAGTTCCTCCTGATCAGCCTCTTCTAGTGTATTAAGGGCTGTTAAAATGGGATTCATTTCTGTTTAGATGCTTATAATTGCTGTATATATAGTTGATGGACACCTCATAGCTGGAGAAGTATCTGTTATCTGATGCTGAAGGATTCTTTGATTCTGTTTGAAGTTACATGTGAATGTGAATTCCTTGCTGTAAAATTTGAAGTAAAATTTTGAACGTTCCAAAAGGTGTTAATTCTGTTATTTGCATGTTTGGTGTGACGTGCAATATTATAATCACCCTTACAGGCTTTCACATTATTTTACAGCTGCATTTTTAAAATTCCTCAAGAGAGTGTTTGGGGAAGAATCAACTCAACAGAGGCATTGTCCTGCTCACATTGTAAAAGGTAAACATCATTTCCTGCCCTGACATTCCTCACACTACAAGACAGCCACACTGAAATCTAGTAGCCCTTTAGTAGCCTCCTTTAGAAACTAATTATAAAATATATGATAAAATGCACAGTTTGCATAAAACAGATCAAACCCTGAACAATAAATATGTTATTATGAACAATTATGAAAAATTATTAGATAATATCAAATAAATGTATTTTTTTTATTTATATATTTATGACATGAAAATAACATATGTGTGTGTGTGTGTGTGTATTATATATATATATATATATATATATATATATATATATATATATATATATATAAAAAAACACAAAAAAATGTAACAATATCAAATAAATAATACAGGATCATAATGCACATTCATTTATGAGTAAATTAGTTGGAAATAAGATTCATATCTATGGCAATAAAATGTCTTAATAGGAAGGAAAAGTAAAACTAAATAAAATTAGATATGATAAAATAATTAGTAAATTTAAAATAAATAGAAAGCACATATGAACTTATGTCTCTTGACTGTCAGAAAAAGAAAACTAAATTGTAAATTAGATTTATGGGCAAACTTGTATATAATAAAATAATTAGAAAATGTAAAATAAATAATATAAATATTATGCATATTAATTAACTAGTAAATTAGTTTAAAAATATAGTAATGGCATCAATATGTCTTTAAACAGGCATAATATACTATTAATAGTATATATAATGATTAATATAGAGGGTTTATGTATATTAATTTACTAGTGAATGAGTTTGAAATACAAATGCATGTGTATGAAAAATGCTACATGAATTACAAAAAAAAAAAAAAAAAAAGAATTCATATAAAATTACATTTATAAAGCCTGCATGCTGCACAAACCCATCAAACTACAGATCACTGATGATATTTAGGTTATTGGTTAGTGTCCAGACATGGCTTGAGATTCTGATGGTTTAGTGCGGTTGGTGTGGTGTCTCATGGGCTGAATGCTAGCAGTAGGGAGGTTGCGACCCCCTTCATCCCCTCCTAGCCTAACCTTTGATTCCTGGGTAAGCAGGATTGTGTTTGAGTGTATGAGAACAATTGGTCGACACTGGTCTTAATGGTGGACCTCCCCAAAGCAGTGTCTTCTCAACAATGGGACACAGGGACACCCACAGCGATCTGAGCAGAAGCCACAGACCCCTCAGTGTGTGTCCGAGATTCAGAGAGAGGGCGAGACGTGAGGAGTTCATGAGCTTTCAGGGCTGTGGTCCGTTCCTGCGCAGATTATTGTCTTCTTTAGGAGTCGGCCCGTCAACAGATTCTGCTGTATGATGATATATGATGGATGACTGTGCCATGACTTTCTAAATATCTGAAGAGTCTGGCTGTGTGTGTATTCGGTTCTTAGCATTACAGGGGTGTGAATGTGGATTTGTAGGGTGTGAAGATGCTGTCTGCAGGTCATCAGCAGGCCAGCTGTGGATGCAGACTATCAGGGGGATGGGATCTGCTGCCAGGTGACTGTTGCTGAAAAGGAGTCTCATTTATCTTAAATGTATAAAGTGTTGAATTTATGGCATCAAAAGCAGGATATTTATATTACAGTATTATAATTAAAAGAAGACTGCCAGATAGTATATGCCAAAATTCATCCTTTTATTCAGCAAGGATGCATTTAATTGATGGGTTACTGTATTGTAATGCCATTTATAATATATACATATATAATAATAAAACAATGTGATTTATGAGTAAGCGAATTGGAAATAAAAATACATATAACACTAACATATTTAGACAGGCAGAAAAAAAATTATGAATTGTAAATTAAATTAGATATGATTAATAAATAAATAAATAAAGGATCATATTTAAAGAATGTATCTGAACAGGCAGAAAAAATATATATATATATATATATAAATAATGATATATATTATACGTATTAATTTACTAGTAAAATTGATTGGTGACGGTAAATAAATATATACAAATTAATATAAAATAAATGAAAAAATACCAATTTATATTTAAGCACATTTAAATAAAAAAACTGTTATTTTATTGTTATGTTTATTGCACTAATATTTCACAATACTACCATTACTATATTTTTATTCAGATAAATGCAGCCTTGGTGAGCTTAAGCGACTTCATTAAAAAAAAACATCTTACTGACTCCAAACCTTTGAAAAGTAGTGTGCATGAGAATTAAATTTATTTAAAAATTTAAGAAATACTTTCCTAAAATTATGAATAATTTATAAATAAAAAGAATAAATGTAATTAAATTATGTGTATATTTATTCACTGGTCATGACTTATTTTAAGCTTCAAACCAATTCTAATGACCTTTTTGCTTTGACTAGTTCATTTCAAATGCTCCTGTGTTGTGACTATTTTTAAAAGCACAAAATTCATAGGTCATAAAAATCTGCATGCACAATATTTCTGTTTAAAACAGTACAGTATGTCCCTCTGCAGGACATGTCACATCCAAAAAGTATCAACGACCCAAATGCAGAAAATTGTATTTTATTTTATAAGCATTTAATCAATGGCTGCTTAAAACATCTGAAGGGGGTTTTGTTCCGCTTGTCAAGAAGCTGGCATGTGATTGGCTGGAGAGTGGAAGCTGCTCTGTTGGCATGACAGCGGCCGAACAGACTAGGCCATGTTGTTTACACAGTGGCCAGCTTTTTATTGCCTGTCTGTGCCTGCACGTCTCCGTTAGTGTCCCTCCGTCTCCTTTCACAAGGGCTCGGGTAAATATGCCTGTTCAAATAGCCATCAGTCAGAGGCAGTGACAGGCCTGTGCTCCTTCTCACTTCCCCCGAACCCCCACGCATCCCCCTCGCTTCAGGCCACGCTCCCTATCTGAATGAGAAAGCATTCAAACTCTTGCTATATTTAAATTAATTCCAAAGAACTCGGGAAAAACACTTTGATTCCCTATATGACATAAATAAAACATTGGTTTAGATTTAAGAAACACTTTCTGTTTTAGAAAAGTGATACCATACCAGCTATGCGCTTAGAATAAAATCTATAACTTGGCTTCTCTCGTTTAACGTCATCCACTATTCATCTCCTCTATTATTCTCTCTTCATCTCTGGATCCACCTGTGTTTGCAGAGTGACAGTGCTGCGGTTCTTTCAGGACAGTCAGATAAGCTACCAGCAAATAACAAAAAAAAAAGATGAGGGACACCCACATCTATTTATCCCTTTCTTTCCTCTTTCATCCCTTTGTAATGTGATTCCTCTATTCATTGCTCGGCCTTGTGGCTCTCTAGCCGGTCTGAGCTGCTGTTTAGGGTGTGCGCCTTTGCTCATTTTCTGAAAGCAACGAGTTATTGCAGCTTCTGTCCAGCGTATTCATCCATTGTTGGTTTTCTGTTTCCATTGTTTTTCTTTTTTATGTTCTAGTTTCTGGTTTAATCATAGAAGTGGTCGAACTCATCATCAGACTCCACCATCTCATTTGTGGCTGCAGGGTGGCTCTTCTGTGGAAGATTTTCCTTCTCTGAATCAGAGGGTTGATCTGAATAATAAAAAAGATCATTTAAAATGTTAATTTTACAAGCCAAATCTGAGTAATATAATGGTGGATAGATAATAAGGATAATAAATAAAAAATAATGCATGTTCCATTTTTTGTTGAGGGCCATACATCCAATTCATCTGTTTCTTGGTAGCTTGTCAGCCTGACAAGTCCTCAATCTCAAAACTATGAATAGTACCATGCAAGGTTAAATTCATTATTTAATTAACATTAAATACGAGTTTCATTTGATTTACCTGAATTTATTCTATAGTTTGCAGGTTTTTACTGCAAATCAGCCATATTTAATGTACAAAACTGTACAATTTTGTAAATAACTTGTAAAAAAAAAGTAAATTAAACATACCTTTTGATTGACCTGTCTCCTTCAAATCTTCCTCCCTATGGGAATAAACAACTAACAGGTTAGAGTCCCAATGAACAAAACATACAATATAATACAGAATATAATGAAACTCACTGTGTTTGAGAGTTGACAGGGTTAAGAAGACCTTCAATATCATCCTCATCATCCTCAGGGCATTTTCTATGATCATCAAAAGGGTCTCTTGACCAGGGGTATGCTTTCTCAACCACAACCTCATCCTCTTCCTCTTCACCATCTTCTATTTCTTGATTGTAAACCTCTTCCTCTTCAGGCTCCTCGAGACTTTGCAGAAAGTCAGTATTAGTGCAATGAGTAGACGATTCATATTAAAAATAAGTGATGAATAATCAAGAACAGTGAAATTTGCATAAATTTAAATACATACCTGTTGTGAATTTCTCTCTCATCTTCTACATGTCCTTCAGTTTTTCTAGTCTCTCTTTTATTTTGAAAACTGTTATCTCTCTCCTCTTCCTCCATCGTCTCTCCTCCATCTCCACTATTTGGAATATCCTCTGGAACATCTTCTTCCCTTTCCAGCTCTTCTCTATCACTGAGTTCAGTCCCATCTCTCTTCTCATTCCCTTCTTCATCACCTCCTGTGCTTCATCATCCAACCCTGCTTCCTCATCTCCAGCTGTGCTTTCCTCATCCTCCTCTTCAGCTTCTCTGTGACTTATTTTCTCCTCTGCCACAATGATGTCATGACTGTCATCTCCTTCATTAGAATCTTCTTCCTCTCTAATGTTGAGTCTTTCAGATCCATCTTTCTTCTCAGAGCTGACACTACTCGGAGAAATTTCTCGGCTCTTGCTTTCTTCTTGTTCGTCTTCATCTTGCATCACTGCATCAACCTTCATCTCAGTGATAACGGATTCTTTGCTGTTACACTTCTTAAATGGGGTTTGATGTATTTTGCTGATTGTTGTGTCCGAGTGACTATCTGAAGCATCTTGTGACATAGTGGAAGAGCTAAAACAGATAAATGTTGAAAGATGTTTTAAAAAGATATGTTTTGACACTGTTTCCAAATCTTAGAAAGATGTGGATGGCATTGCAAATGGAGAGAAAATGTTCAATTTTATCTGCATGGACTAATAAAATTGTGAAAATGATTCTGTTCGTGTGTCATACCCTTGAGATTCGTCCTAATTTCATTAGAGTTTGATTTTGTCCCATCTGTTTTTTTCTTTCTCCGTTTTTGCATCCCAGAAACTGTGACTGTAGAGGACACAGCGCTACTTTCACTACTTTCTTCATGGTTGATTGATAGACGCACTTCAAGAATAAACATACACAGATAAAGAACAGTTTGTTTAGATTAGACTAATATCATGTAAGATTTTTCCCACAGAGAAACAAATCAATGTAAAGTCACCAAATTTCACAAAACAACTAACCTGGTCTACAGTCTAGCTCAGAAGAGCGATCGCTCTCTTTCCCATCTCTCCTGTGTTTTGGTTTTGCTTTTGCCAGCTTTTCCTTGTCTGTCTCACTGCATTGGATTCTTTCCTCGCTGGGGTCTGGTACATCCATCATACCCCATGCCGTGGGGTTCAGCACAGGAAGTCGTGGCCAGGAAGCAGCAGGAGGAGTGAAGTGAACTGTAGGCATCAACCCTTGCCTTATACCAGCCCACAGATGGTCCATTGATGGAGGCGGTTGCTGGACTGGAGAATGTGACTGATGTACTAAGTCACCAGGTAAAGAATAGTAAGATGGTATGGGATGATTTAAGGCTTGAGTGTTCTGAAGGTTTTTGTAATCCTTTGGGATATTGTTTTGGGGGAGTCCGGAAATAGAAGGCTGTGGGTCAGTTAACCAAGTGGCTGGAATGTAAGGATGATGGTTGCAGCTTTCAGCATTGTGCTTGATTTCTAAAGAAAGAGGGCCTTGTTAACAATTTTCTCGAAAAAAAGTTGCTATTGATCATGAGAATTTGCTAAGCACATTACCTTTCACTGTCTGATGAGTGTTTAGCATGGTGTGAGAAGGCTGAGATGGGTCTGGAGAATTGGAGGACAGAAGGTGGGCTCTAAAGTCAGACCTGAGTTCAAACTTGATACCTTCGTCCTCCTCCATCTGCTGAATATAGCTCTTTAAGTTCTGTTGTGGATAAAAAACAGACATCACAATCAATACATGTGCTGTTTTCCATTCACTTATCAGTAAGATTCAGAAAAGACCCATAACCTACAGTTATGCTCATGTTTGTCATGAGCCCTTTTAAAAACACATCACTTTCTCTTAAAGAAGCACCTTTGACTTTTCAGACACTCTTGTGTCTTTGAGCCTTTGTTGCCATCGTGGGATGTTCTCTTCCAGATACTGTTCATACTGAGCCTTTTGAAGAAAAAATGTGTAGTTTAGTTCAGCACAAATAAAATACTCATGTATATGCAATGCCAAAATGTAACAAATCTATTTAGAGGACAAAATCAGGTCATATGATGGATCTTATTATCAATGCATAATAATAAAGGGCACATTCTCAGAAAAAGCATTGTGCAAAAATTTGACTTTTAGGGGTGCAACAGATTGTCACCTTATTTCTCCTTAAAAGCTGAAAAGTACCTTAAAGTTGGTGTGAAATGGAAATTGCGATAATCTTATCTGCCTTATTGTAATATATATCCAAGTGAAACAGCTTCTTGATAAGATGAAATGTAGGGTGGGACTTTTTGGATTATTGTATTGTTATTGTTTGCTAATTGCCAAAAAAAAAAAAAAACTTTAAGGTTAAATATGACTACTCTATAAGGTACTAATATGCACCTGTCAGGACAAGATAAGGTATAATGTCATTCCTTTAACGGTACTGCTCCAGTATCTGACAAGCCCCTTAAAGTACAGTGTTTGCACTCCCCCTGACAATGCATTTATAATCATGGAAGGCAGGACGTTTTGTGTGTTAGCTGACCCGTATAGTGTTCATGGCTTCGGTGCGGGCCACCATGTCATTGAGTGTGTCTTGTGCTCTCTGAAAGTCCTGCAGCAGCTTTTGGTTCTTGATCTGAGCCCTGCGCTCCTGCTCACTGATTTCCAACCAGCGGCCCTGCAGCCAGGCTGCCCTGCTCCTATCCCAACAAACACATCATGAACTCATTCACTCATGAAGAAAAAAAACTAAATGAATGCCAGAATCCTCTAAAATCAAGAAGAATCCTCAAAAACAAAATACAGTTATTCTGATAATCTAGAAAATTCAGGTTATCCTATAGGATATTATTTATTCTTATAGCATTTTTGTTTGATCCTAATTTTTGACATTAGATTTCAGCACAATAATACCACATAACAAACTGAATTCATCCTCAAATTCTGAACTGAACAAATATCGATGTTAGGATGTTTAATGGTTTCTTACAAGCGATGATTTCGCTGCTGTGATTGAAGATCATTCTGGAGCTGCATTCTCCTTTGCTGACTGTAGTATTATTAGACAGAGATAACCATGAGTGATGTTAAACACACACACACACACACACACACACACACACACACACACAGACTTTTCTTAAAAGAGCAGTTTACTGTCATGTTGTTCCAAATCTTTATGGTTTACTTTGTTGTTATATGGGCTGATATAATTCACTTTCATTGCATCTTTTTTACTAAACAAGGAATGGTGGACTATCATTCTATCTGCATAACCTACATCTTCTACAGGTAATGATGTTTCTTACAGGTTTCAAACAAAACGAGGGTGAGAAAACAATGACAGAATAATCAGTTGGATTTTTGTACAACCCTTGTGGACAGACAATAGCGTCCTCTCATGGGTTTAAACGGTACTGGAGAGCATTAACACAATGAAATCAGAATACACTGTACAATATCGTGGCAATGTACTACCACAACACCTCGACATCACAAACTAAATTATTCTTAGTAAAGAACTTAAGTAAAATAATAACTGAGGAAAATATATCCGACATATGTTTGAACAAATCTGTGACTGGGACGAAACGAATAAAATAGAGTGCAGAACTACCACAGTAACTGGTCACACGAGCACTCACTTGTGTTGTAGTTTCTCGTATACCTTCCTCTGGTGACTGTCATGGTGCTCCTCCTCACCCTTTGTAAAGGATGTCATGTTAAACTCGCGCTGA
Organism: Gymnocypris eckloni scoliostomus; assembly: GCA_027564155.1. NCBI lineage: Eukaryota > Metazoa > Chordata > Actinopteri > Cypriniformes > Cyprinidae > Gymnocypris > Gymnocypris eckloni. The sequence goes on from CM050426.1 coordinate 24,694,135, forward strand.
ATGGCCGTCAACTCTCTCAACAACAAGCAGTGTGGATTATGAGATTAGGGATTATTCTTCACGAAAGGGGGTCAAAATGAAAGGAGTGGTCAAAGGAAAATCGTGATAGTCTGTGTTAAAAGATTACGTCTTACTTTCTCACCTCAAGGCTTTTCACGTTATTTTACAACCTTCGATTATTTCACAGATACCACTGCTGTCCCATCGTCACACATGGAGGATTGTTCTAAATTATAATTACATTTTCTGAAATCAAGCTAAAATTCCAATATCACTTAAAAAACTAAACAAAAATGCTTATATATATATATACCGACTTTCAAAAATAAATGTAACTAAGAAAAATTCACTGGAATAAGACTTGTGAAACCTGCCCCGGGCTCCAGTGTATTGCTTGTCAAGCAGTCCAGTTCTCAGATGGACAAGGCCCTGCAATACAAGATGCAATGGTGTGGATGATTTTATCAGGGAAAGTCTAAAAGCTCTAAAAAATTGAAAATATTTATTTAAATAGAAAAAATAATGTATTTTCCACTTTGTATTTTATTTATTATAAATGTAATTTTGATGTTATTGTCTTTATACAATATTTGTCTTTTTAAAATATAGGCCTACTTGCAGTCAGTTAGATACGGTGGAATTCTTAAGGTAACAGGGAATGTATAATAAAATATAAGACTTTCATATTCATTCATTCAATCATTCATTCGTCCATTCATTCATTCATTCATTCATTCGTTCATTCATTAATTTATTCATTCATTCATTCATTCGTTCGTTTATTAATGAATGAATGAATTAATTAATTAATTAATGAATTAATTCATTCTCCCATTTGCAAGGCGTTTCTGTACAACCTCCTAATTACCGTGTGGAACTCTTGTACAGTGTCGTGTGTTTAGAGGGACTGTTTCAGGCGCAACACAGACCTGTCAGTGCCTATGTTGTTAGGCTGTAGCACCAGTTCATTGTTACAGACAACAGCCAGCAGGGTGTCGTTTGTTCCGCATTTATGGTCAAAAAGATGGAATGACTGGTCAGTATGAACTAATAAATATAAATCGTCCTAGCATTTTGTAACGTTAGTTTCTAATCGATATCTGCTGCCAATGTGACTGAAACGTTCAATGTTATCTGTCAGTTAGAAGTGTCCCATTCATTACTAGTTTCAATTCAACTTTCTATTTGTTGCAGCTTCTGTAAATGTTGTGTAATGAAACAGACTTTTGAAGAATATTGTTTAATGCCTTTCTTAATTGGCCATCTTTTTGTTTTTGTGTTCAGATTCGAGCAAACGTGAATCGAGTGGCTTTACAGGTAGCGTTAACGTTAGGAAACCGGTTGAGCAGGTAACGTTAGAGTCTCGCGCAGCGGATGATTTAAAGCTGAAGACATGGCAAGGTTCATGAGTAGACTATGGTGTAAGGTGGAGTCATCCGGTCGATACCTGCCTATCGTTCTGAACACCGTGCTGGTGTTCTCCATCACTGCCGAGGTCAGTTACCTGGTGCTGGTGGAGGCTCCCCTTGAGCCAGAACAGAAGAAGACTGACTGGTCCACCATGTGGAAGGCCGTGCATCTCTTTGCTCAGTACTTCATGTTGGGAAATATAACCTGGAATGCATCGTTGTTTGTCAAAACTAATCCAAGTATTCGTGGAGTGTTTCTTGGAGGGGATACGTTGGGTCAAGGGTGGAGGTAATTGGCTTGTTTTTATTGTAAAGTTTTTATTTTATCTCTGTTTGAGCTTTTGTATTGTTCATGAATTCAAGAAGTGTCAGTAAACCATTATAATTTGATATTTTCCTCTTTTATGATAGGTTCTGTTATTACTGTGAGACACACACTCCTCCACGATGCTCACACTGCTATGACTGCAAAGTGTGTGTACTGCGGCGTGATCACCACTGTGTGTTTTTTGGCCAGTGTGTCGGTTTCCACAATTACCGGTATTTCCTGACCTGTCTGTTCTTCATGTGGGCAGGGCTGCTCTATGCAGTAGTCATGAATGCTGAGGTCTTCATTGTCATCCTGAAGGAGGGTGTAACATTTCACAGCATCATGCTTTTGCTCGTGCCCTGGATAATGCTCGTCTCTGGTAAGTATGAGATTTCTAATGTCATAATGCATAATGTCATGAGAAGTGAAATTTTCCTCCATCTTTTGAAATGAGAGTTGAGTGTGTTGTGGAAATAATATTGTAGATGTTCTTACTCAAGACTTTCAGCCTAAGCAAACAAAGGCTCAACAGTAAGGAAGGTCTGAGGCCAGTGTGAGGGTTTCAAAGGCTGGTGCTTTCTTGGCTTCACATATTTAGTTTTTTCATTTTTTATATACTATATGTGTTGTGATGCCTTGCAAACCTAAATACTATCTGTAGTGTATTGAACAGTGCTGATTTTAATATTCCAACATGGTAATATTATCTTGGCCAACGTTATATTGCTCATTTATCATATAATCATACAATATCAATTACATTTAGCAGACGCTTTTATCCAAAGCCACTTACAGTGCATTTTGTCTATACATTTTTGTCAGTATGTGTGTTCCCTGGGAATTGAACCCACGACCTATTGTGCTGCTAATGCAATGTTCTACCACTGAGCCATGGGTAATTTATAAATGGCTTGCATAAATGCATCTGCTTAATGAATACATTTAAATAACATAAACGAGGATATTTAAAAAATGCAAGAATGACTTTATAGACTTTGGAATTGGAAATATGTTATTTAATTATTTATTTAGAAATCATTTAATATTTATATTCAGCAAGGATGCATTAAATTGATCAAAACAGTAAAATACATTTATAATGTAGCAAAACATTTCTATTTTAAATAAATACTTTTTGATCATTAAAGAATCCCAAGTATCATGGTTTACACAAAAATATGAAACAGCAAAACTGTTTTCAACATAATAATAAATCTTTTTAAGCAGCAAATTAGCATATATTATTGATTTCTGAAGGATCATGTGACACTGAAGACATGGCTACAAAAATTTTAGCTTAGCAATCACTGGAACAATTTACATGAATGAACTAATGAAAAAGGTGTTACTGTCCCCACATTTTTTTAATGGCTGCAGCTACTACAAAAAGTAAACTCTAAGGGCCATAAAGGTTGTGTAGAAAAATGGTAGTGGAATTATGATTTTGGGAAAACATTTAATTATACTTAAATGTATTATATGACCCCCTTTGAAATTGTAAAACAAATAACATCTGTTTTTCTCATATAACAGGACAGGTGACGGCACGAGCGTTTGCCTTTGCATTCATTGCTGACACTTGTGTAGTGGGATTCTTATTGGTTGCTGCATTCCTCTTCTTTCATGTGGCTCTGATGCTGAGGGGACAGACCACACGTGAGTGGTACTCCACACGGCAGCCGTACAACTTAGGAGCTCTGGCCAACATCAGGGAATGCTTGGGCAAGTACTGGTACATCTGCTGGCTCTGTCCTTTGATACTTTCCCCACTGCCTGGAGACGGCATAAGCTTCAAGGTGACTGGTTCACTAGAGCCCATGAAGTAGTGTGCACTGATAGATATTTTCTCATTGCAATTTTAATACAGTGGCCCAGCTGATGCAGAATGGCATGTTGTTGAGCCTGAAGCAGCGGTTGCATGCTGTAATCACACAAACAATTAGCATCTCTTACCAGCTATTTTTTATCTGAAGAACCAAGCAAGACATGCCGATTTGTGATTTCACTTAACAATTGTTTTTGCTGGTCAGCAGTCCTTAAGTTTTTAATTGGTGTTAAATTGGTGTATGAAAATTTTATATTTTATTATGCATTTTTTTTTGTTCTTTTGTGTAATATTTGCTTTTGTGAAGCAAAGTATTTTTTGCAAGGGTGGGTATTTTTTGTCTGAGTGAATTGTTTTACTTGCTCTTTTTTCTTTTATTTTTTTACAGCCATTAATGTGCCAAATAATCTGTTCAAACAAATGTGAATGTGCTACATGCCAAGCTGTCTTTTTATTTTGTCCTCGGTTATAAAACGCAAAAAAAATATTTGGTTAAAATAAATATTGTTTATCTTTAGTCTTATGATTATATGTGTTATTTTGAATCAGTGCCAATGCTTATGTTATCTTCCTTTAAAATAAATGCCATTTGGTTGTATTTTTTGTTATGTAATGCAGTGATATTCATTTTTTATGTCTTAAAGGATCACCCAAAAATTTGCTGAAAATTTACTGTATTTCAGGCCATTCAAATAAATAGAGAAGTCTGTTTTTTCACCAGAACAGATTTGGAGAAATTTAGCATCACTTGCTCACCAATGGATCCTCTGCAGTGAATGGGTGCCATCAGAATGAGAGTCCAAACAGCTGTTAAAAACATCACAATAATCCACTCGACTCCAGTCCACCAATTAACATCTTTTGAATCAACAAGATGTGTGTTTGTGAAAACAAAAACAAAATTATTAATTGGAGTTTCCTTTATGGGGGAACTATTCCTTTACATGTCAAAAACAATTCAGACTATTAACTGTCATCATGAATTTTCAAACCTTTTACCAAAAATATTGTCAGAAAACAAATATTTCACTTTACTGTTAAATACCTATAAATTAATCAACTATAAAACATAATTTCAGTTATTTTCCTCTGATATTACCCTGTTTTTGTTTTTTACATGTCTTTAATTTTGTTTAGTGTTAATTGAATGTAATGCAGCCATTGCATCGCTTAGGCTACATTAAAGTTATTTCTGCTCCTACTAGGTAGGAGGTCATTTTAAGAGGTGCTGGCCCCATTTTGTATCCTATTCGTGGAAAGTATCCTAAATACTTTTGTGGTCGGTGTATCTAGCCTTGAACCACTCCGCTCGGCTGGATAAGGGTGGTGTTGTTATTGTGAACCCTGCGTGAGGGCGCAGTTGTGAGTCTGGGAAACAGAGTCCAGCGCCTTGTGGAGCGAGAGAGAGAGACAGATTGAGGAGGTGGATGTGATTAGAATGCTTATAAGCTGAGACAATATGAAAATACATTTGAATTATTTCGCGCTCAGTGACGGTTTAAGATATTTTCGTTGTATCTTAATATTACCAATAATCCGGAAGGGTCGTTAAGTGAAAGACGATATCTTTAGTGAAGCGATAGGATGCTGAGGCGACAGACGTATCGCTGAATTTAAGCAAGCTAGTCCGCCGTATGTTGAAAAGAAAGTCCAATATAGGTGGTGTGAATGAAAGAAGAGGGCTTCTCTCTCGGATGGACGTGTTTTGAGAGGTGTGGTGGAGGGATGAAGGTGGTGTTGGCATCCAGACGGCAGCGGCTCTTCTATCGGCTCTTCATATGTGCTGTCGGGCTCATCGCCGTCACCTGCTTCGCTCAAATTCTTCATGTAACAGGTGCGTTTATTTATTAACAAGTCTTTCCGCTGCTAATACTGATGTATATTTTGTTAAATGGTTGTGCGTATTTCCCGTCTGGCCGCGGTGCATTATATAGGTTATATTCCTATCCTTTTGAGTGTTTTCATTGATGTGGAGCATTCATGATTAATTGAGTGTTTAATATTAATGTGTTTATGCAATATGGCTGTGCAATAACAGTGTGCATGATCGAACCAAATTATAAGATTCACTAGGAATCAAGAACAGGGTGGGAACTGCAGGAGTGCATGAACCCCCCAAAGTCAAAACAAAATGTTTGGGGGCTCTCAAAAATAGGCATTTTCATTTATTTATTTATTTCTCTCTCTCTTTTTAAAAACATTTGAAATACGGTTCAAAATCTTTTAAACAACATTCATTACGCAAAAAGTTTAATTTTATGTAATCAGGCAGCACGAAATAGATGCCCTCAATCAGAAATCACGTTCGCCAGCAAGGTAACCATAGCAACAGCTCGCCGGCCGCTCACGCGCATTCTTTTAGAAAACAGTGAGCGATATACTTCGTGACTGTGGAACACAAAACCAGTCATAATAAGTAGCATGGGTATATTTGCAACAATAGCCAACAATACATTGTATGGCTCAAAATGATCGATTTTTCGATGCTAAGAACTTCATCTGGACAACTTTTAAAGGAGATGTTATTTCAATATTTAGATGTTTTTTTGCACCCTCAGATTCCAGATTTTCTAATAGTTGTATCTCAGCCAAATATTGTCATATCCTAACCTAGCCATGCGTCAATGGAAAGCTTATTTACTCAGCTTTCTGATTATTTAAATATCTCAATAAAAATAAAAAAACCTTTTGACGGATTTTGTGGACCAATGTCATATATACAGTTACATCTAAAAAAAAATTGAATATCTTTTGTCGCTCATTTCAGAGAGTGAAACTATATATATTATATAGATTCATTACACATAGAGTGAAATATTTCAAGCCTTTATTTCTTGAAATTTTGATGATTATGGCTTACAGATAATGAAAAACCAAAATTCAGTGTCTCAGAAAATTTGACTATTACATAAGTAAAATTACATTTTAAACAGAAATGTCAGGCTTCGGAAAAGTAAGTTAATTTCTATGCACTCAATACTTGGTTGGGCCTCCTTTTGCATGAATTACTGCATCAATGCGGCGTGGCATGAAGGCAATCAGCCTGTGGTACTTCTCAGGTGTAATGAAGACCAGGTTGCTTTGATAGAGGCCTTCAGGTCATCTGCATTGTTGGGTCTGGTGTCTCTTATCTTCCTCTTGACAATACCTCATAGATTCTCTACAGGGTTCAGGTCAGGCGAGTTTGGTGGCCAATCAAGCACAGTAACACCATGGTCATTGAACCAGCTTTTATACCTTTGGCAGTGTGGGCAGGTGCCAAGTCCTGCTGGAAAATGAAATCTCAAGGTTCAAGGTTTCTTTATTTGTCACATAATAAATTATACAGGGTATAATCAAAAGTGAAATGTAGGTCAAATCAGGTCCGCTCAAATCTGCATCTCCGTAAAGCTTGTCAGCAGCAGGAAGCATGAAGTGCTCTAAAATTCCCTGGTAAATGGCTGCGTTGACGGTGGACTTCAAAAAATACTGTGGACCAACACCAGCAGATGACATGGCAGCTGACTGTGAAACTGACTGTGGAAACTTCACACTGGACTTCAAGCTAAATAGATTCTGAGCCTCTCCACTCTTCCTCCAGACTCTGGGACCTTGATTTCCAAATTAAATGCAAAATTTACTTTCATCTGAAAAGAGGACTTTGGACCACTGAGCAACCGACCAGTTATTTTTCTCCTTAGCCCAGCTAAGATGCTTCTGACGTTGTCTGTGGTTCAGAAGTGGCTTGGTAGCCCTTTTCCTGAAGATGTCCGAGCGTGGTGACTCTTAATGCACTGACTCTAGCTTCAGTTCACTCCTTGTGAACTCTCCCAAGTGAATCAGCTTTGCTTGACTGTATTCTCAAGCTTGCGGTCATCCCTGTTGCTTGTGCACCTTTTCCTATTCAATTTCTTCCTTCCAGTCAACTTTGCATGTAATATGCTTTGATACAGCACTCTTTGAACAGCCACCCCTTTCAGTAATGACCCTCTGTGACTTACCCTCTTTGTGGAGGGTGTCAATGATCGTCTTCTGGACCATTGCCAAGTCAGCAGTTTTCCCCATTATTGTGGTTTCAAAGAACAAGAGATACCCAGAATGTATTCTGTATGGATGGTCATTTATTGAAGCTCAAATGTAAATATTCTAATATTTTGAGATAATGATTTTTGACTTTCATTAGCTGTAAGCTCTAATCATCAAAGTAAAAAAACGAAAAAACTTTTGAAGTGTTTTACTTTACACGTAATGATTCTAAAATATTCGAAAGTTTCACTTTTTGAAATAAGTTACAAGAAAAAATTTAAAACTTTTTCACCATATTCAAATGTTTTGAGATGTACCTGTAAGTAGGCCACTGGAATATTTAAAAATAATAATAATTTGAAAAATAATAATACAAAAAAAAAAGTTTGTTGGGTGCTTGGGGCGCCAAAATTACAATTCGTTTGCGATCAGTGTTTGCCTACTTACAAACAATATAATACTAATTACATAGAACATGATTAGGCTACTCAATTTATTCATGTCATTGATTTTAAAGCATCACGTTCTGAAACCCTAAAAGCAGTGGAGGAGCAGCAGGGACTTTAATAAGTGAACTGCAGGGGTGGCAGACCATGGCAGGCATATAATTAGCTGTCTCTAAAGGACATGATTGTGACAGCTGCTTCAGCCTGACATATTTCACATTGACCTCCCCAGAACCTATAGAGCATTGTTACCTGGACATCACACCTGTGTCTTGGGTCTTCACTAGTCTATTACCCGTCTCCAGGGGTTGAAGGTTAAATCAGCAGGGGTTTAGAATTTCTTCAGACATCAGAGAAGATCTGTTCAGCGGAGTCCATTTAATCACATTGCATTTTTTTAGAGATACCAGATTTAGTTGTAGTTAAGGTTCTTACCTGGAGCACTTAGAAACTTCAAATGGCTTTTTTATGACACCTAAATTAATATAAAATCATATACCAACAAAGAAATTTGTTTATATATGAATTCAAGGGATAATCCAACCAAAAATGTAAATACTGTCATCATTTACTCATCCTCTTTTCATTCTAAACCTGGAACAAAAAAATTATATTTTTGAGAATGTGTCCATGTTTTTTATTTATTTATTCTTCATCTTCTTTAATATTTCATTATTATTATTATTATTTTTATTATTATTATTATTTTATGAAAGTCAGTGTGATCCAATAATGTTTGAACCCCAAAATTATCATTTTCTATTTGGTAAAGAAGAAAAAAAGATTGATTATAAATTATGATGAATTTTTGTATGACTGCAGCAAACACAGAATGTTCCCCTAACGTTAGTCTTTGGTTACCATTTGGTTATATTTTTGGGAACCAAATACTTATAACCTTCTGGGAACATTATACAAATTTTAGGGCAGCGTTAGATTAATGTTAGAATAACGTTCTGGGAACCATAAACTAATGTTCTGGGAATGTTATACAAACCAAAAACTAACGTTCTTCTTCTGTTAAGAAACATTTCCTGGCTAACCAAAAACAAACCATAATAAAATAACATTCTGGGAACCAAAAACTAATGTTAAGGACTGTTAATGATGTTTATGGTAAGGACTATTAGTTGATGCATAACATGTCCATAGGCTAAAACCTTTCCCTTTTATTTTTGTTCGATTATATTTATCTCACAATTAACATGAGCTAAAAAAAAAAGCTGATATGTAATAAAAGTTTGAATAAAAATAGTTTACAATTGAGTAAAGCATGTCACACCTCGGGGCATATCAACTACCGAATGAGTTGTACCAGAGATGACATTTCGACACCCTGTCAAAAAGCACAAACGAATGCTGACAGAGATGAGGAACCAATATGTAGAAACATGTACAATGTGACCTGCTTCTGCATCATCATTCTGTGTTGCTTGTAATCTGATCTTTTCATAGTGCATTTCACTTTTCCAGCTTTGTCTGTGAATAATGAGTTCCTCTGGGAGGCTGAGGACGAATGTTAAGCAGCTTCTAAAAAATGCCATTGGAATCTGCAGCTGAATGAAGCGAGGGTATATTTTGTGACTGGAGCTTCATTTTAATAATAGACCATAACATCACCATGTCAAGAACAATACGAGTTTAGATGTGGATCTACAGATACGTAGAAAAATGAACAAACCATATACTGTAGATGAAATAGATGTTGATACACCTAGGTTATCGAAAATTGACTGCTCTGTAGTTGGTTATGATCACAATAAAATAAAAAACAAGTAATTGGAAATAAAATAAATTATTAAAATATAAGTAATTTTCAAATATATAGTTTCCTGTTATGTGTCAATCACACGCTCTTGAATAGTATCCATCATTGCTCTGCCATTGTCTACATGTTTCCATTCTGTCTTCATATTCTAATACGCAGGCAGTTAGCCTATCACAGTTATATTTGGAACTGATTAGTTTGCATATGCAAATGAGAACTATCTTTGCCATTTGGTTCTTGGGTAAACCACACCCTCTCTGGGCTCAAATCCAGTTCCACACACTCATTAATCACTGCTTTTGGATCAGGTTTCCATGGGAACTTGAGAGGAGGGAACGGAGCATTCTGATTGCCTCAATCTTTTGCCTATTTTTAAATAAGTTGGAGTTAAGTTTGATACAGCGGACCCAAAACACCGAAAATTCCATTCAGTTAGAAAAGAATGCAAAATAAAGCATTTTTCCCAGATGTTTGTACACTAAACTTTATTGAACTGTTTGTGTAAAAAAAAATTATATATATATATGTGTAATGGAGTTAAAATAATCTTTGTTAAATTCATGCATACATTGGATAAACTCGCTGCTGTGTTGATGCACTGCTGCAATCACGTTCGGTACGTTTTGGGGGCGGTGCCATGTAATCTCCAGCAGAGTTTGGATGTCTCGCTGCTGACTGTTATGCATCATCATTGAGCTGCAATTTTTATTAACCAATGGTCCTGTTTGTCCCATTGTGTCTATCTAAGAAGCCTTGAGTGACCACCCACCCGACTCTCAGTGTTGTCCATCCCACCATCACCAACACTTATATATATATATATATATTCATGTGCTCTCTTGAGCAGCAACAATTGTTGACTATGTAATTCCTTTCACAAAAAAAAAAAACCTGGACTATGAAAGATAAAGGTCTATGTGTTATGTGTTTTACAGCCCATTCCAAAGAGGATTCGGACCGGAGTTGGGCCCGGCGTAAACTAACCCAGCAGATCGTAGAGGAGAACCAGACATCCAGTACACCCAGAGCTGGTGAGTGAAACCCTGAGAAATTCTCTCTCTCTTATTATTCGCCTGTCTGTCTGTATCATATCTCTCCGTATCTCGCTCTCTTTCCCCCTGCCTGTGAAATGATGCAGACATGTGCCCTTCTCATAGTCAAGCCCCCTTTGAGGCTTGTGTTACTAAGCAACCTAATTTCAGAACAGAGGATAGTCTGTTTTAAGCATTCAAAGTGTGCCACTTTAGAGAGATACGTCATATGCCCTTTTTCCTTCAATCAACTCCACAAATAACTCATCCCCAGAGCGGTTTCTCTTTTTCATTTATTATCTTTTTTTCTTATGCACTCTCCTTCTCACTCACTTTCTCATCTTTAGAAATGATATACATACATCAAAGCTTGTGACAGTTCTGATATCCCACAACCCTTGTGTGGGTCGCACCTTTCTGACTTTTAATATGTGATAATATGGTCTGTGATGCTAATTAAATTGCAATCATTTTTCAGACTGCATATGATTCACTTTAATAATGTAAAAAAAATCATATTTTTACATACAGAGAAAAATTAGCTTGCACTCCCTTTTTTAAAATTTACATTTAATAATTAATCTGTATATGTTATTATCCATGCTTATATATTATTACTATTTAGTGAAAATTGTTTGCAATGCTTTTTGGAAAATACATGTTAAAAACAGCTAACAAAGGTGTCGGCGGTGGTGTAGGCTGAGCAGATTAATTTTGGAGGACAAATGTAATACAATGTAATGCTCTAAAAGCTCTTCAAATCATTATACCCCTTAAATTATATATAAACCCCTTTGATTTATGAAATTCAATAAGGAAGTCTTTGGTAAATGTAATCTTAAATGTAACTGAGCAGCTATTGATTCCAGCTATGCATCAATATAACAGATTTAATAGATTAATCAAGACAAATTTTCCATTGTATTTAACATTATCTAGTGAAGTAGCATTTCAAAATATGCTAATTATATGTATATTCTATAGGAGAGAAGTTTAAAAACAGAAAAGCTGTGATTGTTATTAATCTGTGCATTTAAAAGGGTGTCCTTTCGTCCTTGTCTTTAGTTCATGGCTGTTTATTAGACAGCTGGTCTCTTTAAGGCAGTCAAAGCAAGAACCGTCTTTACGCTGATTGCATCTCAAGAAGCTGTGGGCTAAAGTATTACCAGTCCTCTGATTTAACTAGGCCCTCTCTTCCTGGCCTCTCTGCACTATTACAGATTAGCTAAAAGGCTGATTAATTCAATTCTCACTTAGTTACCAGACAAAAGCTTCCTAACAGCCTTAAGTTAAATGGAGCACATTGCCTTGTTAAGGACTACATCAGTGAAGTAAGAAAGCACAACACTAGATAGATCAGTGTTCTCGTAGATTAAATACAGTTTGCTTTGCCTTTTTTGATTGTTTGTATATTTGTTTTTCCCTTCCACAATATAAAAGAAAAAAAAATGTCAGTCACAATTTTTTAGGGCCTTAAGAAATGCTTTGTAAAACAGAATAATCTTTAAAAACAACTGTGCTGTCAGATGTGAAACCTTTATCTTAGGTGACCTTTAATGTAAGCATTAATGTGCTAAATGTTATTATCACCAGAGCTGTCTGTCAAGTTTGACTCATAGTGTTTAACACAAAGTGTTAGCCTTGCTTTATAGATTGCATCGTTTCTGTATTTCCTGTGGTCTGAATTGACAAAAATGTGCACTTTTCCACTCAGCTATCCATGAATTTCCAGAAGACATCTTCACTAAGGGACAGAGGAGGCATGGGGCAATTCTACTGCATGTGTTTTGTGTAAGTATCCACAGTACAGTGAGAAATACACTATATTGCCAAAAGTATTGGGTCACCCCCTTCTAATGAAAGGTTTTACTACTTTAGTAATTTCCATGAGAACAAATCACCAAACACCAATGACATATGGGTACAGTCATTTCATACACTTCAAAACTGTTGCAACAGAGGTGGAAATACTATTTTTAAGTACATGAATTATGTTTCCATTTTTGTTGCCACAGTTTGGAAGTGACTTTTTCTCTTCTAAAGAAGGGGGTGTCCCAGTACCTTTGTCCATATAATGAATGTACAAGTCATTGTTGTTTGGTGATGAGTTTTTGGCTCAAGGTCTGAATTTAAACTCACACCAGAAGTGTTCAGCTGGGATTAGGACTTGGCTTTCTGCAGACCAGTCAAGTTCTTCCACACTGACTGAATCATCATTTCTCTTTGATCGTTGCCTTATACACAGAGACACTGTCATGTTAGAAAAGGGTCTTGTCCAAACTGTTGCAATAAAATTAGAAGCACACTATTCCCTAGAATATCATTATATGCTTAAACATTAAGATGTGTTCTCATGGAAATGACTAAAGTAGTCAAATCTTTCATTAGATGGGGGTGACCCAATACTTTTGGCAATATAGTGTATATACATAAAAATATAACTCAAAATAAAAGACTTCATTCAGTAAAGTCTTTGTTAGCACTGTTATTGTTGTCTTGTAACATTGGTGTTTATAAAGATAAAATAGTGATTCTCTGCTGCGCTGTGTACTGTGTGCTCTTGCGACCACAGGCAGTTTACATGTTCTACGCCCTTGCTATTGTCTGCGATGTCTACTTTGTCCCCTCTCTGGAAAAGATCTGTGAGGTGAGTGAACTTTATTCCTACTGTTCCTTACTGTGAAATATCAGAGCATATGCTGAGCTGGAGTTTGTATTTTCAGAATCTGCACCTCAGTGAGGATGTTGCAGGTGCCACTTTCATGGCAGCTGGCAGCTCCGCCCCCGAGCTTTTCACATCTTTGATTGGTCAGGCCTTTTGCAATGTTTTTCAATAAGTTGTTGCTGTAAATAAGTCATCAATAAATAATTGTGTCTTCATATCAGGTGTGTTCATCACCAAGGGGGACCTGGGGTTGGGAACTATTGTGGGATCAGCTGTTTTCAACATCCTGATCATCATCGGAGTTTGTGGAATATTTGCTGGACAGGTAGAATATGCATATTTATTACATAAAAAATGAAACGTTACAGATTCTCCTGACTTTCCACCGTTCCTGGTTCACAGACCATCACTCTGACCTGGTGGCCGCTCTTCCGTGACTCTGTCTACTACATCCTCTCAGTGTTGGCCTTGATTCTGGTAAGCAGGAGTATGACTGTGTCTGAATGCGGAATTTATAGTCACACTTAATTCATTGTTATGTTTTTTTTTTGCATTTCAGATCATATATGACGAAAAAGTAATTTGGTAAGTGTGCTGAAATCATAAATAAGGTGTAATAATGCTCATTGACATTAAAGTGAATTGAGCTTATAGGATAATCATACAATATCACTGTTGCAGGTGGGAGACTGTAATGCTCATATCAATGTATGGAGTTTACATCCTTATCATGAAGTGAGTATCTAACATGTTTATTTATCATTCACAATAACAGTCAAAATGTAACTTATGTTAATATGTATATTATATATATGTATGTATATATTAATACATTTTTAAACATACTTGCATGTAATTGTCTCATGATATAATATGAGTTTGTTTCTTTCCAGGTTTAACAGTCAGATTTGGGGCTGGGTGGAGCAGAGGTTTGGTATTCCAGGTCAGCCGTGTTTTGTGAGCAGTATGTGCAGAGATGTGTCGGTAGGAGAGGCAAGCCCACACTGTGACACCTCCATGATCCTCTTGAAGAAAGGTGTGTGTGGGTGGAGGGTGGAGCTGTGTGGATCATACTGGGTGCTTGTGCTTTATAAAGTATCACTCTCTCTCAGGTCAGAACGAGGTTGGCCAGGACTCCCCGGTGGTGATGGTGGATGAGTTGATGAGTCTAAACCCTCACCAGTTCTCTTTCTCAGAGGCAAGCCTCCGTGTCATGATCACGCCCCACTTCTCCCCCCGCACTCGCCTCACCATGGCTGGACGCATGCTCATCACTGAGGTACTGGATGCATGCTTGCTTGCTTTGTGCACATCTGGATGGGACAACGGCACCTCCGTTTCAGGCTAGTTTGATGTACAGTATGGATTATAGCAAGCTATTAGAGTTCCTATAAATACTTTATTAGTGCATCAACTTTGTCTCAAAAATGATTGATTATTGTCTTGTTTTACAGTAAAAATATTTCAGTGTCCTTAAAACAAAATAAAATAAATTTTAGAAATAAAATGAATAAGATATTAAGACTAGAGCAAGAGAATACACTACTGTTAAAATGTTTGTGGTTGATACAGTTTTTTAAATGTTTTTGAAAGTATCGCTTATGTTCACCAAAGCTGCATTTGCTCACAGTAAAAACAGTAATATTATGAAATAAAATTAAATTTTTTAAATAACTGTTTTCATATAATTTAGTGTAATTTATTCTTGTAATGGCAAAGCTGGATTTTCAGCCGCATATTTTCTCTAGTCTTGTGTTACATGATCCTTCAGAAATAATTTCTTCTTTCTTATTATTCTTCATTTCAGGAGTTGTCTTTCTTACATTTCTATTATTATCAATGCTTAAAACAGTTGTGCTGCTAAGTACATTTCAAAAGAACAGCATTTATTTTAAATATAAATATTTTGTAACATTATAAAGGCATTGTAGAAAACTAATTGTAAAATAATGGTCAAATGACTGGCAGCTATGGCTGCCAAACAAAAACAATACAATTAAAGTAAAATATCTTAGATGAAATAAAGTGCAAAAATAATAATTTTACAGACATTTTCTTAAAGGTTTTTACAGGAAAAATGTTATTTTGCAGATGTTTCCTTGTGTCAGTTACGATAATTGACTTTAATTTGACAGTTTTTGTTAGACAGCCGAAGCTGCCAGACATTTGACAGTTTTTTTTACTTCTGCAACAGATTTGTGACTTATTCAATCCTTAGATCATCTGTCATTTCCTGTAGAACTGAAAGTGTACTCCACAAATGTCAGAAATAGTGTTTCTTCCTAGGTCTAGGCATCCTCAGAAACTACTCCTGATTTCCTTTTTTGTTCAGACTCCTTTAACCTTATGTAATCATTCTGTTGTTTGAGCAAATGCTTTATTCCATCATCAGTCGTTCACATGACTTGCTTTTTGGCTTGACTCTTGCAGCTCTTGTATGTCATCTCTACGACACTCTAATGAACTGTGCTTTACATTGGTCTTGCGATGTGTTCAGCAAGCTTGACTCTGAATCTCTGTGCTTCCCATTTCTCATCTAACTGAATCTCATTCATTTGAAGGGGTTCACACTGGGTCTCCTCTTCTCCAGCTCTGCAGTGTCTGACTGTACATCTCTCACATCTTCTGTCTGCCTTCAACAGAGGCAGAGACTGATTCGAAACAGGAGCCCTGGAGACAGCAGCGGCAGCGGAGCAGGGGACACTCCTGGACAAGATTGTCCAGGCGTGGAGGGGGTTCCTTGGGGTCTGGAGAATGGAGGGGCCCTTGAGAGTGAAACGCAACCCCTGGAGGAACCTCAGCAGAGGGGCCAAGGAGGGAATTTAGAACAAGTAGCAGACATAGAGGACACACAGCCTAAAGATGATGAGGAAGAGGAGGAAGAAGAGGCAGATGAAGAACAACCATTCAGACCTCTTACTGTACCGGGTGAGTTCATATTAAACAACTTTGGCTCAATCATTATATTGCCATGAATAAAATAAAATAAAATAAAATCATGAATATTTTTAATTAAATCAATATTTTATATATGTGTGTATATATATATATATATATATACAATGAAAAATATTGTTCAGATACAATTTAAAGAACACACTTGTAAGAATTTAATGTAAAATCACAAAAAAAAAAAAATGTATTTTAACTACAATAATCTGTATGTACAAAACTGTGTGTGTGTGTGTGTGTGTGTGTGTGTGTGTGTGTGTGTGTGTGTGTGTGTGTGTGTGTACATGTGGAATCTTGGCGTCCCTCTGTGCTGTTGCTGAAAAATTAGATTCATCCAGAATCAGTTTAGAATTGGATTAGGACTCTCTAATTCAAAAACATAATCATAAGAGGCATTCAGTCTCCCACCCCTAGTGGATATGTTTATAAATAGCTCCAAAACATGATATTAAACCCTTACTCAGAGTAACAGGACAACACATTGAGTTTATTGTGGTTCGTCAGTCTCCATTTTCCACATCCTGATTAGAAGAATGGCCCTCATTTTTGGCCCCTTAAGGACCATAACCCATTAGTCTGAGAGCCATTTCTAGATAATGGGGGCATGCATTTTAGATTCATGCACTAGTGTTATGATTATAGAAAAGTGATGAGAGCTCTCAAACCTCTCGGGGCTGATGCGGCTTGCAATCAAATGAACTTCATCACTGCTGAACAATTGAACATCTTACTGAAGATGACATTAAGGGTGAAAATTGCAATTTGAAGAGCTCAAATGGAAAACTTTTGAAACATTTGAATAACAAAAGGCAAATAAAGAGAGATCATGAATACTGAATGCAAGTATCATTCGTCTGTATTTGTTCTGTTGGTGATATTTTGTATATGTATAGTCACAGAAAAAAGGTAGAAAAGCTGTCCCTGTGGCAATACACTTAAGTGTACACATTAGTACATAAATAGTACATTCTTAGTACCTTTTTGAAAGGGTACCGCCCTAGTGAAAGCTTTTGTATCTTTGTACGTATATGTGATACTGTCTTTGTCCTGTAGATGGTGTTAAGGAGCTTAGTATGAAGTGAGGGAATGATTTAATGAAGCACTTTTATCCACAGAGGGGCGCTGGGAGCAAGTCAGGTGGGTGTTGTCATGGCCCTTAGGCTGCCTTCTGTACTACACTATCCCAAACTGTGTTTTGCTTCACTGGGAGCGCTGGTTCATGGTTACCTTTGTGGCCTCGACACTCTGGATTGCCGTGTTCTCCTACGTCATGGTGTGGATGGTGAGATCAATGCTTCATTGTCATGTGGGAATGTCTCCGTATATGATAGGATGGGCTGTTAACACACATTATCTTTGTTGCAGGTCACCATTATAAGTTTTACACTGGACATTCCAGATGTTATCATGGGTATTACGTTTCTAGCAGCAGGCACCAGTGTCCCAGACTGCATGGCTAGTCTCATCGTTGCCCGTCAAGGTGCTAAGATCCCCCTTCTCTTCCTTTTCCTGAACACATGTAGATTTAAAGGATCAGTGTGTTTGTAAAGTGGAGTTGATTGGTCTGGTGCTGCAGGTATGGGAGACATGGCGGTGTCCAACTCGATTGGCAGCAACATCTTTGACATCCTGCTGGGTCTTGGTTTCCCTTGGGCTTTGCGCACTCTCGTGGTTGATTATGGGTCAACGGTGAGTTTATTTTATCTAGGGATTGGTCATAGTGGTCACTGATGTATTCCAATTATTTTTCTAATGATGGTGTATCAATCAATAAATTAACTAAATTAAAATAATAAAAAAAACTAACTAAATAAAAACATTTAAAATTCACAAGATCCGCTCTGTTCCATTTCTTTTCTTTTAATTTTTGCTTTCTATGTTTTTATTAACCATGTAAACACATCATATTTGTTTTATGTGAAGTGTTATTTTAGAATTATTTATATAGTATATTTTATGTATAAATTATTTATAGAATATTTTATATGTATTTTATAGTTTTTGTTTTAATTTTAATTTACTTATTATTAGTGTGTTTTAAATATTAAGCTAATGATTCTTTTTATTTTAGTTTTCTAACTTTTGTGCTTCAACTTATTAACCTATTTAAGTCTAATTATATAATCTTTGTTTAAGTGTTTGTTTATTTCAGCTTTATTATTAACAAGAAAAATTGTAAATTAAAGCACATTAAAGTTCCAAAATCATGAGATCAATTCTGTTTCATCCCTGTTTCAATTTTTTCCTTTTAATTTGTTTCTATTGGCCTTATCAATGAACAATATGTAGTTTTTATGTAAAATGCTATTTTAGTGTCATTTATTAAATATATTTTTATACAGTCATTGTATTTATATTTTGTAATAGCCTTTATTTTAATAGTTTTCATTTTAATTTAAGTTTAATTTGTAAAATTTTTATCAGTTATATTTAGTTTCTTTAATTATGAATTTCTTTTATTTCTTTTGTTTAGTTTTTTTAGTTGAAATAGTTTTTTATTTGAATTTTAGTTAAAGGCATTGACTTCTGAGTATTAAATTCACGTGGCACCGAAACATTCATTTGATTCTTACAGCATTCTCTCTTGGTCTTCCTCCAGGTCTTCATTAACAGTAAGGGACTGGTGTACTCAGTGATTCTTCTCCTTGCTTCTGTTTTTCTTACTGTAAGGTTATTTGAGAACTCTATCTTCATCTTATATTATGCTTGTACATATTTTGTAATCTGAATCGATCTGTCTTTGTTTGCACAGGTACTGAGCGTGCACCTGAATCACTGGAGGCTGGACCGGAGGTTAGGCCTCTGGCTTATGTTCCTGTATGTTATCTTCCTGCTCTGCTCCATCTGTTTTCAGAGACTCTAGATCCCGCTTTCCATGTTTTGCTTAGCTGTAGGGTAGATCTAGACCTAGATAACCATATTTTACCCTCAGTCACGGTCTTATTAATAGCGTTTTTTCAGCCATGGTTTGAGGCCGGAGTAGTGAACATTACACATTGAATCGTGACTCTGCTCCGGTCGGTTGTACACAGGGCTTTAAGCCAATCACCTGCTAGACAGTGCTGCCACACTCAAGGAGACTCTACTTCATACTGTACCTCTGAAACATTTCTACTTGGCATTCTGAGTTCTTTAAGAGAACACAAATCAGTTTCAATTACAAGGTGTGAGGAATTTATACAAGCGGTATTAAATGTTTACAGCACACAGGACACTTCCTCTAGCCTCGGCTTTTGCATATTTCTATTCTGAAATCTTATAATCACAATCAAGCATGATACGAAGAAAAATATGACATTGCAAAAGTGTTACTACTAAAAAGAGTTCTTTTAACTCTTGTAACAGAGATCACTCGGTTTATTGCATTACTTTGACTTATTTATTTTTGACTTTAGGTCTGTAAAAAGTTGTGCTTTAGGGTTCGATGATTTTCCTGTTTCAGTATATTTAAGAGCAGTTTGTTAATTTTTGTGTTGTTCCTTGAAAAGGAAAATATTCTGGTATTTTGGAAAGCATTTCTTGTAGTATTACTGATGAACCAAAAACCTCCCCTGTCTTTGGTAAGTGTTTACATGCCAAACATACATAGTTTTATATAAAGTCTCACTTAGAGGTGTCTGCTGCACATTTTGATATGTTGTAATGAAATTACTTTTGTGCCCTGCTGCAACACTATGAATATGAACATGAGAAAGTAACCTAATGAAGATGTTTGGAATCTCAATATAGTTATTATATATATATATATATTCCAATGATCATATATTGCATACTGTCTACAGGACAGATAATGAATTATAATTAACATAATTTAAATTCATAATCAAAGGATTTGGTACAGCAGTGTTTTAATTGTTGTAAAGGTATCTTTAAAATTATTTGTAACATCTTATCCTGATTAAATGTGCTTATGTTTTAGTTCTGTTGTATAATATTATTTTTTAAACATATATTGTTTGTTACGCACACAAAAATGGTGTTGCTTGTGGTTTGCAGTTCTCTTAGTACTAATGAGCAAAATGTTAATTATTTAATTTGTTCAGAAGATTTTCATGTTACCTTCTCACAATTAAAAGTATGTGTTAATTAAATGAATGTGAGAAATAAAGTGTAAACGGCGAGTTATAGCCTGAGTAAACATCGTGTGTTCCAGCTCAACATCTTCCCTGTTTGTTTTCACTTTTAGAAGTTACAATGAAGCAGCTCAATATCTCTTCATTTGTTACAGTTCTGTCCATATTCTTAAAGATATTTGTGTTGTTGAGTGCAATAAAACAAGGTTTGTGCAATACCCCAAAACATCACTGTAATGAGTCATTTGCATTCTTCCCCTTGAACTTAAGGAAGTGTTTCATTTTGTGAACACATTTGAGATGCTGAATTCTTTTTAAGAGATTATTTATAAGCATCAATTGGGAATCACATTTTTAGGAAAGAAAGTTTTGTAATTTTTACATTTACTATTTTTACAATGGCTTAACTTTTACTACAACAGTTTATTGTGTGTGTGTGTGCGTGAACGTGAGTGTGATATATTTTAAACTTTCTATTTATCAAAGAATTCTAGGGGGGTCCGCAAAACATTAATCAGCCCAAGTGTTTTCAAATTGACAATAACATGAAATATTTCTTGAGCACCATCAGCATATTAGAATTATTTCTGAAGGATCATGTGACACTAAAGACTGGAATATTGATGCTGAAAATTCAGCTTTGCATCACAAGCATAAATTAAAAACATTATATTATCAAATAGAAAACATTTATTTGAAATGCTATTCACAATTTTTCAGTTTTTACTGTATTTTGATCATATAAATATACTGCCTTGGTGAAGCATAATAAAAAACATTAAGAGTCATACAACCCTGAACTTTTGAACAATAGTGTACATTTATTGACATTTATTAACAAAACCAATGACCACACCAACCATTCGCTGATATATAAAGGTTACATTTAGTGTAGAAGAATTTCAGTTATAGCATCAAAATCTTATATATAATTGCTTTTCTCCAAAGTACACAAAATAAATGATGTTCTTTACTATGTTCTTGTTGTTGTTTTGTTTCTTTCTGTTTTTGAACATAATGTTTCATCCAAGACGGTGGACGATGAGAGATGATTGTCCTATACTTCCACCTGCAATTTCAGGAAAAACAGAGACACATAATCCATCACCGCGCTACACTGTTTGTTCATTTGGCACCAAATCTTTGAGTCATATTATATACCTTTCACTTTGATAAATACAGTAAAAGAGAAACCAATAGTACTGTCCCAGGACACGTCATCTGGTGCGTATGAGGGCTTCTTGAGTATTCATGGATTGCTTTGCATGTGTGACAGTATCTAACTTTGAATATAACTGAAAACAGAATTATCCAAACATAAACAATATCAAATGCTTGTAATGCAATTAGCTTGGTCCACTTAATAAACATGCACCAATTCTTTAAACAATTGGGACTGAACAATAAAACATCAGATCAAAAATATTTCAAAATTTTTTAAATACGTCATGCTACATAAGATGTCAGACATAAAGAATCTGAGGCAGAGCAGTCACTGATGGAAAGTGAAGAGTAAACATTTGTTAGGGGTCTCTGTGCAAGCAGAGATAGGCTCTGTCTGAATTGACAGCACAACCTTAATTGTGTCTATGACGAGGGAACCATCACATCAAAGCATTAAGGCTGGGATGGGGTGACACGAGCAATATTGATCCCTTCAGGATAGATGGCCTCGGAAGATATAAAACTGAAGAGTCTGGCTGGGGTGAGAGTACTGGAGACTGTGGAGACTGGAGTCACCCGCCAACCTCTCAACATGTTGTCACTGGCACTGCTCTACATTCTGGCTGTGGTTTGCTCTGCGCGGAGAACTCATGCACTGCCTCTTTATTCAGACACAGCACTGCCACAACAGGAAGGTGAGTTTAGCAGTGTGCTCTTGATAAGTTGGCAAGCTCATGGTTTTTGTTAAGGCTGATCATCAGGCTAAATGTATGGTGAAACCATGTGTAATAGACATTGGGGCTTATTGCCCAACATCCCTTCTGCTTTCAATGTAAAAGTTAAAGAGGAAGTGGTGAATGCTTTATGGGAAAGATTTGATAAAGACCCATGAGTTTGATCACTGATAACTCAATTCTTCTGCAAGCAGAAACGTTTAACTTCGAAACAGAAGAGTTTTTGGTAAATAACACTAAAACATTTTCAAAGTTGTAAATAAAACAAAGATTATTAGAATATGTTTTACAAGAAAATAGTGTTTCAGAATTTCAATTCTATTTCTATAGTTTTTTGTGATTGTAAAATTGACAACCAAATTTTGTTCAGAGTAGTTTTTAAATGTAATGACTCGGTTTTTGTAGTTTATAAATGTATTTTCTAATCTGCAGAACTGATTCAGAAACTGGTGGCAGAGGTTGAGGACAGACAAGATAATGACTTCACGGACCAACGGGACATTAAAACTGTGCTCCCTGTCCTGCTTCAGAGAGGTAAGACTCTTGGGTGCTTATTATTACATAACATTTGCCGTTAATAGAATAGATACAATTTTCAAAACTTTCTGTAGCCTAATCATTTTTTTTCTTCTAGGTGCAAAAGAAACTTTGCAACAAGACAAAATGAATAACATGGTATAAGCCTTGTTATAAATGTGCAGTTCTTTCTTTCTTTGACATGATTAAAAGAGTGATAATGAACGAGTGTGTTCTGTCTTTAGGTGGATGATTTAAAAGCAGTCGTCTTGAAACTCGCAGCAGCTGATAACCTGCGTTCTCAAGGCTATCTACGATCTGAGCAATCCTTACCCAAAAACAATAAGAGAGGTGAGCAATTAAACTATCTAAAGCAGAAGTTTTCATATGTAGTACAACAAAATCAATGTTTTAATGAATGTTTGAATTTTTTAATTGTAGATACACATACAATTATATAATGCTGATTAAAAAATGTCAAACACAACACAATGGCTTTTATTCTTCTCATATTGCATTACTACATCATTGATTTTGTCCTTCCTTTTACAGCCTGTTTTTGGAAATATTGTGTTACAAACTAGGAATGAATCTGCCGATGGACAGAGGACCAGCCTAACCAGCCTGGTCTCATGTTTATACGTAGGTATTAATACGTAACCACATTTTACGTAAAATACATACGAATTATCATGAGATCACTTTGGCCTAACACTTGTGTACAAACTCCTAAAATCTATGCTTTTGTTTTTCCCCATAAAAAGTCCACCCAGCTGCTGTTTGACATTGTGAATATTGTTTTATATATAGTAATTAAACAGGAATATGAATGTATTTTTATCATGAATGAAAACTGACCTAGAACTTCGACTGAAAATAAAAATATAGTCTGAAAACAGATGAGTTGTAAGATTTAGGTTTTTAAACCCATCTCTGGAAAGACAAACTTGTGATGCGCATGATATTAGTTTTAATTTTAAGTAAAATCTGAAGAAAGCAGTTTAATCTCTTTCTTAAACAATCTAACAATGGTGTCTGTGTGACTCTTACATCATCACAATAACCCTTAATACAAAACAACCATTACCGCCGCATGACTCACTGACTCCAGTTCTACGCGGATTTGACGAAACTTTTATCTCTACAATGTTTTCAGCTCATTCTTACATGTCTTAAAAACACATAGGCTTTTTAGGTATACATTACATATAACCGAATGAGCCCTAATGAATGTAAAATACATATATACACAAATATGCACAAAAAGGATATGCAGTTAAAAGCACAACTCTGTTGACTGTTGTGCTCAAGATCATTTACAAGGGATTTGATAACCTCTAAATTTACCAGAATGAAGCCTCTTTGACAGTAGCAGTCACTCATAAGTATATCTAATGGCCTTTGAGATCACAGGTACAATGAAAGTACATTAGCAAACTGTGTGGTGTGTGTTTTTTACCTTCACTGTAATAGATTCCTACACCTGTGAACTACAACTATGTAGATGGCTATAAACTAAAGAACATGTATTTACACTATTTAAACATTTTATCACAATGTTGCTTCATTAATCTGAAGTTCAGTTCCTCTTGACCACACTCAGATAGGTTTTCTCAATTTCAATGTCAGCTGGACAGGTCTGGCTGAACTCTTCTCTCTCTTGTGCATTCTGCAGGTAACGCCACACTCCAGTGAACTGAGCAGGAATCTCAAAACAGTACTTTTTGGCAGCAACCTACAAAACCCAAAACAAACACATTTATAAATATGTATTGAAAATGAAATAGCTTTATTAAATCACACAGGCCTGTGAACGTGTCAACCACAGAGGCGTATCACCTTGATGACGTGCAGCTTTGGTAATAAGTTGCAGTCTGTCAGTGTCAAGCGGTTGCCATCGAGGAACTTTCTTTTGGATACGCTGATGTTTTGATCTAGCTCGTCCTGAAGCGGAGCGTTCAGATAGTCATCCAGGCGCTTAAACTCCCTCAATAAGGCTTTTTCATGGACTGAGGAATCAAAAATTGTAGTAATAAAGAGGCTACATTATAACCTATTTGTGAAGCCACAGCCACAATGTCATTGCATATAGAATACTCAAATGGAATACTTAGATGCTAATTAGTTGTGTCCGATTATGTAAGCCTAAGTGTCATGTAAATTAATAATAAGTATGTAGCTAAATATTTTCTAATATAATCTAGATTCATCTTTACTGATGCAAACAGTGAACATCTTCATAAAACTGTTTATTACAGATCACCCACTGTCTGATCTGCAGTTCTGGTCAGTCTGTGTATAAATGGTGTGGAATTTCAATTACTCTATAACTGGTCAAATCATTACACCAGTATGTGGTGACAAATTATAGTCTTTATGTGTAGATTCTCTTCAAAAAGCTGACTCTTCTAGACTATTCAGTGATTCTGAACGAGTCGTTGAATTATTCACTGAACTGGTTTGTTCAAAACACTGAATCATGCAGGAACGAAGCGCTTCAGTAATGCTAGGGATGCTACGTTACAGCTGTGGCTGTGTTTGGAACTTTCTTCGCAGTATTGTGTCTTAACTGTAAGTTACTTGATATTTAACCTCTTATGTAATGAACTACTGTATAAAACCAATATCACACAATCGCGCTGCGCTATGGAGATTTTGCAACGGTATTCTTTTCTCCGCGTTGACTGACAAGCTGGTGACTTGTGTATGAGAATGTTATTCGTACTATCACTATTTGCTACTGACAGAAGACAATAAACTTTTTTTGCTAATGTTACACCTTTAGACATGACACACCCTTTGAACTAGCAAACATTATGCATTTGTGGCGTAAAATGTTCTAGACCCTTGAGTTGTTATGGCTGTGTAAACAAGGAAAAACTTTCTTTTTTAAATTTCATGTATATCTTGGTTGTGGACGAAACTTACAAGCATTGTTTGAGCTGTTCTTGATGAACGCAGAGAACTTGGCAAAAATGTCAGCACCAACATCAAAAGACTCTTTGTAGCGCTGAGATGAGGATAGCTGATAGGATCAGAAAGATACACATTTATAGCCTTTATAGTCTTCACACACCCAAAAGATAGACATCCAACAATATTCACACAATAATACTGACATTTCAAAAGTGCTTAAGCTTGTCTATATACATAATACATGCATACTGTAATGACATAATTTAATGTTAACTATGCCATAGGGTTTTATTTTATATTTTGTCGTAGGCACATTATTCAATATTTTGATAGAAGTCTTTTATGCTCATCAATTCTGTGTTTATTTGGCCAAAAATACTGTAAAAATACAGCTATTTGATCATAACTACAGTAAAACAGTAATATTGTTTCTGTGATTAATATAAAGTTCTAACAATTAACAATTTAATGCATGTTTGCTGAAAAAAGTATTAATTTATTTCAGTGCTGAAATTATATCATCTAAAATAAAAGTCAGCTAGAACTATTCTGAAGCACTGGGTGGAAAGTCTTTGACGTGGATGATTTATTACAGCAATGTCAATACATCAAACATTACTTAAATAAGTGCAGCCATTTGATTTATGACAGAATAATACTAGAATAATATGTTTATGAAACGTTTTGTCTAAATGAAGACAACATGTTTGATATGGCATTACATGAGCTAACAGACATGCACAGTACCGGGGAGGGGCGAGGGTGGTCTCCAGGAACTCTTCGATCTTAATGAAGTCAGTCTTCAGTGTGCCATTGTACAGGAGGAAAGGAGGGTTGGTACCTGGAGCTAAGTCTTTTAGCTCTTCTGGCTTCCTATACAACACAGGGTGGAGCAAAACAGAGGGAGTGTAAACCACAGGGTGCGGACATGGTCAATATGAAGTAATTTATTGTATACAGAGAGTCATTGAATGAGACCTAAAGCGATTAATGCTGCTTTAAAACAATATTAAACTCAGTTTAATCACTCAAAGCACACGGATATGGGAGTGTCCAGCTGGTAAATGGGTGAAAGCTGCATTTGCTTTAGAAGATTTAGATGGGAACATTGTAACTGGAAAGTTCTCACTGCCTTGATCATGTTTGTAGTACATTGACCGCCCCTACCCCCAGTGTTATCAAATTCATTCTGGTACTGGCCCACAGTTCCTCAGATTTCTATTTGTCTACTGAATTCCATTCCACCAGATAGTCTTATCGTCATGTTTCAGGGAAATGAAAGCTTAATTTGACACTCACTTCCTCATGTCAACAGTGGTTACTGTGAACTTGACTCCTTTCAGCCAAAGAACCATGAAGAGTCTCTGACAGAAGGGACAGTTCCCCACATTCTCTCCATCATGACCGGCCTTGAGACGAAAAAAAGAGCAATCCAAGTCAGTATCACCTATGCACAGACTAGACACTATACATGTAGAGAAGCATACACTGTAGATTTTCTTAACCCTCATGTTCTCTTAAGATTGACTTAATGTTTTTTATGTTTGGAATCCAAGAGACTCATATAGTAATAACCCATTTGAAATGAACCTTTATTTAGCCTTTAAACCGTTTCAAACCCTTTTTATTTAAGACTTTCTTTCTTTTGTGGGACATAAAACAGATGTTAGGGTAGAAGAAGAATGTATCAGTGTCAATAAACCTAAAGTCAGTGGGGTTCAGTGCTGTTTCCTTGTTTTTTATATTCTGGAAAGACATAAGTGTGAGGGTGAGTATCACATGATCCTTCAGAAATCATTCTAATATGCTGATTTGGCAATCACGGAAGTTTTATTAGCATCAATGCTGAAAACAATTGTGCTGCTCAATATTTTTGATGAATAGAAAGTTTAAAATAACAGCATTTATCATTAATTAACATTAAAACATCCTGTCTAAATAAAAGTATTAATTTCCTCAGAAAGAAAATTGCTAACCCCAAACTTTTAAATAGTACTTTGGTTTCTCCACAACTTTCCATTTCTTTAGTTGCAGGTATTATCCACGCACGTGTACTCTTTAAAACGTGTAAGATTGCCTTACATGAATTTACATGACAGAATCAAGGTATATTAAACTGTTTGAGAAAAAATAAATCAGAAGAAAAACATAAAGTCATTGGCAGGTACTGGTTTCCAGCCGGGACACCCTGAAACACTACACTATGTAATTCATCGTTGTGTAAAAATAAATACAGAATGTAGCATAAGGAAACAGCATTTGTGTTTACATAATGTTTCAGACTACTGCTTTTTTTAACTAACCATTTTCTTAAAATGTGCGTAATTGTAGTCAGGGATGTTCTTAAGATATTTTAGCACAATTGGGGTCTCTGGGACCCCCAGCAGTCTGTTATTATTGACGGATAGCTTTTAATTTTAACTAAATGTGTCCCTCCCTTCAAAAAGAATAGGACATAAATAGACAATGTATTGTGAGTGTGGGTGGACAATTAAAGAGCTTGATCTAAATAGAGGAAAAGCAGGAATTGATAACAGATCTACACAATGCTTCTATCCCGCATGATGCAAATCTTTTCAAATGAGAACATAAACAAGTGAGTTATAAATAACTTGGTGCCCATCTTCAAAGCTTTGATGATCTTTGGGATCTAAAAGTCACCACTCATCCATATCCTACTCATTTAGTTCATGAATTTTGGTCTAGACTGGTAAAGCATGGTAAGGGGATCTACAGAATAGGAGATATAAGCATGTTTATGGGTGTGACGACAGGGAGCCAAGAGCTGTCAGTCTTTCTGTGTGTGTGTTTGTGTTGATAAGATGACGTCAGTCCGGTCTGTATGTCAGATAAAGAGCAGCGTAAGAGACAACAGTTATATATCAACCATACTATCCAATTTTCAGTAGTACACGTGTTAAATGAGTTGACGCCCTTGTCACCCTCTGATTCATTGTGCCAAAATGAAAACCTTCCCTAAAGGAAAGCACTGATAGAGTGTAAATCCACCATTAATACAATTTCGCCAACTGGCTCAAGAAGTCACAAGCTATTTTTTTACTTAGTCTATAAGAGTGTGAATTGCTTTTTTTCCCTTGTCAGTCAGAAAAAAATTACACTGATATCACAAGTGGAGAGTAAGTGACAACATGTACATAAACTATTTTACTAACTACAACAATTTAATAAAAAGTTAGTAGCCTGTAATTCAGTGAGTTTAATATTATTATTCCAACAATGAGGATTACATAATAACGGACCTAATCACAGTTGACACGTGCTCTGTCGATACGTCCCCACCTCAATATTCAGATTTAAATGGTTGATTTTTAGATTATTATTATTAATAATAATAGCTAATATATGTTTTTTTTTCCAAATAGATTTTTAAAATATATTATAGATATTATTTTACATTCATATATAATTTTACATCATATCATATTTATATTTAATATAATTTGAATTTGAATAGGATTTTTAACTTGCAATAACAGTATCTGACCAACTAAAACTAAAGTGAAATAACTGACCTTTATGAAGAGCTCAATTCGTGGTTCTTTATCTGAGTCTTGTCTGAGTGCCATTTTCTTCAGCAGGAAAACGACTTTAGTTAGTCCAGACCTCCGTGAAAAGTATTCCACAAATGACCAGAGTTGAAGATCCCCGAAAGCTTGGTAAGCAGCTGTAATGTGTGAAAGTTAGTCAGACTCTTGCTGTTTGCTGTCTCCCTCCGGCTACAGACTTTAAAAGTCAGGAGGGAGGGAGGCTAGAGAGGATGGGCGTGACCTCAACTATATAACGCTGCTGCCAGAATGTGACAGAGAGCTTAAAAATAGCTTTTCATTTCATCCAACATGCATTAACACTCGGGAGAAACGTCACAGTGTTATCTCAGACGTGAAGCAAGGGCCACATTCCATTCATGTAGACTATTAACACTTAACACAGACGTGTGTTCCTGCTGGAACTGACCTCTTACAAACATTCCTCCCTCCCATATGTTCAATCACAATGTGCTTCTTTCAGCGGTGTAATGTAGGGGCTGTTTACTATAAATCAGGTGATCCACTTTAACTTCCACTTTAAAGAAAACCTATAATTGCTTTCAGATGTCAGACCACAGAGCAATGCTACTTTCTCTTCTCTGTGTTTGAAAGATTCAGTTCATTTGACTCTGACTCATACTAGTCTTTCATATGATCTTTTTTTCTGGAATTT
Organism: Gymnocypris eckloni scoliostomus; assembly: GCA_027564155.1. Taxonomy (NCBI): domain Eukaryota; kingdom Metazoa; phylum Chordata; class Actinopteri; order Cypriniformes; family Cyprinidae; genus Gymnocypris; species Gymnocypris eckloni. Next base: position 24,724,170 of record CM050426.1, read on the forward strand.
TTCTAACTTCCAGCAACCCCTTGTAAAACTTTCGAATACAACCAGATTTCACTTTTGAAATCAGTTGAGACACAGAAGAACGTGTGGCAAGTGTTTCAACTCAAAATGTAAACTACATCCCTTGGGGAACATTCGGGACGTCCTCAGTTGGAAAATGATTCATAATATATATATATATATATATATATACACACACACACACACACACACACACACACACACACACACACATACATAGTATGTATAATAGGTAGTAGGGTAGTGTATGGTACACTGAAAAAAATCTGTACAAGTTATGGTAAAAAAAGGCAACTGTGGTTGCCTGAATTCTACCGTTAAAAAATACAGTAACAACATTTTAGATTTTACTGTTTTAACTTAAATTTACAGTTAAATACTGTAATTTCATTAACTGATGTAATGTTAATATACCAACCTATTGAAGTACTGAAATATGGTGTGTACTTTTGAAATACACTGATAACCACCAAATGCAGGTGATGATGAGAAAGTCACATGATGAAGCAAAGCCCATCACAAACAGCTTTTAAAAATAACATATAGAGAAGGTGCACAGTGTCATTCACACAAGCACTAAACACCATCATGGTGAGACTACTGAAATATGCAATAAACATTCATTTAACAAAATTAAATGTTTCATAACCCTCATAAACATAACTGATAAGAAAAAAACTAAGAAAAAACATCAAATTCAAACAAAATTTGAAATGCAACGCAGGGAATTCTGTGGGTTTAAGTTTTTTCCCTGTACATTTTATAGGAACTTACCGTTAACCATTCAACAGATTTTTACTGTAGCATTTTCACAGTTTTTTAACGTTAAAACCGCGATCATTTTTTTACAGTGTAGAGTTAGTCTATACACTGTAAAAAAATCAAAAGCTGAGACAACTTAAAACGTTTAAACCAACCAGCAGTTTTCTCAACTCAAACATCTGCTGAAGCTGGTTGCCTTAAACTTTTAAGTTTTCTTAACTTTTGTAATTTACAGCGTAGGGTTAGGGTTAGGGTTAGTTTAAATTAAATTACAGAAGTCTATTGCTAAGATACATACATTTGTGTGTTAATAGACAAAGGAGGGCGTGGGTATGTGATCACTCTCAAGGGATTGGTTCTTTTTAAACAAATAGGTTGTTCCCCTCATTCCCTGCGCAGTCCTCTTGAGTCACAGACGCGGTTTGAGTCAGAGGAAACAATCCTGTCATCTCTCGGCTTCCTCTCATAACTGCGCATATTAAGATAGAAACACTCTCAGAATAACGTACACCATACAATTCATTTCTTATACCAACTGACTAAAAATTCATCAAAATTATAATGACAATGTCATTCTTAAAAAAAGTTACATATTTGTTTTCAACCTCTTAAATAAACATTAATGGGAAAGAGTTTCATTTCCTCATTCAGCACACAGATGTTATATTAAGCGTATGTATTGCATCATTTTGGGGGAATTCACACTAGCTTGAAACAATATTACCATAAAAAGTAGACACAACTATATTTTATAAAAAAAGGCCTCAAGAAAGCAAGATGTTTTGTTCTTTCTTCACAAAGACTTTTAAAAGTGGACCATTTTAAAGGAACAGTCACCCAAAAATTGTAATTCATTGTTTAATCACGCTCACGTGTGTTTGAAACCTATATAACTTATTTAGAAGAATGTCCATTATGTTTTTTGTTTATTCATATAGTGAAAGTAAATGACCACATTTGTCAAACTAGAATTTTAAAGCCAAATTTTTGTAATATAGCCACCTTATTTTTATTGTAACTATTTGTAACTTGTATGTGATGCTTCTGATATCATCCGCTTCCAGTTATTTTTAACTGTACAAAACAGCTTGTTATGCTGCTTAACATTGCTAACTTGTATATCTTATCTTATTATTTGTATGTATTATTGTAATTGTAAACACATTGGTTTGTAGTGTGAATCAGCATTAGTTATTAGTTTACTAATGAATCGAATAAAATCTTACTTCCATGTTAAGTAAGATAAAATAAGATGAATAAACAATATAGTGTACAACTAACTACTATATTAATGATGAAGCTTGTCAGCCCGGTCCCTAGACAAAATATTTGGAAGATATGTCAGCTCTGACATTTAGCTGAATATCCTTTTTCTGTTCCACAGAAGAAAGAAACATGTTTTCAATGCCTTGAGAATGAGTAAATGATATAATTTCTTTAGTTTTGGGGTGATTTATCCCTTTAAGTATAAAAAGGCTGGTGATAATACTGTATATATACAAAACAAGAGCCTGACATGGAGAGTCCTAACAAATCCTGGAAACTAAGTGAGTTCCACTTCGGCCAGCACAGGAAATGAGCCGTGCCAGTTTACCCAGTGTACTCCCTCCTCCTGGAGCCAACAGGATACTATGAGTAACAGATCCAAGCTATGAGCTGTTTAGTCCATGCTAGCTTCTTCCTGTTATACTGCAGCACTGCAAAGAACATACCACCAAACAAGAAATCACTATGGAGATGATGAGCTGTAAGGATGCCAGACTAGCCTCTAATCTGATGTTACTGTCACAATCACTAAGCAAACATGTCAAAGGTCAGCACCTTATTATACAGCTTTTAATTCACAAACATTCCTATCAGGCACTAGACCAGTCTCGTATATGGGGGTGGAAGCTTCTTTGACTCGGGAGGGTGTTTGTATTGACAGATTGCTGAGAGAGCTAAGACACAGCATATATATTCTGTCTTCTGCTGAATAGGCAGCACATGTTCAGATAACATACTGTCCTTACAGCAGACTGACACAAGACTCATATTTCCAGCTATATGTATTCAGTTGCTATGCAGATAGAGTTGTTTTTTCTGGTGTTTCTGGGATACAGAAATGTGATGCACTGACCTCTCTTCTCCAGGCTGAGAGAGGAAGCACTTATCCTCAGATGATAGGCTATCTACAGGACATCCAGCAGCTGGGAACACACGGCTGGAAAAGCCTTGCTTTATCTCCCGAAACAGGACCCCTTATGTTGATCATGAGAGCCCACTGCTGTCCCTGTACATCAGCACAAGCAAAGGAAGCTAAATACTCAAGCTCAGCAAAGATCACTTCTTGTTTTGAGCCTTTTTTCTTAGAGAGAAATCTGAAAATGGAGAGAAATCTGATTGAATGCATGACAAAAATGACCAATAAAAAAATACAACAAGATTCACTCAAGAAACACAAGTGTGTAAAATAATAATACTTATTTTCAGAGAACATTACCCTACAAAGGTTTGATAAGATGTTGTAATGTTTTTAAAGAGATCTTACTCTCACTATGGCAATATTACTGTTTTGCTACATTTTTGATCCAAGAAATTATATTTATCAAAAATGCAGTAAAAATTGTAATATTGTGAAATATTATTACAATTTAAAATAACTGTTTTCGCTGTTAATACATTTTATAATGTAATTTATTCCTCTGTTGCCAAAGCTGAATTTTCAGCATTATTACTTATTTAATTAAAAATAAATAATTTCTAACAGATCTTTACTTTCGCTTTTGATCAATCCTTTGATCGCATCCTTTCTGATAAATATACATTTTCTTGCCCCACTGGCACTTTTTTAAATTATCATTATTTTTGGTCTTGTTTAAGTTTAAAGTATATCATTTTATGTGATTATATGCTTAAAACAAGAAATTGAAAAGACAAACATTATTTTAAATAATATTTAAAAAAGACGAAATATTAGAAACATATTTTGTATTATGTATAATATAAATGTATTATATTATTAAATACATTTTAAGATATATTAAAACATTTGAGATCAATGTGTATGAAAGATATACACTGCCGTTCAAAAATGTGGGATCAGCAAGATTTTTTATGTTTTTTTATAAAGAAGAATCTTTTACTCATCAAGGCTGTATTTATTTGATCGAAAATATAGAAAAACAGTAATATTGTGAAATATTACTATAACAGTAATGAAAAAAACAAAATCAATAGTTTTCTATTTTATTATACTTTAAAATATAATTTCACATGTCTTTCAAAAATCATTGTGATTTATTACCAATATGCTGATTTATTATGAATGTTGGAAACAGCTTTGCTGCATTTTTATTTTATTTTTTGGAACCTCTGATACTTTTTCAGGATTCTTTGATGAATAAACAGTTAAAAACAGCATCTAACAAAAAAAAATCTAACAATACGTATCACTTTTTTATCAAACATATCTTTGCAGAATAATAAAAATGCATAATAAATTAAAAGTATTAATTTCTTTAAATTCTTAAAAACAAATTTGAATGACAGTGTATATGAAGTCTTAATATCTTACACCGATGTTTTTATGGTTAATTTAAATTGTAACAGATTTTATTTTTTTACTTTTATATGTAAAAGACTAGGCTTCTGATTTAGACAGTATTACTGAACACTAATCTGTGCTGTACTATTGACTGGAAACTAAATGTATTATTATCAGAGTGGTTGCTTATTAAAAACAGACGTGTGAACTCTGTCACCTCAAAAAGCCCTTTTGATAAATAAATGGAAAACAAGCATAAAACTGTGTAATTAGTCAGTGTCAATGCTGCTGAATGAGCGCTTGTTCTCTTCTCAGCACAATGTCACCATTGACCCCTTTCTCCTGGTCAGAAGTCAGAGGGCAGTAAACAGCCAAACAACTTCTCCTAGTTAAAAATCACAGCGCTTCGTAATGTGCGTTGTGCACTATGTCTCCATGGAGCTCTTATTGGTCCTGGTGTTTCTTCTCCGTCGCCCTAGCTGTCAACACACGGCAAACCTCGTCAGCTCCAGATTTCTCTGGTGAGTGTTTTTCTCTGATTTTGTGGCTGTGATAGATGAAATTCAGCATGTTGTCTTGGAGCGAACCTCCGAAAGGAAAGAGAACATTCTGTATTTTGTTTTTCACACAATCCTTGTCAACAATCTGTAGTGTATCAGCTTAAGAGAGACGGGTGTTAGGGTCACAGAACTGCCCCATCCTCCTCCATTGTTTGAGGACAGTAGGAAAGGAAGGCAGTTATCTACATTAACCCATTCTGAACCAAAGACAAATATTTTGTGTCAAATTTAGGCTGAAGGAGTGCAAAATACACCATATTTTGAGCTTCAAAAGAAATCATCAAATATGAATCCAGCAGCGGTTTTTATGTGTCATACTACCATACAAGTCAGCATTTGAGTATCCCTGACAAATGTTGGCTTCGTAATTCAGTTGTCCTGCATAGTGGCTTCAAGTAATCAGCCAATAATAGCTCATTGTGTTTATTTGTGAGTGTGTCTGTGCCTGGCACTGCATAACAGTGGGCTCTACAGATGCAGAATGGCCTAACCCGAGAGAGAGATAGAGATAGAGATAGAGATAGAGAGAGATAGAGAGAGAGAGAGAGAGAGAGAGAGAGAGAGAGAGAGAGAGAGAGAGAGAGAGAGAGAGAGAGAGAGAGAGAGAGAGAGAGAGAGAGAGAGGTACAAGCCAAACATTACAATTGCCATTGATCAGTTCCTTCTCAGTGAATGCTTGTGGATACGGTTCAGTGAAGGAACGGAGCCATGTATGTTTAGAACATAACAGAGTTATGAGTTGCGTGGAAAAGTGGAGTATAAGAAAAACAAAAATAGATATGTTCTGCAGTATCCCTCAATTATGTTTTCCACTTATGTTCTCCAAGATTGAAATCCCAAGCTCGCAGTGAACAGGAAGATCTCTTTCAAATCCTGTTGGGGTCATTTCCTTTGACTACGTGGCTGTCTTTGACCTCTGCCTCTCTCTTGCGATGCACTTTTCTGATAAAGTTAGTTGAGGATTTGAAAGATGAACAATTCTTAATATAATTTTTTAAATGAAAACATGTCAATAACAACATCATTTAAGAGTTAATAAAATAAAATTCCTTTTCCTTATTTCCTCTTTTTTAATAATAGTTATTTTTTATTGCATTAATTCATTTTTAAACTATTGATAATGTTATTTTGTGATTGTCTATAGATCACAAAAAATTACTATTATTTAAACAACATTTTTTATTTTATGTTATTTATCATTTTCTCCTTCAAGATCACTGAAATGTCTTATTAAAAAATAGGTTTTATTAATAAGTGCATAGGCCAACCAAGATGCAAAAATAATTAACGCAATTTTTGTTTTAAAGTATTTTGTTTTATTTTATTTTATTTTTACACGTGTCCCCTCCAGGGTTCCTGACAAGCTGAACATCTCTATTATTGTAGAAGTGTATTGTTAAGATTGAAACAGTAGAAACCCGAGAAGAGCTTTCTGCATCACACAGTTTTAACGTCAGCCACACCTCACAAGATTAGATAAGTGAGGGAGTTGGTGTACTCATTGTCATTCTGCTGGATTGCACTACAACAGGCTTGTAGAATCCGTGTACATTAGTTGTGGTCTAAGATACTGTTTTCTAAATGCATCCACAATGCCTTGTTTGCACGCTGAGCAGTGACAGGCCTTTATCTCAGCAGTAGTGACGTTCAACTGATGTCTGCATATGTTTTCCTCTTAGATTACCTCCACAGGATCCTGAAGAACCACACTGCCCATGCGTGTGATGGAGAGACGCTGTCCATCAGGTGCCCCACCAGAACATCTGTGGCTGTTCTCTCAGCATTTTATGGACGCCGTGTTCAAAGTCCATATCTATGCCCACACGCAAACCCGAACATAACAGAAGAAAACACCGACTGTACATCAACCACAGCCATTCAGGTATCTTTGATCTGGATTTACTCATTTTATAATTCCAGAGAACTCATAATAATGAATGAATTTCACTCACAATGTGTTTGTTTTTATGTCTAGAAAGTGATGTCTGAGTGCCAGGATCGACGGGAGTGTCAGATTCCTGTGGTGAGTCCTGTGTTTGGTCAAGATCCCTGCCCTGAAACCAGCAAATACATCATTGTCTCCTACAAGTGCAAGCCTGGTGAGATACCTTGTGCCTCAGCAATATTTTGTAACCAATCAGAACATCTACATTTACATGCACCCAAATAATCATATTGATGGCTCTTTGGATTACAAAAGGCTTGTAACACCTCAGTCAACTGAGCTTGATCCAAATGAATTTCGATCTAACTGAAAGTGACCTGAAATAGTCTGATCAATAGGAACAGAATAATCAAATATACACTCTCTTTTCAATCGAAATATCTTGTTTTTCACATAGCTAATGAGTTTTTCTTCTCCACAGAGCATCATCGTTCGAGAACGGTGTGTGAGAATGAGCGAATGAAGTTGGCCTGTAAGAATGACACGGTTTTGGCCATCTATTCAGCCACGTTTGGCCACCTGGAGCATAACAGCCTTGAGTGCCCTCAAGAGGCTAAATCAACACCAGACATAGGTCTGAGACTGAAATAACACACTCCTCCCATCTAGTGGGAAGGTTTTGCTACAACAGCAGAGGCACCAAATTATGAGTTCAAATCCTTTTTTCCTTTGTAGAAAGTAGAGCAGAGATCAACATATATTTTTAAAATAGTCTATTATTTAATGAGATTATGCTCAAATGCTTGTTTCCTGCTAGAGTGCTTGTCTCCGTCAGCCTTGAGGAGGATGTCAAGGAAGTGTCATGGCAGGACGCACTGTTCTGTACTGGCTGATACTCAGGGATTTGGAGACCCCTGTTTCCCTGGGACCAAAAAGCACTTGCGAGTCTCCTTCACTTGCGGTGAGTTTTAGAAGGTTTAGAGAAATCTACCACCTTATTCATTACCTTATGCATATTCAGACATGTTGAAACAATCATAAAAATATTTACACTGTTGTTGTGCATTTAGTACCACGTTATCTACTAGAAGATGTTGGACGTGGAAACATAGATCCTTTCTTGCTCTCTGATTATACACACGGTAAGACAAATATATTTATAGTGCAAATTCTCTTCATTGCTAATCTAATTTTAATTTTAATAAGCTAGCTTGTGTTAAAAAGATGTCTTCAACCTGTGACTCATTCCATGTTTGAGTATTGCATATTAAAAAAATACAGGAACGTTATACAGTTGTGGTCAAACGTTTACAATCACCTTACAGAATCTGAACAATCTTAATACTTTTAACAATTTAAAAGGGAACATAAAAATTGCATGTTTATTTATTTATTTTTACTTTGCAGATGCTGTACATATAGTCCACAGAACAAAATAATAGCTACATTTTTGAAGAAGTTTACGTACTCTTGATTCTTAATACCGTGTTGTTGCCTGATGATCTATGACTGCATTTTTTTTAATGATAATTTATGAGTCCATGTTCAGAGCAGTTAAGCTGCCCTTTGTTTTTCATTTACAAGCATCTTCTCCTCTTGCTTACCATCTTTTCACTGCACCGAGGGACTCGTAAACAAATATTACAAAATAGAAGGCAACACAGGGCATTAAGAGATTATTTTTACTAAATAAAAAAGCATTTTATTATCCTTTTTATCTTGTGTGTTAACATTTTGCAGATTTGTTTTTAAAGCTGTATGTACATTTTGACCACCACTGCACATGACTCAGCTATTTAACAGAACTGCCAGTCATCCGTTTTTGATGGTCTTGCTGACTGCTGGATCCAATCCCGTCTTCCTCCTTCACAGGAGGGTGGTATACTGGTCCCGGTGTGTCCAGACCACAAAACATTTTCACCAACTCTCTGGAAATCTTTTCCCAAATCCAGGGTATGTCAGATGTGTGGTCTGATCCCAGAATGTTCAAATGATTAGATGCGATTTCTACTTATTATTATTCATCTTTCTTTTTATGATCAAACTTGTGTTTAATTTTCAAATGTAGCTACACATGAATCGGGTTATATGCAGAATACATGTATAACATACATGCATATAAACTATATACAAGTGCCAAAGCCTTTAGGAACAAATGAGTATATGAATGAATATAGATTTTTCTTCATAGTTTGCTAACATCAGCAGTCAGCAATGGCCTTCTCATATATTAAATGTGGTAGTATCTTACTACTTGATTTATCCTCTTGTTGTTTCTGTTGATTATATTGTTTATTACATTTTATTTTCTTCATCTTGACGTCTCTTTTCCATTTCTCCAAGGTCTTCCGGAGACAGTGGCTTTATACTTTGTCTCTGGTATCTGTGCTGGTCTGTTCTTCTTGCTGTGTTTGTTCGGTCTCAAATCCACCGTGATAAGAGATCTGAAAGACCTTGCCTCTGAGCTTGGAGATGAGCTCAAGTCCTCCCACAGGACACGTGGAGGACTAATAGATGATTTTGATGATGATGACGCCTCCTTGCGGTCTTCTTTTCGGCACCTTGCGCGCCCTTACCACACGCCAGATGTGTTCAACCAAGAGATGATAATGACAGTGGTGATGGAGGAGAGGAAGGATGAGGACAAACCTGAGATGCCCAATGGAGACATCTGGCCTCATATCAACTCCAGCCCTTACACCATGCACACAACCAAAACATCATCTGCTTAATTTGGATGTTTTCTTCATATCTGACTGTTTTCCCTATTAAAAGAAACACTAATTATGATTTAACATGAGTGACGTGCAAGATTAGATTTTCCTAAATGTGTGTCATGAATTGTGACATTGATCAAGCCCACCTGCTTATGTTTTCTGAACTGTATTTATGTAAGCATGTTTTTTTATGGTTGGGGATGGAAGTCTGTGATCTGATTTCTTTGGAGTGCACATTACAAATAAAATAATAGTGTGCTTACTGCTTATCAAATTCATCCTGGTGGAATTTGGTTTGAATTTTATTATCTAAAAACTATCTGTAATCTGTTCCGGTGTTAGGCTACTGTAATAATAATAATACACTTGCAACACACACAAACATGATGCAACCAAAAGGGCAATATCCATTTTGACATTTTAGCTACAACTGTCTATCTGTTTAATATCAGGGCGTTTAACGGAAACTCTGCAAAGTCAATATTTAAAGAGTGCCTTAACGCATACTGTGTTGACACACAGTAATGCGAAAAAGTTGAGCATCTATGATGTCCCTGACACACCCAGTGATACTGTTGCGTCCGGGACAGCGCAGCGATGATGACTTCGGGACCTCTACTTGACCGGTAATGTCTTGAAATATATTTTACCAACGTAAACCCGAACATCACTCGAGATGTCATTGACCTATTAACGCGGAAACACAACTGTCATCAACCGTGATCCCTGTTTAACCTCAAATTCGACATACACGTATTCGATGGGTGTCGTTTTCTCCGGAGTTCAATGACTGGCTCACGAGTTGAATCGCACTCTTGGGTCACTTCTGCGTCATTTCACAGGAGTGGGTGAACATTGATAGTTTTTCCCCACCCGTGTTTATTCAAAACCCGTTTTTACAGGCTAAACTCTTCCCGAGCGAGCGATCCCCGGAAGAAAGGCCAGCAGCACGGCACGCGTGGTGAGGGGTGGGAGCCTGGCGTGAGAAAACAGTCGCGCTGAGTTTAGCCTGTTAGCTAGTGCCATTAATTCAACACTTTTAACAACATTCGTGATGGAGTCTTCATTCGGGATATCCGATAGCCATTGCTTGGCCGTATCCTTTATTTGAGAGCTCGGTTCTTCATTTTGTATGGAGCAGTAGTTTTGTCTTTTAAAGCCATTTAGCTGTTAGCTTAGCTGTAATGGTAAACAAATAACCTGTATTTTCGTTTTGCCAGAGTATTAAAGTGGCTACACCGAATACAAATGTTGTCATTTCGTTTGCTGTTTTCTCTCTGCTGTCAGACAGAATTTAACGTACGCAAGTGTCTCGCGGTAAGCGTTTTGTTTATGTAAACATAGCCTACTCTTATTTATTTTAGGAATAACTTGAACATCATTGCTTGGCATTATCATGTCACTTGATTTGACGTGTTTGTAAAGTATGACATAATAGATGCTACAGGGCAGTGTATTATGTGAATAGCGTTTTTAATGCTTTTTACATATGTTTCAGTATGATAGAGATTATTTTATGATTTACTTAATGCACTTATGTAAAGTCTAACAAGTTTCTTGACTGTGTGAGGGAGGGAGAAGGAGAGCCATGAGGCGTCACACTTTCCACCCTTTGCCTCTGCCTCCAGCTATCCAATTAAATCCTTGACAGTAATTTTTCAGACTGCTAGAGGACATGTGCTCAGAAATGGACAAAAAGAACCAAGGCTCCTGTCCCTGTTGGAGTGTTCTGGACAATTCACGTAAGTAGACTCTGTTCGTTATATCTCAGTTTCACATGTTTTTGCTGTTATACTAAGCAATGTGTAAAACGTGATTAGTTGCAAAAGTTTCTTTTAAAGCTTGGAAACACATTGCTACTGCCTGTCTTATTACATTGATGATTGTGTTGTTGTTTTTGGCCTTTTTGACACGATTAGCAACCAAACCCACCAGACGAACGCCATCTAATTGCTAGCTATCTAATGAGCATCTCTATCTTAAGAAGGCAGCTGGCGTTGAACAGCCTGCTATTTGTTTTTACATCCGATGGTTTTTACTTTACATTAGATACTTAATATATATATCCCGTTCTTTCAAACTGGTGTATGTTATTATTGATTGGCAGAAAATGTCAAACAGGAAGCGCAAAGTTGGCACTCAACAGCTCCAAAAGCTCTTCATCAGACATGTTCGGCTCAAAACGTCACCTGTGGTGAGAACATAAATAAATATTGTTCTACTTTTGGAGCTGTGTGGAGTGCTAACTTTGCTCCTCCTGTTTGAAATTCTTGATTAGCAGCCCTAAAGCTTAAGCAATTATCAAAGATCTTGAATACATATATAACAGTATATTTTGTGTTATATTTGCATAAAACAAATGATAATGCAGCTGCAAATTGTTTCTAATACACTGGAAATTGCTGTAAATTTGACATCTTTCTGCATTAACCAAGCTCTTTCTATTTTTTCCTCTTTTGCAAAGTCGTGGAAACACTATCATGGATCTTTTTTCTTTTGCTGTTGAAGCAATTGAGAATGAAAACATCATATTTGTTGTTGTCTCTTTTTCACTACCGATTTACTCAACAGTAACAACTTCTGCTTCTGAGAAACCCAGAAATGTGAATGTGAAAGCAATGTGAATTATATATTGCCCTAAACGCTGGTTGCTATAGATGTGAGAAGACTCTGTGAAAGATTGTGCAATGAGGCAGTTTGGCGTTCGTTGTGTGTGTGTGGTGGATGCCAGCATGCTGCCCATTATCCTGCATTCCACCTTGGTGTCCTAGAGCCTAATAATCTTCACATGAGCACACAGACTCTTTAACTGCATTAAAACTGTACACGCTCAGCTTTACTCAAAGCTCAAGAACTGACTGGGCAAAAGAGGTCACATAGTTAATTGTTGAATCCACGTGTAATGAAAGGATCCGAACCTGCATTAGGAAGCGTTCATTGACTGTGACATATTAGATGTAAAAGTATGCATTGAAATATTTTATGTAAACAACTACTTACACCGAATTCAACTTATCAGTGCATTTGTAAAAATGTAAAGACCTCAAATGTGTGTCAGATAAGAAACACATCAAAAACATGCAATGTTGGGTTTCTCCAGGACCAGGATTCAACTTCTGAGTTAGAGCAACAAATTAAGTCTTTAAAGGGTCATATGATGCTTTTTGAAGATCATTATTTTGTGTTTTTGGTTTAACAGAATATGTTGGCATGCTTTAATATAAAAAAACACATCATTTTTCAAATACTGTACATTTTTGGAGGTCCTCTATGCCCCGCCTCTCTCAAACGCTTTGATTTCTACAAAGCCCATCCTTCCAACAAGCACAGTCTCCTCTGATTGGCCAACTGGCACAGTGCATTGTGATTGGCCGAACACCACAAGCCGCGTCAGAAATGTAGCTCCCCTTTCATAATTGCGAGATTACAGCTTTCAAAACTAAAGTAAAGACAGTTAATAATGTCCTTAGTTTTACCATCAGTTCAAGCCTGAAAGGGGAACAGAGTTGCATGACAGACACGGTAATGAAGCTCGTATGTGTTTACACACAAGCCGCGGTTGTGTGACCATGTCTCGCTCTCTCACACGCGAGCACACACACACATACATACATACACACACACACACACACACACACACACACACACACACACATACATACATACATACATACATACATACACACACACACACACACACACACACACACACACACACACACACACACACACACACACACACGCGACGTTGCAGCTGTGACTCTCTCTCTCTCTCACACACGTTGCGCAAAACTCTGCATTTGAACAGTCAATAGCAAATACTTAAACTAATAACAAAACAGTCGCTGATTCAGAAGCGCCAGATTGTCATAGCAAAGTCAGAATTGCCTTCTCTCCCAGGTTCACGAAACTGTTGTCAAAAAAATACGTTGCTGTTCTGTTTTAAGTAATCTTAATGATTCCTAAATGCATCTACTTTCAGAAGTCTTTGCAACTTCAGGGATCTGATCTATGCAGAATTAGCTTGTAACACTCCAAAGAGAAAAGAAAACTTGAAATCGCATCATATGACCCCTTTAATGTGATAGTTTACCTAAAAATAATTTAGGCATTTATTTGCAAATAAACATTGATAATCGCGTGTGAGAACAAACCTCAGTGGTTATTGAGGAAACTCATGCATGGTTGCATGACACGCAAGTACAAACCTCATTGGTTTTTGTATGTCAGCTTACCTTTACCATATTTGTGACCCTGGACCATAAAACCAGTCTGAGGTTGCTGGGGTATATGTGTAGCAATAGCCAACAATACATTGTGTGGGTCAAAATTATCAATTTTTCTTTTAGGCCAAAAATCATTAGGATATTAAGTAAAGATCATATTCCGTGAAGAAATTTTGTATATTTCTTACCATAAATAAACATATAAAAACTTTATTTTCGATTAGTAATATGCATAGCTAAGTCATTCAACTTTGGACAACTTAAAGGTGATTTTCTCAATATTTAGATTTTTTGGTACCCTTAGATTCCAGATTTACAAATAGATGGATCAAAATATTATCCGATCCTAACAAACCATACATCAATGGAAAGCTAATTTATTCAGATTTCAGATTATGTATAAATCTCAATTTTGAAAAATGTTGTGGTCCAGGGTCACATTTGATTAGTTATATGTATGTGCTTTGATCTGTTTAATAAATCCCTAAATTATATCTGTTGAAATCTTAGAAAGAAATTGTGTCTCTTTAGAAGACCTGAATTGTTCCACTCAATTCATATGGATTACTTTTATTATCACTTCATGGACTTTTTGAAGCTTCAAAGTTATGGTAGAATGGACCTTCAGCAGAGGGACAGAAATCTCCCATGTTTTGGGTTTCTGGCAGGTTTGTGTTTTATAGATGAACAAAAGTCTTCTGGGTTTGCAACGACGTGAATAAACTGAATTTTTGGTGAGCTACCCCTTTAACCTGAACTGCAAGAACATCTTTGTATAGATAATGAAAGTGTAACCAGCTAATAAAAGTATATTATGTTTCATTTAGCCTGACAGACCTTTGGGGTGGATGGGGATTACATAACTACATAACAATTTTGAGCTGTGGTGTCAATTAAACGTTAATGTGGCAGCGGGTCCCACAGTTTAACCTCAGAGAATAAGGAAATATTTTTGGCATGAGCAGATTATAACCATCATCGCTACACTGGGCTATTATTTGTATTGATTGAATGTGAGATTGCTTAGTAAGTCTAGGCCAAATTTCCCTTGTTCATGAGTGCTGCGTTTCCTGGCAACAACATCCATTACAGCAATTATCGTCTTATGAGACTGAATGAGAGGGGCTCACTGGCAGCACAGAGGGGTTCTAGTCTTGCCTCCATGCGTTTGCATGGCACACTCAAGCAGTGAAATCTGAAGGTTTTTCCAATAATCCACTGTAATAGAATTTCCCATGGAGCGAAATGGAGGTATGACCACATTGAGAGGAACCTGATGCCCTAGAGTTGGCACTGTTATTGTCAGAGAGTGAAATATGGTCTGCAATTAGCCCTTCAATATGCATTTAGCCTCCTGCCTTTCCACAAGCTTCCCTTCACCCTCTACATTCTGAAGCAACATCTTTGGTGAGATAAGATTATGCTGGACCATAGTGGAAATATGAGCGATATAATACCGTTCAAAAGTATGAGGTCTGTAAGATTTGTCAGTGTTTTGAAAGACAAATCCAGATCACAAATACAGTAAAAATGGCAACCGTGTGAAAAATTCCCCATTACAAATCCAATTAAAATAGACAATTAATCTATTTTAAAAATAAAATGTTCTGTTGTAATCTATTTTAAAATCGAATCTTGTGATGACAAAGCTGACTGCTCTGGAGCCATTACTTCAGTCTTAAGTGTCACATTATCCTTCAGCAATCATTCTAATATGATTTGCTGCTGAAGAAACATTTATTTTCATTCTTCTTCTTATTATTATTATTAATGTTAAAAACAGTTATGCTGCTTAATATTTTTGTGGAAACCTTGATATAGTTTTTCCTGAATTATGTGATGAATAGACATTTCAAAACAACAGCATTTATTTGAAATGGAAAACTTTTGTAACATTATAGATATCTTGTAACATTATAATGTCTTATACATGTAATTGATTAACAAATTATTAATTTCTTTAAAAAATCGAATCGTACTGACCCTAAACTTTTGAATGATTGTGTATTATACAGTGTACTTCATCCTAAACATAAAAATGAACAAAAGTGTGGTGTTATCAGTTTTTTCTTATTTGTAAACTGAGCGTTTCTTTCAGAAAACTCTATATATACTGACTTTCTGAATTGATAAAGGAAGTCTTGTGACACAGGTTATGCATTCTTGTATGACATTTCATGAATGAATCTCTCTGTGTTAGGTTGGATATTCTGGCAAATCCTGAAGCAATTGTATTAAGCCCAGTGCCCCAGCTGTCCATCCCCATCAATAACCATTTTCACATAGTTCGAGGTAAGCTTCTACTGACTATTTATAGTTTACAGAACGACTTGGTAACAGTGTAAATCCATTTGCCCTCACTATAATATTTTCTGCTTGTACAAACTCACCTAATTTGGTCTCTATCAGTGAGGCTTGGATAATAAGCAACTGTTTTGAATGATGAAATCATCACGTCAGTGTTTTATGTTTCCTGGTATAGTCCTCTTAAAATCTGTCTCTGACTTTCTTTAATTTCCTATTTTAGAGGCTGAAGAAGCGCTTCTTATTGACATCTCGATTAACTGTAAGTTTTAATGAGCCTTTTGTTGAATTTTCTTATTTTTATTAATTGCTATATTACTAAGTGTCTTATTCAGTTGTATACTGTGTTGTGATAAATACATCAGCATAGAATACAAATCAAGTGTGTTTTAAATAATTGTTACATCATTTTATGGTTCAATCATATCTGTCTGTCTGTAAAGAGCTTATTGTAACAGCATTCAGATTAAGCAGCTTATTGCTACTCTTTTCCAATTAATTTTATTTCTATAAATAATATGAAGTGGTTGGAGCTTATATGCACAGTTCTTTGTGATTTGTATACTAGGGCAGGTTTCTTAATGCATATTACTTTAATAAATAAATAAGGATTAACTTAAGCAAAGTGCTTTTTCTAAAGAATAAAATGCATATCGGTGATGTGAATATGACAAAATGTTCTTCAACAGCAACGGTGCGGTTTCGTCTTCAAGGCGAGCGAACACCAGAGCTTCTGTTGGAGCTGCAGGATGGCATTCACACTCAGTCCTTCTTGCAGCATCTGACGAAGGCCAAACAGCAAGGTGATACCTCATTTTCCCTGCACAGGATGCAGCCACAAACATCAAGCCACATTTGTTATTTATTAACTACTTAATCATTTATTTACCATGGTAACAACACCCAGATTCACAGGAATACTTCCTGGAAGAATTTGACCTTAGTTTCGTGCAGAAAGTTTGACACAACTCTTTTGGTATTGGTTTACATTGTTACAATCACAATCAAGTCCAAGGTTAGGCCACTTGCTGCATGATTTCTCTGATTTGTTACCTCACTGATATAAATTCAGCTCAGGTTAAGTTTGTCTTTCAAACTCTTACCTTAGAGGCTTCAACTCTTGACATCATCTATTGACATTTTACAGGGTGTCAAAGTCTACGTAAGGTTGGAATACACTACACAACTTCAAAATGTACAGATATTAAAACACTAGGCATCATTCAATTGCTGACTTTTTTAAATGGTTACGTAGAAAACCTGGGCATCACACACTTACAGACTTTAAAGTTGCTCCAAACACAACAAAAACATTGCCTTTGCTAGAAATTGTCAAGTTAGTGGCATAAAATCAGTTTGTTTAAGGCATTTGATTAACTAGATATTTATGAACAAAATTGCATATTCTTTGTTTTCTGACTTTTGTCCTTGAAACTCTGACTGCCTAAAATCAGCAGACTGACTTTGACTTTCGTGAACTAAGCATTCTCAAGGCGGCAAATTGGGACAGAAAAGGTGCAATGTATTTCCACCTTAACAAGACACTGTCAGTAATACTTCAAAATTATGAATTGCTGATGGTAAGATAACTCAAAAACATAATGTAGAATTTTTTTTAATCAGATTTAAAAAAAGAAAGATCATACCCAGATTAGTAGCAGAGTTACCTGTACTAAAATTATGACAATAATATACATTATCCACTGTTGAAGACATTTAGAAAACCATTCACCAATGTATAAAATATTAAACATCACTTTTAAATGGTCCATCTTTAGCTGAGAAGAGGAGTTCACTGCCCAGAAAGATGGAGCCTGTTGTACCTGTTGTAAAAGACATCGTTCCAGTCCCACCTCAAAGAGGAAACTCCAAATCCATCTCAAATAACATCAACAATAGCACTTTAGTAAAGCCCTCAAAAACAGGTATGGTAAAAAAAAAATGGCACACATAATACATTAGGTTGCATGGGCAGATACACCAAAGTCAGTAATTGCTAGTGAACGCTTTGTCACTTACAATCCTGCTGGTCTGTTCCTCTCTATGTTTATAGACTCTGCCTCCTCGATAGCCACGGATGTTGGCTTTGAAGAGAAGAAGAACCAGCAAAATCGTATAGTTGCACAAAGAGAGCCACCTCCTCCACCATTGCCTTCTCTTCCCCCACGAAAGGGCACATATACACCATCGACAGGCCCAACTACCAAAGAAAGGCCACCATCTGCACAGAACTTCACACCTGTCAGAAATGAGTGAGTGCTACTGGTCTAAAATGCAGATGCCTGTGGATTTTCAGGCGTGTTGAACACAGTGCTGTTTGTCATTACAGATTTCAGTCTGTAGACCGCTCCAGTTCCTGGTCTGACAGCCCGTCCAAAAACACCATAAGACAGGCCATGATGAGCAGCCACGCAGGGTCAAGGGAAGGCCTGCTTAAGCATCGCCTCAGCAAGA
The DNA here is from genome assembly GCA_027564155.1 of Gymnocypris eckloni scoliostomus. Classification (NCBI taxonomy): domain Eukaryota; kingdom Metazoa; phylum Chordata; class Actinopteri; order Cypriniformes; family Cyprinidae; genus Gymnocypris; species Gymnocypris eckloni. Next base: position 24,742,622 of record CM050426.1, read on the forward strand.
AGGAGAAGGAATACGTGGACATTAAGAACTTCAGGTAAATGTAACATGCCTGAAAATGTGTCATTTATTTAGTTTGGACTCATTTCTGGTGTTTGATCGAGTCACTATTTTACAGGTTCTTCATTGGCACGTGGAATGTGAATGGTCAGTCTCCTGACAGCAGTCTTGAGCCCTGGCTGTGCTCTGACCCAGACCCTCCAGATGTCTACGCACTGGGGTGAGTGGCAGAACATGGACATCCTTTGGAGCAGGCAAATGGAGCAATGTTTGGGAAACCTGTTTGAAAATAGTCATTATAGTTGCAGTTTTGTGACTCCAGTGGGACAGACATGAAATATTTCACCCTTAACAGATCGTTGTACATCATTAATTGTCCATTCTTATTTTGATTTTGTTTTTTGGCAGATTTCAGGAGCTGGACCTCAGCACAGAGGCCTTTTTCTATATGGACTCATCCAAAGAACAGGTATGGGTTGAGGCAGTAGAGAGAAGCCTCCATCCTAAAGCCAGATACATACAGGTGAGCAAACAACAGCTGATTTTTTTCAACATTTAAAATAAAAAGAACAGTCTAGTGGCATCCTGTGGTCAACTGAAGAAAGTATGTGGTTCTTGCTTTGATTTTGTGTGAACCTTTAATGGGGCTCTGTATCCTGTCTTCAGATCCGTATCATTCGCCTAGTGGGAATGATGTTGGTGGTGTATGTTAACAAGGAGCACAAACATCACATTCAAGAGGTGGCTTCTGAATCTGTTGGAACTGGCCTCATGAATAAAATGGTATGTTTGAATTTGTAACAATAGGAAGTGGTTTGTCAAAACAGGAAGTACTTTTAGCCTATCTCTTGACATATTATGTGTATCTTTTATTGTATTTGCTTATGGTGTAATCTTAGAGTGGTATTGATTACACCAATTAAATAAATGACCACAAACGAATTAAACATCCCTTCTTTCAGTAGATCAGTGTGAAGGACCTGATACGATTAACTCACTTTTATTACTTAATTATTATAGGGGAATAAAGGAGGAGTGGCTGTGCGCTTTGTGTTCCATAATACCAGCTTCTGCTTCGTAAACTCTCACTTGGCGGCTCATGTGGATGACTTTGAGCGGCGGAACCAGGACTACAAAGACATATGTGCCCGCATGAGTTTCCACCTGCTGGAATACCCTCCTCTCAGTATAGTCAAACATGAGTGAGTGTCACCGGCATCTAGTTATCCAGTGTAGCCATTTTTGAAGCTGATTTCCTATGATTATAAAGCTAATGTTGGGTCAATATTTAAATAGTTCAATGGTTATGTTTTCTTCTCTAAGTGTGGTGATTTGGCTTGGAGATCTCAACTACAGGCTATGTTTTTCTGATGCTGGGGAGGTAAAAAAACTTATTGATTATAAAGAGCTACGGAGGCTTCAGGAGTATGATCAGGTGAGACCTTGCGATGATGCTGCTTATAATATATATGTTTTTCATAATATTAGTTATACATTTTTTTATTAAAAAAACACAGACGTGTGTTCAGACATTGTTTCCTTTACATATGCACTCCACTGTATTTATCTGGTTTTAGGTTATAATTTTTTGCATCCTCTTTTCTTTTTCTGTGTGTGTGTATATGGCATTCCATTCAGTAGTAGCCAAATATAGTCTTGACTTCCATTTTTGTTCTAAAAGCACATTAGGGTGCTTTCACACTTGGTTCGATTGCCTGGGCCGAACCAGAGTTCGATTGCCCCTGCCCCCACTGGAGTGCATTCATATTATTTTATTTGGTCTGAACCGCGGTTCATTTGCGTCATCAAGCCAGCAGCTGTTTACCCCATTCCTTAGTAACGGCGGCAAAATGCATAACATTGCTTTTTCTGCACTTTTATATATTTACATTTTTGAACTGTTTGTTTTGTTTACAAAGCTTCAGTACATAACAGAACTTAAGTCTTTCTTGCAAATGTACAACAAATGCAATCGAAAAGTACGCTGAAGGTGAACAGAAATGAGATCAACTGCTCTCTGCTTGCAGCGCGTCAGGAAAGTGAGCGAAACACATTTTTATCAAATAATATGTCATTAATAGTGGTTCACTTCCATGATTTGGTACGATTGCATTCACATCAGCAGCAAACCGTACCGGAGTTCACATGAACCAACCCCAGACCATCCTTTTCAAGAGAACTCTGGTACAGTTCACGGGTGCGCACCCAAGGTCGGATGACAGTGTTCACATCATCCAAACGAACTGAACTCTGACATCAAACAAATCCGGATGCGCAACAAAAGTGCTAGTGTGAAAGCACCCTTATAGCATCTTCTGTTTCACTTTGCCAGCTGAACATCCAGAGAAAGACTAAACGTGCCTTCACTGACTTCATGGAAGGGGAGATTAATTTCATCCCAACTTATAAATATGATGCTAAATCAGACCGATGGGACTCAAGGTAAAGTTCTTGGAGATTAGGACCTCTTCTTTCATACATCATTGTTTGATGATCTTACAATGAAAATAATTAGGTTTGACACGTCATGATTTGTTTTTTGTCGTCCACAGTGGGAAGTGTCGAGTCCCTGCCTGGTGTGACCGTATCCTCTGGAGGGGGAGCAGTGTGAAGCAGCTTCACTACCGCAGTCACATGGACCTGAAGACCAGTGACCACAAACCTGTCAGCTCTCTCTTCAGTATCGGGGTGAGGTTTACTTCATTCATCATGCTCCAATAAAAGAGTTGAGAGCATCACATTGATTTAATGTATGCTGCAGGTGAAGATGGTGATTGAGCAGCGCTACAAAAAAGTGTTTGAAGAGATCGTGCGGGACATGGACAGGATGGAAAATGACTTTCTGCCCTCTTTGTCCCTAACACGAGCAGAGGTGAGTAATGACAGAGAACCAGACAGGGGAGTTTATCTTCTAACAAATTCTCTCTGCATCGATCCACTGGCCTGCCTCCAGTCTTTCTGAGATCCCACTATATATGTTTGAGGAAGATTGATAATGTTTTCACAATTTTAGCTTTTCTCTTCTGTGAGTGGATTATGGGCTGATCACATGTGCCATAATTGCTTTTAGATTAAATTTAAGATTTAAATGTCTGATTGCACCGGTCTGTGTCTTTAAAATAAAAGAAATAAAAATAAATTGATCTGCATGACCCCGAGTCAGGATATTTTGTAATACATATATTAATGTAAAATATATCATGGCATCCAAAAATGTCAAACAGGGCAACTGTTTTTAACATTGATGATAATAAGAAATGTTTGAGTGCCAAATCAGCATATTAGAATGATTTGACTATTTAGCTATTCCAAAAACTTTTGTATGGGATTGTATGTTCTTACTGCCTCATTATCATGTTATACCTGTTCTTTATCCCATAGTTCATCTTTGAGAATGTGAAGTTTCGTCAGCTTCAGCGTCAGAGTTTTCTCATCACTAATGATGGACAGGTCCCTTGCACCTTCGGCTTCATTCCCAAACTCAATGATTCTCAATACTGTAAGGCCTGGCTACGTGCTGAGCCCAGCGAAGGGGTACTAGACCCTAGTGAGTATCTCATACGGCATCAAATACAAATGAATGTTGTAGTTGACGAGTGCAAAGTATTTGATAATGACTTCCTTTTCTTTAATGCAATTTCATGGTTGGACTTTTTTGAAAAACATATTACATTTAGATAAAGTCAGTATATTTAATATGCATCCACACCTTGTTCATTCCAGAAGGACCACAGAATGTTTGAAAAATGTGAAATTTGTTCACCTGAAATATCAAGAAGTGGCTTGACTTTACTATGACTTGTAGTGGCCTGTGAACACCAAACCTCTGAACAGTAGGCCAAGTTCAGATACCCGAATTTCATTGACAACACTTTTTTGTTTTAGTTTTTCGTTAGCCAAAAACTGATTTCAGTTTTGATGAAAAAAATAACTTTAGTGCATCCTTAATTAAAACAGTTTTGTGAATGAGCCATTTGCCAAGAGAATCAAATAATTGCCTTTTTCTTAAAAGATAGTAAAGTGTCATGTCAGCTGCCCAAATATATTTGGAAATACTACATATGATGTGTCATAAGTTTTTGATCCATGTGCAGACTGAGCATCATCTACATTGTCTGTATATTACTTTTTCTTGCAGATGAGACAATGGAGATCTTCCTGGAGGTGTATGTCAGTAAAGACTCTGTGACGCTGCTAAACTCTGGTGAGGATAAAATCGAGGACATCCTGGTGCTTCATCTGGACCGGGGGAAAGACTACTTCATCACTGTGGCGGGAAACTACCTGTCCAGCTGTTTTGGCACATCTTTAGAAACCCTGTGCCGTATGAAGAAGCCCATCCGTGAGATCCCTATCACTAAACTCATCGATCTGGTGAGTCACAGGCCGCAGCTTCTTTTGATTAGATGGACTATAACCACAGGATGGCTGACATTGCAAAAGTGAAAGCTCTTCTTTCTTTCTTTGCCAGTGGAAGGTCATCATAACAGACAGTAGCAAGGAATTTTGCCCCCAGATTTTAGATAAGAGAAGAATTTCAGGTTTGACATTATTCTAATTTGAGGCTAGAATGAGGAAGTCATGTACTGAATTAAATGTTATGGGATGCAGGTTTTTCAGTAGCAATAGGTCATCATGCAAACCACCCGTGCTGTTCGTGACTCTTCCATTTGCTGCTGTATTCTCAAAATATGATTAGGTTTTCATTTAGAGAGTAGTCAATCATCTTAAGTTATTTTCTGTTTCTATCTCTCTGCTGTTGTGTTCAGTGATCACCTTTGAAAGCTGCTTATCTGTGATTATGCAATACTGGCTCTGTGTTCTCACTCATTATGCAATGTTTCTCTATTGTCTCATCTCTCCTCCCTTCTTTTACTCTTTTCTTCTCTGACTACTTCTTTTGACCAATCATTCTGGGTCTGCATGACTCTCAGGGAGAGGATAGCTGCATGGAAAAGGTAAAGTCCCTCTTCATCCGCGGAAAAGACTATTATGTTACACAATAGGACAGCTGCAATTATCATGGCCTTCTTGTGTGATCGAGGGTGGGTTTGTTCTGTGTTTAAATGTTGGTCCCAGTGTGACAGTGTCTCGATGTGCTTGCCCATTCCTACAGGTCAGCTTGCTGCAGTCACTCTGCTGGTTCAGGCTAATGAAAGTCACTGAGGCTTGAATCTCTCAGCTTGAATTCTTCCCCTCCTTTTCCCACCCTGCTCACTGCTCACCAGCCAGCAATATTAGATTAGGAGAGAGAGAGAAAGCAGCTCACAGCATGGTGAAACCAGCTTCACAAATCAGTGTTTGTAATTTGGAGTCGACTGTTCTTTAGAGTTGTTTTTGACTTCATGTCTCAGCATGAGTTGCATTCCTACTAATTGCATGAGTCCCCTTATATAGTTCAATGGTCTTGGGGCTGTAACTGTTCTCTACGTAACATGTTTCAGTCTGTATAAGAGAGAGGAATGTTCTGTCACACTTTTTCAAATATCACATGGATGAGTTTGCTATGGCTGTTATATATTTTAAAGTTTAAACTATGTGGTCATTCTCCAAGTTATACTAGAATCATCTTAACAAACATCTGTATTTTTAAAAGCACTTTGCACAAAAGTGTGCAAATTAAAAAAAACATTGCATTATAAATATGTCATTATATAAAAGTTTTTAACTATAATTATAATGTTTCTTGAGCTGCAAATCAGCATATTGGAAATATTTTATTTTTCATGGATCACGTGAAGTAATGGCTGCTGAAAATTCAGCTTTGCCATCAGGAATAAATTCATTTTTTAAATATATTAAAATAGGAAACAATTATTTTAAATTGTTATAATATTTCACACTATTGCTGTTTTTTTATTAAATGAATGCAGCTTTGGTGAACATATGTTTAAAAAGTAAGCATTTCAAAATATCTAAATCTTTAATAAGTAGTGTATACAGTATAAGTGAAAATTATAGTTAGTATTATTTGTTTTACCTCTAAAATAAAAAATTCTGCAAATGATGTTAATTCTGGAAGTGAGAAATTTAAGATTTTTTTTGTTTTGTTATTTTGGCAAAAAAAGCATGCAGTTTCACTTAACTAAATATAATTTCTGCTAAATGTCAGTGTTTTATGTTTATATTGGATACAGTTCAGAGAGAATAGTTCAACAAAAAGTATACAAAAGTTTATGATCTAGTACTTAAAAAAAAAAAAAGTAAATAATGGAACACCAAAATGTGCTGTAGTATTAAAAAGTGCTACAATATATAGATAATTTCTCAATTTCACAGGAGAAATCCCGGATGAATTTCTTGTTGGACAGTGCAGGAACAGAGGATAAACCTCTGAAGATTCCCAAAGAGGTCTGGTTGCTTGTTAATCACCTCTACACCAAGGCCTGCCAGCAGGTAAACAAAATAAAGCATGAATGCACCATTAATTAACCATCACATCTTAAATTACTAATTATATCTATTTTTTTAAATGCACAGGAGGACCTTTTCCAGACCCCTGGCCTGCAAGATGATCTGCAAAGTATTATTGACTGCTTGGACACCAGCATTCCTGAATCCATCCGTATCCTTTCCCACCAAAAGATATATAAATATGTTTATATATGGAAAGGACAAGTTTTTCCCAGCAGATAGATTAAATTTGGTACAATCCTCTTCAAAGTGCTCTCAGAGTTACGTAGCATAGAAATTCTAATGGCTGTCACTTCAGTGAATGTGACCGAGTGGCTCCCTTTAAAACTGTTCTGACTCGCTGGACTCTCCCACACAATTCATCCCTGTGCTGCTGAGAGACTGAGAATGTTCCTCTGTCCTACTGGTGCTGGAGACATCCCTAGAGACGCTTTGTACATTCTTTTCTCTCCCTGTCTTTTCCTTTTTTTCACTTCCATATTTTCTCTTCCTGATGTTAAATGTGCATTCTCACTGTTCACCGTGGATCTCCTTGACTGTTGGTTAGCTGGCTCTAATCACTCAGTTGCTGAAGCACTATTGATCTTCTTGGAGGCTCTTCCTGAGCCTGTGCTGTGTTATGAACTCTTTCAGCGCTGTCTGGAATGCTCTCATGACAGCCGCCTGTGCAAACAGGTAAACATGCATGCATGGTAGTAAGAATGTTGGTAGTTTCAAGAAACGAAAAATTTGGAATATGGTGAACAAGTTTTTTTTTTTCTTGTAACTTATTTCAAAAAGTGATACTTTCATATATTTTAGATTCATTACAGGTAAAGTAAAACACTTCAAACGTTTTTTTGTTTTTTATTTTGATGATTAGAGCTTACAGCTAATGAAAGTCAAAAATCAGTATCTCAAAATATTAGAATATTTACATTTGAGTTTCAATAAATGACCATCCATACAGTATAAATTCTGGGTATCTCTTGTTCTTTGAAACCACAATAATGGGGAACACTGCTGACTTGGCAATGGTCCAGAAGACAATCATTGACGCCCTCCACAAAGAGGGTAAGTCACAGAGGGTCATTACTGAAAGGGGTGGCTGTTCAAAGAGTGCTGTATCAAAGCATATTAAATGCAAAGTTGACTGGAAGGAAGAAATTGGGTCGGAAAATGTGCACAAACAACAGGGATGACCGCAAGCTTGAGAATACTGTCAAGCAAAGCCGATTTAAACACTTGGGAGAGCTTCACAAGGAGTGGACTGAAGCTGCATCAAGAGTCACCACGCTCGGACATCTTCAGGAAAAGGGCTACCAAGCCACTTCTGAACCAGAAACATCGTCAGAAGCATCTTAGCTGGGCTAAGGAGAAAAAGAACTGGACTGTTGCTCAGTGGTCCAAAGTCCTCTTTTCAGATGAAAGTAAATTTTGCATTTAATTTGGAAATCAAGGTCCCAGAGTCTGGAGGAAGAGTGGAGAGGTACAGAATCTATGTTGCTTGAAGTCCAGTGTGAAGTTTCCACAGTCAGTGATGATTTGTCAGCTGCCATGTCATCTGCTGGTGTTGGTCCACAGTATTTTCTGAAGTCCACCGTCAACGCAGCCATCTAACAGGCAATTTTAGAGCACTTCATGCTTCCTGCTGCTGACAAGCTTTATGGAGATGCTGATTTCATTTTCCAGCAGGACTTGGCACCTGCCCACACTGCCAAAGATACCAAAAGCTGGTTCAATGACCATGGTGTTACTGTGCTTGATTGGCCACCAAACTCGCCTGACCTGAACCCCATAGAGAATCTATGTGGTATTGTCAAGAGGAAGATAAGAGACACCAGACCCAACAATGCAGATGACCTGAAGGCCGCTATCTAAGAAACCCGGGCTTCTATTACACCTGAGCAGCGCCACAGGCTGATTGTCTCCATGCCTCGCCACATTTATGCAGTAATTCATGCAAAAGGAGGCCCAACCAAGTATTGAGTGCATAGAAATGAACATGCTTTTCAGAAGCCTGACATTTCTGTTTAAAATATCCTCTTATGTAATATTCTGAGACAGTGAATTTGGGGTTTTTATTATCTGTAAGCCATAATCATCAAAATTTCAAGAAATGAAGGCTTGAAATATTTCACTCTGTAATGAATCTATATAATATATGGGTTTCACTTTCTGAAATGAGTGACAAGAAATATTGATATTTTTCATGATATTCAAATTATTTTAGATGTACCTGTATGTATTTAATATGCTATTTGTGATAGGGCTGACAATCTATGTATGTTCTTGTTTCAGTTTCTATTCACAAGCTCTCAGTATAATTCTGCATTCAGTGTGTTTTGAATCTGATTCATTTCGGTGTATTTCATTGTCCATTTTGCTTGCATGAAAGAATCTCAGCTATTGATGTAACTTGTACAAAATGAACAATGGGGTCTAAACTATGCAGTTAAATTGCTGTTTATTTGATAATCAACAAAAACAAAAAAGTAAACTTTAAATAGCATTTCTTTATATAAACGTATTAATATAACTGTGAAACTGTAAAATGATTATGCTATTAAAAATGTATGAATATATATAAATTGTACTGACCCCAAACTTTAAAACAGAAGTGTTTATATATATATATTAGTTTTTTTTCATGATAGTTTATACATTTATTATTGAATTTTCTTTTATTAAGCGTGGATCCATTTAATTGACCAAAAGTGACCAGTAAAGACAGTAATACAAATAAATGCAGATTTATTTTCAACACTTTCTATTGGAAAAAATATATTGAAATTTCAATTAGCATATTATAATAGAAATCAAATTAAAAAGCTTTTTAAATTTGATTATTTCACCATATTTCTGTTTTTATTGTACTTTTAATAAAAATGCAACTTTGAGAAGCATAAGACTCAAAAAAACATTTAACATTTCAAACTAACCGTAACATTTTCAAACAGTTGTTTGTATAAACTTTATGTATACACACGTCTCAACCATCCAACCACATTTTTGCCGTATATTTTGTACAGAAGATTGTTCAAATGACTAAGCCAAAGTCAAACATTTTTGTAATTTTATTTATGTATGTATTTATTTTTACATTGGTGTTTTGTGCACTGCTCTTATGACAAGCATACAAAATAGAGCTGCTTCAAAAAGTCTTTGAGACCACGTTGGAAAATCTAAGATTCAAAGTATATTTTAAACCAAGAAATAAAGTTTAAGGATTAATTCTTTGTTTTACTCTAAATGGCAGCTAATATCTCAGCTCCCACGAGCCCATCGCAATGTGTTCCGCTACCTGATGGCCTTCTTGAGAGAATTACTTAAACACTCGATTGACAACAACCTGAACGCCAACCTCCTAGGTGAGTTTGACTTTCTCAAGTGCCAGCAGACTGCAAACATACAGGTGCGTTACTGTTGCATCTCTTCTTGTACCTTTTCCACAGCTACTCTCTTCGCAAGCCTCCTCGTTCGGCCGCCTCCCAACCTTGCTGGCAAACAAACGTCACACGACCGTCAGAAAGCCAGCGACTTCATACTGGGGTTCCTAATGGGAGGCGATGAAGACTGAAGAAGAGGGCTGCAGACTGAGATGTCATGGCTTCTCTCAGAGGTGTTCAGGTGGAGCAAAAAGACACTTGAGGTGTGTTTGTGGCTGGTATTCTGGGAGATATTTGGCCCACACTGCACTAAGATGGCTGATTGCCTCCGTGATGAAAGTTTGGTACTGTTGGATAGAGAACCTGTTTTGCACAGACACTACCCATTGGTTACGTTTCGTTATTCTTCTGTTCCTACTTCAGAGGAATAGGTGTCAGCTTATCTCTGTATTAATAATAACTACACTTTAACCCTTACAAACCTCATCTTTTGACTGTAGCATCTATAATGCTATGTGCAACCCCACTTTCTCTAGTTTTGTCCTTTGGGTCAGAGTGCAGTAATGCCAAATCTAATATTCCCCATCAAAATTGACTGAATGTGTTAGATGTGACTCACGAGCACTCAAAAAAAAAAAAGACTTTGTTACACTAAAGGAAAGCCATGTTGTGGAGATCGTACTGACTGCTGCTGCCCGGGTTAAACGCTCTGCCAGAGCACCAATTTCCATCTGTCTCATGCTCTTCCTTCTCTCCTTCAAAAATGACCTTCACAGAGAATCGTTCCCTACAAGGTGACTTTGACAATCGACTACCTTTTGGATTGGAGGAGAAGTCTGGACTATGATCTGAATCTGAATCATGATGAATCAGCCGGCATTGTCCGTTGTGGTGTGCACATGTTATTTATGTTTTCCTGTCTCCTACGCAGTTGTCCTCAGCATTGGGCATTTGGATGTCCTCCACAGAAGAATATAAGTCTGTTATCTGTCAGAAACACTCTCCGGTCTTTTCCTCGGTCCGTTATGATGGCACAACCACACCCATAATTATTAGTCACCTTGAATAATGTCAACGAGCGGATGAGGTTGCCTTCATTAGATCTGGACTCTAAGTCTGAAACGTATTCTTTTGAGGTCTTACTCTTTTACAGCTCTGTTCTGGATCCTGTCATGCTACAGCTACACTAACGTTTTAACTGATGTGCTCAGTGGGTCTTTTATCTGTCATGTCTTGTAATGTAGACAGCGTTGTGGTCCTTCTATTTATATGTATATTGAGTGTTACACTAACCCAGACTGGGATAATTTTGTGTATGTTTATAGTCTTTGTGCCCTTTGTTGGTGTTGTTTCATGTTACATTTACACGTTCTGTTTCCGTGTAGTGACATACCAGCATATGTTTATCTCCCTTGATCATTGTACACTTTGGGAAATTCTGAGAAGTCTGCTGGGTTTTAACTTTTTGTGCCAGTCAGTCTGGTTTAGTACTACAGTGTGTAAAGAGGAAGTCTGCTCTGTGTACTCGTATTGTTCATTACCCCAATGCTAAAATATTATTGTAGCACAAACCACTAAAGCTGTTTCTCCACAGTTCGTCTGACATTGTTGCATCTGTCCATTAGCAACATTTCCTCAATCTCACAGGAAATGTTTTTTGTGAGTCTTGCAACTTGGAAAAAGTGTTGTAAGCAGTTTCTGACCAACTCGTTGTTCTGCCTTCCCTTACTGTCAGAAAAAAGTGCATCAATTGTATTTTTAAGCATATAGCTTTTGATAGTACCCTTAAAGGGGCAACTTTGTACCTTACCTAATATGTACCTTTGTAAGTATCAATGTTAACCTTTAAGGGTAAATAAGTTACAAAGATGTCTTTGAGGTACTGACCCAGTAACAAGTGGTTTCAATTTCTGCACATTTTTCCAGAGAGTGTTGAAAACTCTTAGTAGTGATGTTCTGTGAATCATATTGGCTGTGGTTTGAAGTCATCCGATGTCTAAATCTCTTCACATCCTCTGTCGTGTTTACAAGCCCTGTGTCTGAGCTTTCTGTTGGGCTTATTGTTTTCTTCTTTGGAAAGGACCACCATAGAGCTCGTCTGTCTTATTGAAACACTTATCACCTGAAATCATTCTTTTCATTGCCAATAGATTGTTTATTCATTGCAGGAGACAAGAGGAACTGAAATGCAGATGGCCATTATACAGATTGTTGGTGTGCTGTGATCACCACCCTGCCTGTTTATTGTTGTCTTTCTATCCAATCAGTTTTTGTAATGATGTTTCTGGTACTTTGCAGCTGGGTACTTGTACATACTTTGTTTTATTTGTGGGGAGGGGCCATACATCTAATTTATTCAATGAAATAAAGACATTATGATGATATTATTGAGGTTTTTGGAATTGTGTTTTTTTTACTGGTGCTATTATGTCAATAGTCTGTATTATTAATATTATGGCTCAACCTTGTGCAGCAAATTTTGTTCAAATAATAAGTAATACTAATGCAAGCTCTTCAAAGCTGAACTGTCATTGTCCCAGTATAACTGCTTTCTGAAGGAGTGGCCTCCAGTCTCTAAATTGTCTCTGCTCCGTGTGAAAGGCTTATCTTCTGATGCTGTTCCTCTAGTTAGTCCAGCTTGTGTTCAGTGAGAGATCCCACAAGTGCTTGTGACATTCTCAGCACCGGCGTCTATAAAGACCCCCGGTTTGTGTGATTGTCATCTTTTCTTGCTTTCCTGCTGCTGTCATGGCCCTGCTGAGAGTGTCTTCCTACCGTAAGCTGTTTGAGGAGGAGCGGTGGAGCCAGGCTGCAGGACGCTGTGGAGTCCAGGCCCGCTTCACTGCCAGGTCAGTGCTTATAGATCTGAAAGCTTACACATATGTTTTAAAACCTATAGATTATGAACATATAGTAATCAGCATATAATTGCTATGTTGGCATTTAAGAGCATTCCTCCATATAAACTCAGTTAAAGCAGGATTTTCATCTTCATTCAAAATGTCTTGCTATGATTCTCAGAATTTATGGTTATAAATTATGAGTTATATAGAGTAGAAGTTGTTGTTGTTGTTGTTGTTGTTGTTATTATTATGTGACCCTGGACCACAAAACCAGTCATAAGGGCCATTTTTATTGATTTTAGACACTATTCTGAATAAATAAGTTTCATTGATGTTTAGTTTGTTATGATTGAACAATATTTGGCTGAGATACAACTATTTGGAAATCTGGAATCTGAGGGTGCAAAAAATATTGAATATTGAATCAAAATATTGAGAAAATTGACTTTAAAGTTGTCCAAATTAAGTTCTTAGAAATGCATATGTCTAATCAAAAATTAAGTTTTGATATTTATGGTAGGAAATTGACAAAATATCTTCGTGGAAAATGATCTTTACTTAATATCCTAATGATGTTGGCATGAAAGAGAAATAGATCATTTTGAGCCATACAATGTATTTTTGGCTATTGCTACAAATAAACCTGTGCAACTCATCACTGGTTTTGTGGTCTAGGGTCACATACGGAAAGGTTAAGGGGTAATACAGTTTTTTATGTTTTAAAAAAAGTCTTACATTCGCCAATGCTGCATTTATTTAATAATAAAAACAGCTATATTGTGATGTTTTAGTTACTGTTTTCTATTTTAATATTGTAAATTGTAATTTATTTCTGTGAATTTTCAGCAGTCATTACTACAGTCTTCAATGTTCCATAATTCTTCAAAAACTAGTACTCTAAACACTTGAATGGTAGTGTATACAGTATGTATTGTAAAGTGCATAGGAATAAACAAATAAAAAAACATGTTTGAGATTTACTTGTTTGGATATGATATTTACCTACTGATTGTACCAGAATAATTAGATCATGAAACTGGGGGACTCAAATGGCTCTTGAAAAGAGGTTATCTTATAAAACTACGGGAGGAAAATCATTGTTTCTTCTACTCCTTTTGTATATACACTGGTAACCAGGAATGCACATCCATCCAAAATCCTAAACTGAATCATGTAAACAGTGACTTCACTCAGTCTTCTTACTTTGAATTATAAATAAACTACATGAAACCTGTTATTAGTTAAGCTCTTTTGTGCTTCAGTATTTCCCTTTTCCTTCAGTATTGTTTGATTGTGCTTGCATAGAAAATAAACAAGCCATTGCAGACATCGGAAAGCTTTCAGTGTGTTTGACAGGGGTGGAGTTTCAGTGCGTGACTGTCCCGAGCTGGATTTTGCTGCAGCTCGTGCCCTAAACAAGGAGGGTGTTGCTCGATTTGTCTACGAACGCTCTGTCATTGCTGCCCTCAACGATCGCTTGGCAGGTCTTATCGACGTGGTGAGCAATATTAAAATATTCATCATACACACCCAATGTTCTGCTGGGTAACAACCAGCTGTGCTCATACTGAATCTAATGAGTTGCCTGTGTGTGGCCAAATTATCATATTTCCATTATGTTTAATGGGGTCAGTCATTTGCCTGAGGGTGTGAGGAAAATCATATTAAGCCATGAAGATGCTGCAGTCACAGTGTCCTCTACTGCGTCGTATAATGATGCAACAGCTCTCAAATTGCTCTTATACGTTATATATTCTTTTGTGACTATTGTAGGTTCGGTGTCTAGAAGAGGAGAACGAATCTCTGGAGGTGGAGGTTATTGAACTGGAGGAGAGGCTGGGGTCAGAGCAGGTGTCCAGCATCAGCGGTCCTGTGGACTACAGTCTGGAGGCTGTGATAGAGAGGCTACGGAAAGAGAAGGTACCGCTCAGAAACTCAGGCCTGGGTGGTGCTGGATAGTTATGCCTCACTTGATGAAATTAAATTGATAAGTCGTGTTTTCTCTCCACAAATGTCATAGTTTCTATAACACTTGATCTATTTTATTGGTATTTTCATTGCTGCTGGCCTATCTTTCCCTTAGGAGGAGATTTTATGCAACACGGAGGAGCTGAAGGGTGAGCTGCGGCGTCTGCAGATGAAATACGATCAGGTGGTTGAGTACAAGAGACTCATCCAGCAAGAGCGAGAAGATGTTTCTATGGTAATGCCATGAATACGGCAGATTTTATTGGATATGTGGTTTGTATACAGGCCCCAAAAATATGTGGACACTTTCGCCACATTTAAAGTTGAATTTCACTGCTTTTGATATATTATAATATCAAACCAACTCTTTGAAGAAATGATACATGGTCTTTTCTCATAACTAACATTTTTACTTTCTCCTTTCTTGTTATTTTTGCTATTTATTTTTAGACCAACTGCTCCAAGATCATTTTTAGTGGATGTGTCGGTTTCCCATTTAACACAGAATAAATCACTAGACTAGAGTAAATATGTAGTATATTGCTGGTATATTTTGTTCTATGGACACATTAATTATGGACAAGTTTGACAAACGTAACATATCCAGTACTATTTTATTTTATTTTATGATACTATTATTAGTTATGGACAAGTTTGACAAACGTAACATATCCAGTACTATTTTATTTTATTTACTGATACTATTATTATTAGCATTTTGAATTTGTTTTAGTATTTTTTTTTCTTTTTTTTTTGTTCAGTTATCAAAAATGGTTTTAAATAGTTTTGGTTTAAGTCAACAATAACACTGATCCAATCAAAATACCCACATGCATTTTGTCTTGATTATGAAAGTTTATCAGGTGTTTTATTATATAAAAAGATTTTCTCAAGTTTAAAATAAATGGTCACATACCTGGTTTGATATTTTTATGTTTAATACAATCAAATGTAGACATTAAGTGGGGTTTGCAGGGCAGTAACACTTATTGCTGTAACCTTATTCACTATGCCACACCTTCCCACCAGATTCAAATCTATGCAATAATAGAGACAGGCTTTTAAATGAACTTTTGCAAGTTCTACGCTTTCCCCACCACTAGATGGCAGTGTTAGCCTGTGTTGTAAGTGGGGTGGGGGTGTGTGAAAGTCCCTGGAGTGGCACAGCACAGCTGCTGCTCCCAGATCCGCTCTGGAGAGTCCTGATTACAGGCCCTGCTGACTCCCGGCCAGCGGCCACTCTGAAACCCGAGAAACCACTCCGTCACCCCACAGATGTCAGAGCACATCTCCAGTAAAAGAGCAGATGTGGGAAAGCTTTCACCATGCCTAATAATTCTCTCATTCAGCCTCTCATATCTCCTAGATGCAACAGAGCAGGGCTTAGCTCTCCGGCTGGGCTGAGAGGAGAAAGGAGGGTTGGAGGGAAAGAATAAAACAGGAAGAGAGCCGAAGAGGTAGACAGTCACTAGGATGATATAGAAGTGGGGTTGCAGCTGTATAAATAATGTACTTTAGAGACATAAACGTGCATTTTTGTATCTTCACCAATTTGAATTCACTAATCTAGTGTTAACTGGCATTTTAAAGAAGCGATGATAATGAGTAAATGAAAAGAAAATGGCATGAGAAAGCATAATTTTAAGCATCTAGCTGAAATGTGTCCACGATAGTGAAGTTCAGCCCTTCGGCGATGTGGAATAGAGGAAGCAAATCGGCATCAAAACGCTGTCTAGACTCTCCCCAGTATTGGGCTTGTGTTCACGCTGAGATAAGGGAACAGCGGCTACTGTGCCAATTCTGGGCTCCAAGGAAGCGTGTGTGTGTGCAATGCGCTTCCTCTGCTGCCCAGACCCACCGTCACACTGCAGCATTCACATGCAAATGCTTTCATTCTGAGTAATTGAATTCATCGCCAATTAATAAGGCACTTAAGATACCCAGATGAGCCGAATAAAGCGCAGCATTGTTTGAACATTGGATGTCGGGCTGCATTTGTGGATCTCTTCTTCGCTGCATTGCACTCTTTGCTGGGGTAAAACCTGGTGGCACTGATGATGCTTAGGGTATCTTAGAAGATGTTTAGGGTAAGTGCTTGGTGTTTGAATTGACCTTTATTTCCATTGCTCCACTCAGGAGGTGGATGAAATTACCACTGACTGCCTGGCCCTTCGAGAGCAAGTAGCCATCTATGAGGAGCAGCTGGCCGCCATGGAGAGGCAGCACGAAACGGTAAGGCCATGCAGAATATTGCAACAATAACACTTCTTCTTGTTACTTCTTAGGTGTGATCAGGAAAGGCAACTTTACCTTAGACCTCTGAATTCTTGGAATGGTCTTTGGGGGTTTCGCCATTTAAAGTGTCTCCTCTGATTGTAAGGGAAACAGATTTTGCGGAATGGAGACTGACAGGAAACATGGTCCCTCAAAACATAGAATGAAGAAATATAGTATATGTGTAGTCTGCGTGTACTCAAGTGCTGGAAACGGAGAAATATCCGTTGACCTCCCTCTGGGACACACGGCATAACTCACAGTTCAGGCGTATGAAATGAAAAAAGAAGTTATTCTTGTTTTATTAACTGCTATTATTATCTTGATACATCTGCCGCTCTCTCATTATTCATGTTGAGGAGAACAGGCTGAGACTTGGACTCAATCTCCTTTTCATGAACACTTCATCAGGCTCAGATTAATGAACGGCTGCCCTTTCTGGCACCGTCAGATATTGTTACCTGAGGAGAAACAGAAAGTCGTAATGTTGTTTTGTCCACAGAGGCTGGAGAAACTGTGTGAGCCGAGCACTCCGGATGAAGGTTCTCCTACTGTATCCCTGCAGTTCCCCTCCTTCGATATCACTCCAGCCATCATGGACATCAAGGAGTATTACGGCACACTAGTTGAGAGCCTCAAGGTGAATTACACATAGAGACATGTACTCACAGTGTTAATAGTCATTGACAGAGTCTAAGTTAAAGTGACAGCTTTTCTAAGAGGTACACTGCTGTTTGTTTTTAAATAAATGTATTCAGCAAGGATGCAATTTATTAATTAAAAGTGACAGTAAAGACAGTGAGTGTTAATAAATGAATGCCGTTCCTTTGAACGTTTCATTCATCAAAGAATCATGAAAAACATTAATAATATGAAAGGTGTCTCTTTGACACCAAATCAGCATAATTAGAAAGATTCATGAGATCATGTGGCACTGAATACTGGAGTAATGGCTGCTGGAGTTGCCATCACAACACATTACATTTTAAAATGTATTAAAATAGAAAATACTTATTTAAAGATGTAATAATGTTTAACAATTTTGTACTGTATTTTGTACTTTTGATCAAATAAATGCTGCCTTGACTTCTTTCAAAGACACGTAATTAGACTTAATAAGAATACTTAACTAAATGCTTAGCTAGAGTAAGGCAGTTACAAGTAAACAAAACCAGGTCTAAATGTGAAGCTCATTACTTTTTAAAGCACTTAAATGAAGTAATTCATTTAAAAATATATTATTTGAGCTGCAAAGATGTCGTAATAAATAATATTTATATTGTACTTATAATTTTTGCCGTGAGACTATTATTTAGTTTTATTCTGTCAGTTATTTAATAATTATTTTCTGTGGTAATCAACTTTTTCACATTCTGTTAGTTGTTTTTTTTAATAAACTTGAAACATTCTTTTTAAAGGATTGGTTCACCAAAAAAAGTGCTTTATTCCGTGGCACAGAAAAGGAGAAATGTAGCATAATGCTCATGCTGCTCTTTTTCATATTATGAAAGTGAATTGGGATGGACACTATCAAGCTATCAAGATCTAGGATAAAACAATATGCCTTGCAAATGAGGACAGAATCATCCTTTTGGGTGAACTAACCTCTTAACACATCTCAGTGTGGCTGTATGCTTGTTTTTTCCTTCCTCTTTCATACTTTACTTCAGGGGACAGTTTTGTTTGACAGAGAACTCTGTCCACATCTAGCACAGAGCACTATTGTCCCCTATATGTTGTTTGAGAAGTGAGGGCTCTCTACAGGTCATCCTACAGCACTAGTGCCCTTTAACCCCATTTGCCCCAAGAGTGGCTGCTCTCGACCAGGGTCACGGCAGTAATCAGAGCTCTGGAGCCCTTCCCAGGCTTCTATGCAGAATGAGTCTGGAGAGGAGAAGAGAGCACTTCTACAAGAAGACACTGGGGAGCCTCTATAGGCTTTTAGAGACTTATAGTGTGTGTTCGTGTGGGTGTAAGATAAGCAGGCCAAGAACAACTCCTGCTCTTGTGCCAAAAGTTGTAGATGCACAAAAACCAGCTCACGCATGCACAAACACTTTACCACCCTTCTCTATTTTCATTTCCTGTGCTTTTCTATTCATTGCTCTCTCTCTCTATCTCTCAGGTGGTCTCAGAACCAAAAACTAGTGCTTTGTTTCATTAGCGCCACACAAGGTCCAATTGTTTCGCTCACAATTGATATTGATTGGGATTTGGGGGGAACAGTAATTGGAGGCTGATTTTTGACTGGTTGCACCTGCTCACCTGATGGGCCTTCATTTGCTCTTCTTTCTTCTGGGAATAATCAGTGATTCATCTTCACTGCCTGCAGTCTGCAGAACTTAATGGGTGGTAACTCTTCTTCAGAGATGGAAAAAACTTAAACCTGTGAACCTTTCCTGCTTTTCAGTTTGAGTTCAGAGCCTCGAGCGCACCGCCATCGATGCCGCAGGAAAGGAGGAGGAGAAGCTGCTGGCTAAGTTGACTGGAGGAAAAGTGAAGGACATCTCCAAAGAGACTGACGTGAATGTCCTCAAGAACTTGGTGAGTGAGTTTACCTTCAACGACACACTTCTGCTTCAGCGACACAGATCTGAACCACCAAAAGACTCTCCAGGGCTCCAGACCACCACTAAAATGGTCGCAAATTATACAAAAAACAAACCCTTTGGACAATAATTTACATTTTAGTCACCTTTGGTGGCAGTCTACAAAACTTCGTTTTAGTTTAGGCAGACATCGTCTCATTAGAGTGCACACCACGGTATCCTCCATGAAATAATGAACACCATCTTATTTACGAATAAATAATTCTTATGAACCAGGAAAGAATGGTCTTGAACTTGCCTGTGAGTTAGCAGTTTAAATCAGACTCACTTAGTGAATCGATCAGGGTTGCGTTTCCCAAAAGCATCGTAAGCATTACGTTGATCGTAACTCCATTGGTTTCAAAGGGTCTACGATGTACTTAAGCTCACGATGCTTTTGGAAACGCACCCCAGAACTGTTACTGTACTCACAACATGTTTTTATTATTATTCATGATTCTAAGCGGACTAGGAACTATTTGATGTAATGAAAAATATTTTAATTACAATTTTAAAAAGATACAACAAAAATAGTTTTGTCGTTATAAATTAAATGTTAAAAGTGTCATTGATTGCTTAATGTAGTAAGATCCAATAATGTTGAATTGGTTGTACTGGAAACTTTGGTTGTAATATTTCACCTCTAGAAAAAGTGCAACTTTCAAACATAAATTTCACTTTATTTATTTTTTAAACTGATGTTTCTGCCAACTTTACAATGTCTTCATCAGACAAGCAGGCCGAAATGTCACTGTTTTTGATGAAATAATGTTAGATTTATATTTGTAGAATGAGTGTTTTTTTATGCACTTTTTTTGCTAGAGATTAAATATAAATAAATGTTTTATCATTTGATTATAATTTATGTATTTTATACAAACAGGCAGATCTATTTGTACAAAGCAGAATCATTTATGCATCACAAAAAGAGTCAGGATTGAGTTGCGCTGAAAGGTAACCCAATGCTGCTGATGGACCATTTTAACTATTCTGTCATTTGTAAAATACAGTCATTTGGCTCTTAAATGTTTAATTTTAGGAGACAGACTCCCTATAGTCTCTTATTGTGCAAACAAAATGAGCCTTTGAGGGATAGAGGTACTTGTCCATATTTGTCTTGATGTTTTGTGCTCTTGTAATCTCTGTGATCACAGAACAATAATTTAAGGGATTTGGCCCTACATTAAAATGCGGTTGTGACTCTTAAACCTGTGCATGACCACAGCTTAACTCAAATGATTGACCTGAACGCCCACCACCTCAACAGCTCTGCATCAGATGTGAGTTCCTGTGTCAGCCCTAATGCTGAAAATCAGCGTTTAGGAGAGCGAGCAAAAGCTGGGGAGTTTTTGTGGGGGATGGTGTTTCTCAATGCAGCGTCCTCAGTCAGACTGACAGCTGAGGAATAAAGTAAGAGAACTCCTGCTGCCGGAGTGTTTATTCTGAGAGATAGGACCAGGAGCTTGTGAGGAGTGCATCGTCTCTTAACAGTGTTTATCTCGCTCGCTGTCTTCCATTATGAACAATACATTTCAGAGTCTGCCGACGCACTCTCTCCCCCAATCATGAACTTTATAAACTTCACACATTCCCGCAGTGCCTCGGGAGACGGCAAATCGCACTGAGCCGTGGTAATAAAATCTCACCTGTCAGCCTCCCTCACCGACAGGAAGAGAAACTTTAGGGTGAAAAAAAGAGGCAGGGAAGAAAAAGTGACAAAAGGGAAATCATTCAGGATTTATGTTTGAAATGATTAGGAGCCATTCGCTGCTTCAGTTTACATTTTAAAGAGCAAGAAAATCATTGGTCAGCCACAACTGACACCTTTACATTTGAGATAACAAACAGGGCGGTTTGGTTCTAATTATTGTGGTTGTGGTCGTTGCCCCTTTCTTAAAATAAACCGACTGTCTTCAAGCACACTGCTCATTCTCATAACACATGATCCTGTTCCCTGATCAGTGATGGACAGTCTTGCTTCCTCCTCTCATACTACATTCTCTCTGTATTTTCTCTCTTCATTTCTCTCCTATCTGTTGTGTTTCTTCCTACCTTGGAGGCACGTCTGAATCCAGTGTTTATATAACATCCTGTCTTCTAAAATCCCTTCAACTGGTCAGTTTTTGAAAGCAGCATAGATGTCTTCTACATGATATCCAGTCCTTCTGTGCATTTCAGTGGTTGGCAGAAAGAATAATGACTTCTGCAGCCAATGATCCCATTTCTGCTGGGAAATATGTATTGTAGTCAAGAAATGTTCAGTATTTATGAAGCTCACTTGAATTCAAGTATGTTGTCTTGAAGCCTTTTTGACGGGTCAGTGAGAAATAAGAGCATCCAGGATAAAGAAAAGGAAAATATCTTTTAAAATACTAAATTAAAACACGTGCTAATTTCTTAGAAATTTCTAAAATCATTAAATCTAAAATCTTATGTATGTTTTAGTTTCAGATGGATTTGAGAATTTCTTCTTAATAAAATAAATATATATTAAAAGTAAAATCATATAAAATGTATTAAAACATTTTCCATACACCTTGAAGTACATACACCTTTTACAAATATTGTGAATTATTAATTCATAAATAGTCGTTTTTTGGAGGGTTGGACCACATTATATTTTACAACCTGAGCAAACATTGGATTGGTGTCAAATGAACTGATATTTTAAGAGATGTATTGACCTTGGCATATTTGTAATGAGGCTATAATAACAGGATTTTTTTTTATTCCATGCCCCAGAAAATTATCATAATAAATTCTAAAAAAAAAATACTCATCATAGAAGAGCATAATTCAAATCATTATGTTTAAATTACATGTTTAATGTATTTTGATGTAAATTAATATATCAAGACAAAAATGAGAGCTGTGCCACTGACCCACAGTTGTTTTTTAATGCTCTGGGCAGTGGGCAGATGTCTTTGGTTTTGGTCTTTTGGACACATTCCTAATATACTTGTTGCCCTATCTCTCTTGCCATTAAGGATAGATACTAGTGATCTTGTTGCTCTCTGAGACAGTTTGCCTAAACAAACTGTTGGTGGTGAAATCAGGTCTCATTTAGTGAAGGGCCAGACTGCCTTACTCTCACTCGAGACCCAGACCAGAGTAACAACCATTTTCATCGGTTGACGTATCATCTGCTTGTTAATAACAGAGCTCGGAGCCTCCCATGATCTACCTGAAAGAGAAACAGAGCGTGCAATCTCCATCCATCTCTGACAGCTGACTGTTTAGCTTACCTGATTACAGTAATTACTCACAGCAGGGCAGCTCGTGCACAGAGGTGTGGCTGACAGTTCTCTGCGTTGTGTTTGTTGATGGGTGAATATGCAACATGAAACGTCAACTGTTTTCAGACACGTTCCCACAATTGCTAGTTTAAGATCAAAAGTGCCATTAATTATAACATACTGTTATGTTAAGCTCAGCTCTGCGTTGTCATACATTGTGGATCTACATCAGTTTGTTTATGCACAGTGAAAGTCTTTGTTTGGACACTCGCATTCATTTTTTATTGAATTATTTACCATTTCCCTCATTGTAAAGTCATCAAAACTATGAAATTACACAAAAGGAGTTATGGAAATGATATAGTGATGATAAACAGTTGAACAAATACAACTTTCTTGTATTTAGCTTTACATTATCCACCCTTTGTCTAGATTATAGCTCTGCACACTCTGGCCAACTTCATGGGGTGCTTTTTGAAGAGTGTTGATGGAGCTCCCAATATATGCTGGATGATTGTTGGCTCTGGTCTAATATCTTGTCTCATCCATTATTTATTTTATACATTTTTAATAAATAAAAATGCATGCCTCAGTTTATAATTTTAAGTATTTAGATCACATGCCTTTAGATCACACACATAGATTCAGTCGGTGTGTCCAAACAAAGCATTTACTGGTGCTGTATATGTGTGATTGTAGATTGCAGAGCTGCAGAAAGAGGTGGCAGAACTGGAGAAGCGTGGAGACGAGTTGGAGGCTGATATAGAAACCAGGAAAGACAAATACCTGGAGGAAATAGAGAAGCTGGAGGTACACGTGCTCACTGTTCATATTCTACTGCAGCAGTTCTCAGTATCTCACCACTGTGCTGTCTGTGTTCAGAATTACATTTGTCAGCTGGAGGAGGAGGAGGCTGATCTTCAGTTCCAGATGAAGGATCTGAGTGGAGACTATGAAGAACTGCTGAATCAGAAGATGAATCTAGACATAGAGATTGCTGCTTACAGGTGATGCATGTTATGAGAGTCATTACTGGTGCTGTGTAAAGGCAAGCATTGCTCATACATTAACATGATACACTAACATTCAAAAGTTTGGGGTCAGTGAAATATTTAAATATTTTTGTAAAAAGTCTCATGCTCATCAATGCTGCTTTTTATTTGATCAATATCTTAATGCATCTTAAAATGTCATTTATTCCTGTATGGCAAAGCTAAATTTTTAGCAGTTATTACTCCAGTCTTCAGTGTCTCACGATCCTTCTGAAATCAGTCTAATATGCTGATTTGGTGATCAAGAGTTTAAAAAAAAATTGTGATCATTGTTATCACAATGTGCTGCCTAATATTTTTGTGGAAACCATTTTTCAGGATTCTTTGATGAATAGAAAAATTAAAGAGTAGCATTTATTTGAAATGGAAACTTGATGATGTCTTTATTCTAACTTTTGAAAAATATTAATATTTAAAATAAAAAATACTGACCCTAAACCTTTGAACGGTTGTGTAAGTCTTTCAGCTTGTTGCAGAGAGGTGTGCTTTTACCATTAAAACAATTATTAAATACAGTGGGGGAAACAATATTTGATGTCCCCGTCCATCGTCCCTTTGATGTGGTGCAGTTGTCCTGTCCCCTTGGCAGAAAAACACCCCCAAAGCATAATGTTTCCACCTCCATGTTTGAGGTCTTCTTGGGGTCATAGGCAGCATTCCTCCTCCTCCAAACACGACGAGTTGAGTTGATGCCAAAGAGCTGGATTTTGTTCTCATCTGACCACAACACTTTCCCCCAGTTCTCCACTGAATCATTGGCAAACTTCAGACAGGCCTGTACTGTGCTTTCTTGAGCAGGGGGACCTCGCGGGCGCTGCAGGATTTCAGTCCTTCACAGTACTTCACTTCATTTATATATCAAAAATAAAAATCCCATTTCTCTTTAAAAAAAATTGTTTGATAGTTTAAAGAATATATGTTTGTTGAATTATGTCATTGCACTGCAGGGTAAATGAGTGACACAATGCATGATGAAGACATACCTAAGAATAATGCCCTCATTCCTGAGGCCAAGATGGGTCACAGGAAGCGCATCCCCTTACAGTTGCAGAAACATGAAGTAATGTCCTGCTTTCCTTAACATGTTTGTTTTTTCATGGCATCACCGGATTGGGAATACTTCCCGTCTCCCCTGATGTATGTGGCATGACGCATCCACCACGTAACCTTAATCCTTTGAAATGCCTTAAAATAGAGCTTCCTGCCTCTAGGAAGCGACTGGTTTATAAACAATAGCTCATTAAAATGAACAGAAAAAGACGGTTTTGTATTAGTCGACAGGCCAGGCTGCTGATGCCTTCTGGCCCTTGCAATAAGATATATAAAAAAAATTCTCAATATTCTACTTTCATATTACTGCTGCTTTCTCATCCTTGATGAATAAGAGATGAAGGCTTGGCTTGTAGTTTTGTTTAAAATGTTATAGACTCTATCGTATTTATGCATCTGCCAGTTTATCCCTGATGCAACATTCAGCATCATTGTTAGTTTAAAATGTTATAGACTCTACACCATTTATACAAGCATCTGGGGTTGTAATAGATGCCCTAACTCTTCGCTATTGCCGATTAAATTTAGATTTAACATTTCTCTTTCTAGGGTGCTCAGTATCGGATGCCTCAGGCTAAACTTTGAGTCAAATAAAAGCAGATTGAGTTTTTTTTTTTTTCTGCAGGGGTTTGGTTGAAGAAGAGGAGGAGAGAATGACGTGCCTGTAAGATGCAAGAAGAGGTGATGCTCTCCTCTGGACTGAAGCAGACACAAAGAAACACTAAAACACACACAATTCAACCCTTAACAGCGAGTCTCACAAATCAAGAAAGTAAAGAAAACAGCTGTCAGGCACACTTAACCTTCTGAGCAGATGTAAACTTTCACTGACAGATGAACTTCAGGGAGTTCGTGCAAGCTCATTGATAACGGGTCAGTGGCAGGTAACCTCGGGTCTTCAAGAAACGCTGGATCTGTGCAGCAGTGGGAGTGTGTTGAGAGTGATGGGGGTTTCAGCACTGGGATCTTCTATTTGAAGTTTCATAGTCCCTGTCACCGAGACACACATATACCCTACTGTTGAAAGGTTTGGGGTCAGTAAGATTGAGTTTTTAAAGAAACAGTACTTTTATCCAGCAAGGATGCATTAAACAAAAGTGATGATAAAGACATTTATAATGTTACCAAAGACTTCTATTTCAAATAAATGCTGAACTTTCTATTAATCAAAGAATTCATAAAATACATAATTTATATAATCCCCCAAAAAAACATTTTTTTTTTAAGCAGCACAACTGTTTTCAACATTAATAATAATAAATGTTTATTGAGCATCAAATCAGCAGGATCATGTGACCCTGAAGACTGGAGTAATGATGCTGATGAGAAATTCAGCTTTGCGAACACAGGAATAAATTACATGAAATATACTGAAAAAACTTTAAATTAATGATATTTCACAAAGTTACCATTTTTATTGTTTTGTTTTTATCCCAAAAAATGCAGACTTGGTGAGTGTAAGAGACTTCTTTTAAAAACATTCAAATAAATCTTACAACCCCAAACTTTTTAATGTACACACATTTCCTTGTGCTCTGTTGAATCTTATCCTTTCCCGTACTGTCCAAACATTGTTTTAGAGCATTTACCTACACTTTAAAAGTTTCAGTCAGAATAAAAAAAAATGCTTCTTATTAAAATGCTTTAGTCTGACTGAAATTGCACTGGCCCGGTTTTGTAGTTCGGACTTATGAGACTTAGGTAATGAAATGTCTGCTTGACTTCATCCTTCTTATATACAGTATACACTACCAGTGTATTCAATCCTTCAGATATTCAATTACATATTGTGTCATGTATATATGGACAGAAAAGAAAATGTAGCTTGACTACCAAAAATTATGCTAAAAAAAAAAAGTTTGATGGAAACTTACCGACAAACACTAAGTTATACAAGACAGCTAAAATGAATTGACTTGTTGGACATCTCTTATCATCTGCAGCTCGTTTGAAATTGAAAATACTGACTCTCTTCAATGCAACAACATTTAAATAAATATTTGCCTTTGAATTCAATCAGTCTTTTTCCTCATCTTTCTGGAACTCTAAGTTCAGTACATTTCACGTTTATGGGGTGTTATATACTGACATGGACTTGAAAGAGACCACAATCATCGTCCTGTCAGTCAAGTGCCATATCGTTTCACCAACTTTGAAGTCTTGAAATGGAGCGCTGTGGAGTTTTACCCAGCAAGCCCTTCAATCTTCATACTGACCCTCACTTGTAAGCGCCCTGCGCTATTAACCCCATCAGAGGCTTGTTGTTATATGTGCATTTAAGATGAAAAACGCAGCTAATAATGGATTAGATAAGATTCTCCAGGACCCGTGAATTCCTGTTGAACTGAAGCCCATCCGTAAGGCCTGCGGTGCTGCTGAACTGACTCCTTTAATTCGGTGGATATGAAACATGGGCAGCAGGAGAGGAAGTCGCTCTGTCTTTGGGGCCCTTATTTTCACTGCTGAGGTACTTAGTCATTCTTGTTGCCCAAGGGCACCAGATCACCCTGACCCTCCCCCTCTTTAAAAACACTCACCCAGCCCAAAGCCTTCTGGGTGCTTGTGATGAAGTATGGGACCCTGGGCCTGGTCCGCTGGCCTGTGGGGATTTTGGTTTGCTTCTGGCCTTTCCTGAGGTTTGACAATAGAAGAGGGGAGGATCTGACATCAGCAGGGGGGAGCAAAAGGTCATGCGGGAATATTTGGCAGGGCATTCTTTTTTTTTTTTAGCTCATTGCCTTTTTCGTTCTATTTTGCATCTTTTTTTCCAGCTTGTTTCTGTCTCTAATATAATGAATATTGTGTTCTCATTACTCACTAATTTGTTTACTGCGAGCTGATGTACCTCAAATTAAATTTGATAATTTAAAATATTTCTTAAACGCAGGTAATGCATTTTTTATTAAATTTTCGCTTCATTATTTACATTTCGTAGGGATGGTTTGTGAGTCATTTAAAATTTCGTAATTTAAATTTTCTCAATTTGAAAAACATATCCAGACTGAAAACAACTTCTCATTAAAACAAGAACTGAATGATTTTGCTGATGATGGCAGGGTTGGACATGATGTATTGGTATGGGAGTTTCAGCCCTCGTTTTGACCCCCCCAGTGGACACTTATGGACGTGTGAGGGGCTATTAACCCCTTGTAGACCAGCAGTGACATTGAGAGGTCAGAGAGGTCTTCCTTTTAGCTTTCAGACCTTGACAACTTGGCATTAGGGGTCAGTCATCAAAGCTGAGGTTTGGGTCAGCGGTCAGTGACACCCCTGGCCTTTAATCCTGATGGCCTTGATGAGAAGTGAAAATGGAGGCAGAGATCGACGGAGAGACATCTATGAATAACAAAGATTAAACGCCAGCTCTTAATCTTTACTAATACTAACGCTTATCAAAGTTTACACACCTGAGTCTGGTGGGACAGTGTTATTGCTACCCACAGGTCCAGCCTTTGTGTAAATAATAAGGCTTAGAGTGAGAATAATGGGGTCAATCGCACCCATGTCAGATAACAAAAAATACATTGAAATAAGGAATTATATTTTGCACAAATGAAGCAAAGCATTTTGAGGCATTTATTACATTTTTTTTATTAATTGTGATATATTTATGTAGTAATCACAATATTCTCAATGGTGATTGCCATTATTCTCATTACTGCAAATACAATATCATAGTAATATAGCATTTTTACAGACATACTTCAGTGATAATATGCATATTTATTTGGAGATAGATTAATGTATTTGTATATAATATTTAATTTTTTTTACATAGAATTTAATTTTTTTTATGATATATTTTTATTTACATCTTTAGTATAGTTTAATAGATTAGTTTATTTTAAGTTTTTGAAGATGTATAACAAATTGTCACAATGAAAAAAATAATCGTAATGGTGCTAAAATGAATGTGTTTCTTTTGATTTTGGTGTGAAATGAGACCAAAGGTTTATGGGATTTACCCAAAGAGTCAAATAATGTCATTTGCTAAGCAAGCAGCTTTCCTCACATGAATAATGGACATCCAGCCTTGTATAAAGTAGCCATTAGCAATACCTTTTGATATTTGAGCCAAACAGAACATGCCGTTTCATTCATGAAAAATTGGATTAGGAATTCAAGGTAATGTTCACTAGAGAGCAAAACATGATTCAATCCAGCGATCACCTCTTGATAGAAACTCTTAGACATTTTATCCCAACCTGACCGACTGAACAAATAAACAAAGTCCCTTTGAAAGAGAAAACTCATTTTTAAGGTTCACGTATGCTGTGCCCAGAAACGAGACCAAGCATGTTATTATAGCAAATAAACAAAGAGAGGGAGGGGGGAGAGTAAAGAAAGAAAATAATGACTGTGAAAATATACAAAAGTGAGAGTCAATTGAGAAAGTATTTCCATAATAAGAACCGAACAAATAATAAATGACAGAGGCCGCTCTTAGCTGCAGGGAATCGGCAAGATGTTGCCAGCCGAAGAAAGAAGGCTTCACTCTTTTACCCTCTCTACTAGGATGATGGAGCTGCCTACATACTAACATTGAGAACACCAAACAACATCATTAGAGCTCAAGGTTGTCTTTAGTTTTTCATATTCATTCTTCTGCATTGGTGCGAAATATTTTTTTGGTTCACATTTGACAAAGAATTTCATCATCCATTAAGTAACCTTGGTATGGCAGTGTGTGTACTGTATATTTTCTTAGTTATTGTAACATTTGAATTTAACTGGGATGTCGTAGGTTAATGATTTTCACTCAGTGACTTTGTAAAGGTGCTGCTTTCATGTAGTTAATGCATCAACACCATAGATTTAGAACCTGACTTTGGCAGGTTTTTTATGTAAGCAGTGGTTTCATCAGTTAAGTCCTGTTCGCATCAAGATCGATAACATACTAGTGTGGCCGCACAAACTGATGATAATATTCTATGTATTAGAAGCAGAAGTCATGTCATCTTTAAAGGGATAGTTCACCCAAAAATGAAAATTCTTTCATTTACAATTCGTCTCCTCCGCGTAACCCTATAGCGCTATTTTTGAGAGTATCACATAGTTAAACAACATATGTATGTGGATACATTGTTAACATTCAGATCAAAGTGTAAACAACATAAACAGCGTATCCTGGGGTCCGTTCTTCGTACCTCGTTTAATAGATCTGAGATGATTTTAAAGATTCTAGATCTTATAATCTTGATAACTGAACTCTGGCTAATTTGGTTCTTTATGAATTTGCGTATTAGATTAAAATATCGGGATGAAGTTGTCTATTACTGCACACAGATGTATCAATCCTCGAAACCATGATCAGCAATGCAGCGATTGGCTGGCGGCAAGACAGCAACGTAATGACATCATATCATTAAAAGACACCTGCCGAAAAACTTGACACATTTCTGGACCTTTATAAGTACAAGCCTTTTTTCTGGACCTTTACAGCCAAGCGAACAAAACTACATGTTATAAATAGATTAATTTATTCATATATTTTTTACATCATTCCCAATTATTTATATTCATGATTTCTAGTATTTGTACAGGCTTTACATTTTTACTGCAATGTTGTAATTAGCAGTTCATTTATTATTATTATTTCTTATGTGACAGCATTAATTGAAGTTTCTTAGAGATCCAGTTATCTGCATCTCCTGCGCTCCATCAAGCCCCTCCCATAATATCTGTCCCCACTCAAATTAATGCACAGCGCAGATGAACTGTATAGCATGTATGTAGACTCCAATACAATTATAAAGTTATGTTATCATTAATAAATATATCAATGAGTAAAACTGGCTGTGTCTGTAGTATTATAGACTACACAACATTGTTATTTTATTTTCAAAATATTGGTTTAATTATTAGTATTTTAACATAATGTCCCTGGATCAGTAGAGTACTCTTCTAATAAAGTAGCGCTGGCAGGGACAGATTTTAAGTATTAATTCCACTTAAAGAGATGCAATCTATTCTAATCCTGTTTACCTGCTCCCGAGCAGGTTCAAACTTATGGACCTGTTGCTATGACAGCAGGTCCAGGATGAGCTGCTGACACAACAGCATACATTGTTTATGCATTTAATACTCTCCTATATGGCGCTGTAGTGTGGAGGAGACGAAGTGTTGAATAAAGTCGTTATTTTTTTTCTTTGTGCACAAAGTAGTCTCATAGCTTTGTGTAAAATTACGGTTGAACCATTGATGTAACATGGATTATTTTAACGATCTCCTTGCTACGTTTCTGAGCTTTGATCATGTAAGGATCCTTGCTGTCTACTGGAGGATCAGAGAGAATCAGAAATATCTTAATTTGTTTTCTGAAAATGAACGTTTTTCAGGTTTGGAACGTCATGAGGGTGAATTAATTATGACAGAATTTTCACTTTTGGGTGAACTATCGCTTTAAATGCTCAAGCTCTGGATTCTGATTGACTGACATTCATCAGCTGGAAAAAAACAAAATTCTGAAAATGATTCCAACAGTATTGTTCCTCTTTGCCGTTATCATTGTAGATGATGTGGTATTTGGTCCTTAGTGAACGGCCTTAATGCAATAAGCAAGGCTTAGTATATAGTATATATCATGTACATATGTTTACCCCTAATGCTCCGCTTTGTCATACTTAAAAATGTTGTCATCCTTTTAGCTTCATATGCAGTTCTAGCCAGTCTCATCAATCCCTTGTCCAATGATGGAAATAAATGCACATACGTGTACATAAAACATTCTCATTTTGTGTTATGTTGAAATAAACTGTTTATTGTAGCATCTGCTTTTATCATCACAGCAATTATTAGTATTTATATGGAGTGAAAAGCAGGATATGAGTTGTATAAATGCCTAAATATGGGTTTGCATGCTTCTTATTTAAGCCTTCGAAGCCATTTCCTTCCTTTGGTCTCGCTGAGTTTGATACAGCATTAGCCTGAAGGTACGACTGCTGCTGGATCTTAAACAGACTCTGAAATGATTTTCCACTAGTTACTCATTCATCTTACTCCATATACTGATCTGGTTCCTCTCAGAGCTGACAGGTCGAGCAGGTAACCAGAAGGCAGTTGTAGTTTGTACTGACTCGAGTGTTCGTATTCAGTTTGGCAGCTGAAACTGGCATGAGTTGGCACCCCTCTACTCTAAGTAGATAATGTTACCAGACATAGGACACATCTTGTATACTAAAGAGATTAGGGTAGGCATTATATCCCCTTTTATCAGAGTAAAGCTGCAGGATAATGTTCCTAAGGAACTTTAACAACATATGGAGCTTATAGTGATTACCAACAGATGAAAAGATACTTACCCTCAACCTCTGAGGTTTATGCAATAGCCATATGGTTTGTAAATATTAGATAAAAGGGTTTGATGAGGTCAAAGTCATCTGTAACTGTTATGTTTTGGTGGAAACTGTGGTCGCCGATCTTTAGTGGTTACTTGCTGTGAAGTGTTGTCAACTAGCAATATCCAAACTCCATTTGGAGACAAAACAATCTCACCTCGCCTTCTAACAACATCTGCTGCCCATTTGGGAGCCATTCCCGCAGTCGGTGCTGTTTAATATTCACAAAGTCTCTGGAATCCGGCTGGTGCGAAAAACAGGAGAACGACCTGGAGTAACACCCAGAAATGAGGGGGTTAAACAGGCATTTTTGAACTCTGGTAATTTGGACGGATGGTAACAGCAATGGCGCTCGGGACTCTTGGGGGGCCCAGAGGCGAGGCCAGACCCGAGGGTTAGCCACACAGGAAGTTTACACAGCAGCATGCCAAATCAAAATCTATTTAATCATCAAACCGAACGAATAGGAGCTGTCCACCAGACACAGCTCAGCAGCTGCCTCAGATGAAGATAAATGTGCTGCGGAGCCGCTGGAGCAAAAGCTAAATGCGTTCAGAGCCTTCATGAAATGGCATAGCGTAGGTGCATGCTTTGCGAAGTAACTCGCCGAACCCTTTTAAGACAAATTAAAGCGCTTTTGAATGTATTTAGTTGTTTGCATATGAGCATTTGCAAATTAGATATTATTTTGCCCTTGTTAAAGAAGTTGTAGAGTTGCTTCATGGGAATTACTTGCATGTGGAATTGTGACATAAACAATGTTAATTGCCGTTTTTAAACTGCACAAACACTTACCATATGTTTTACTGTAAGCCAAAGACATTAACCTTGTTAAATGCACTTGAGTAGTGCAGTATGACTTGAATATAAGAGTATGTAATGATTGATGGGCATGATGATGAAAGTTGAATTCCAAGCAATAGAAGCTCATTGTTTCATTTCCATGTAGGATGAATATAATTTGTTTACGCATATGGATGTCTCTCAAGAGTTCTTGTTTTCTTTGCATGCTGTGTTTGGTTTTCTCATGAACCTGATACCCGAGTTTAAGAATACGTGTCTCTCAAGAGACAGCAAATAAAGAAAGGTAACCTAAATAATGCAACCAGTCTGAAATCTATATATTGCAAGTTATTTCATATGCATGAGAACATCATCTCTTTGTCAACAGCTCCAGTACTAATCATCAGGATGGTATTAGGCTTCTGGGTGGTATTGTAGCTGAAAAAATCCCTCTTTGGTCCTCAGACAAATGATCATCGGTTATCCTGCAGAGAAGAGAGAAGCGCTTGTGTATGTTTGAGACTGATGCTATAATGGTTGTCTAAACCTGAGGGTGGTGAAGATCATTAAACACCCCCCTCAGTCTCTCTCTAAAGAACATCTCTCGTCATGGCAACTATATAAACATCACACATTTTCTCCCACCGGGTAAATGTGGAAGGAGCATGCAAAGGTGCTACTTCTAAAGTCCACTAGGGAACGGGACTTTATATACAGTTGAGATATACAGAGTCAGGCTGTCTAGGTGCTTGTAGGACATTATACAGTGATATAACTTCCTGTTTAAAAGATAAAATAGGCTCCACAGGTTGTTCATATTTCTAAAAAATCTGAGCGAGTAGTAAAGAGAGAGTATTTAGGCTTCATACTTTTGAGGCTGGTCAGTTGTGAGAACTAATGCGAGAAGATAGCATTATCAACAAGGTCTCGACAATCTGCTGAAAACTAGTGATGAGGAAACTGAAACTGTGGCTTGCCAAGCTACACGGGCTAAATATAATTTTAAGCAATTCAAAATTTTTCAAAAGGCAGTTAGCTACACTTCAAGTACAAAAGCCTGTTAACACCCTATGATATATATAACCGTAGGCTAAATAGTGTAGTCTATCTATTCCAGCGATGTCGTACCTCATTGGTCGTTATTATTATAGCTGGCCTATGCTATGAACTTCTTTATTCTCACAGGTTTCAAATGATTATTAAAACTTCATAGTTACAGTTATTACAGTAGTCATTGGTGTGAACAAACATTAACTGGCTAATGATATAAAGTAAAGAGCTGAATTTTATGCATTTTTTATTTAATGAATTTGAATTTTTAGGGTAATAGTGTCAAACAGGTACTATATTAGGTGTTATATTAGGCCTAAGTACAACAAACACCGTAAATTACATAACATTAACCGAATCGAATTATGACACAGGGACTCGAATTGGTTAATCTTTTTTGTGAATTTATTTATTCATGTTATGACTGAATCAATAGACTGAATCTTACTTAAATAAATTAGAATTGTCAACACTACAGTACATATTCGCTAAGCTTCTTTAGAAGAATCGATTCATTAGAATAAAAGAGACTCCCTAAGAATCCACAACGCTCTATTTGAGAGGGTGGGCCGATTTGGATGAACCGATTCACTTAAATGAATCGAACTTACGTCACATATTTGAGAAAGGAAGAGAACCGTTAGTGCGTTGGATCTCGCAACCTGTGACATAAAGTACCTCGTTATTGTTAAAAATACGCAGTTATGAAAATAACAGAGCTACTGCCACGCTACTGAAACATGTGGGTAAGTTTATAGCGTCGCTAAATTCAGTTTATAACACTTTAAAACTGGCCAAATATAACGGGTATAAACAAGCCCTTGGGTCTCAAGTGTTTTCATACAATTCAGACAACTACCGTTACGTTTGTTGATGTTTTTCTCTCCACTATTGCAGAGTTCTGTACAGTGTGTCTGTTTAGTGTGTGTTTAGCAGATTGTTGCCCACTTGTACGAGTTTAGAATCGATTTTATCGTTGCAGTTGCACTCATGTTACGGTTTATCGCGTTGACTAACGCTAACACTTAGAAGAAATGGACTGTGTCAAATGAGGCACATTTAATGTCGAAAATCTCCAGCCAGGCAAAGCAGCGAATTGTTTTGCAGGAGATGTTGTCTGGCTACTTACGATCGACTTGTTTGTTTGCCAGAGATGTATTGACTGTCTGAGTGGCTCTGTTCTGTTGGTTCATGTTCAGGGCTCCGGCCAGTAGTCAGAGGATCTGGGGTCACTTCATCACTCCGCCAAACTGTAGTCATGCCAACAACCGCAGTG
This sequence comes from Gymnocypris eckloni scoliostomus, assembly GCA_027564155.1. Taxonomy (NCBI): domain Eukaryota; kingdom Metazoa; phylum Chordata; class Actinopteri; order Cypriniformes; family Cyprinidae; genus Gymnocypris; species Gymnocypris eckloni. The sequence continues at coordinate 24,777,858 of CM050426.1, forward strand.
GTAATCATGTGTGATCATGCTTTCATAATCTCAGCTGCCTATCAGTGCTGGATCAGATGCCAACTGTTTATTATCATAAAATAATTGCAGCACTCTCAAACATGTGGAAGTCGTTTGAAGATTCACTTGCTTTCTGAGGATCCTGGCTGAACATCACATTAAACTGTTTTCTGTGAGCTAACTTTTTTTGCTGTTTACTTCAAGTTTAGCCAAGACTCTTATCCTGGCAAAGAAAACGGGATTCTAATTATATGTCTAAAACTAGCTTTAATAGTGGAAAACAGCACTGTTTTCACTGAAAGAGGATCTACACTACCATTCAAAAGTTTGAGGTCAAAAGGTGACAGAAATGTTACAAAATATTTATCTTAAATCCTGGTTTCCAGAAAAATATGAAGGGGGACAATTGTTTTTAACATTCATATTAGTAAAAAATGTTTCTTGATCATCAAATCAGCATATTTAAATGATTTCTGAAGGATCATGAGACACTGAAGACTGGGGCAATGATTAAAAAAATTCAGCTTTAAGGGACTTATTTAAAATGTTTATATTGCAATGACAGTTTTACTTTGTAATAATTTCATTTTTCTGTATTTTTGATTAAATAAATTCAGACTTTGTGAGCAAAAATACTTTTAAAATAAATATAACAGAATCCTCTCTTCAATTCCAAACTTTTGAAGAGTAGGTTTAATAATCTTTAATATTATGAATCCTTTTTCTTTCTTTTTTTGACATAAATGCATTCATTTTACCATTTGAAGGCCAGGCACAATAGTTTTTGCTTTCCCTTATCAGTGCAAAGTCATCACAAATTAATAATTATTGCTGATCTTGTTTTCAGACTTCCTTATTAAGGCCTATTTAGTTATATAGTATAAATATGTATTTATTGTCTTGTAGATAGCAGTAGTAACCTGTAGTGGTCAGATTAGTTCACACAATATTTTGGGGATTTCAGATGATACCAAAAAAGGGAACTATTATAGGAAATTATTATAATGTTTCAGATTCAAAATGTAAAGTGGAAATGTTGCTCTTAATAATGAAGTTTAACACGGTGTGATATTGCTTACACTTGACTCGACCTTTGGAAATCAGGGTGTCGTCTACATTTCAGTACAACCCTTATTTTCTTTATACATTCTCTTTCTGTTTCATGTTTCATGATCCTGGTGCATTGGTCTTGTTTTGGTGCTGTCCACTGCATGCTGTCATGCACACAGCAGGCTCTCCAGACCAGGACGGGTGATGGAGGTCCTCAGCACCACTCTGCCAGTGAGTCTCTTCTTTATACTTCCCTTGTCTTTGTTTACAGGCTGTCTCAACCAGACCCAGGGCCTGCCTGCCATCACCACACACTCTAAAACAGCAGAAAGGAAGGTCTTCGGGTTCATGTTTAATAAACAATCCAGTGAAAAATAATTAGCTGATAAGGTGCCTGTTTTGAGTCAACGTGAAGGTGAAGTTTTACATATCTTCTCTAAGCTCAGCTGCATTTTTAATATATATGCTGAATATTTAATGCATTTACAACCTAAAGGAACCGTGATGAAATGCAGATTTATTCCTCGGGGAGAGTTAAGGGAAGGACCGCGCACATAGATTTGCATATCTGTCAGCATCACTGCACATCTTGACTTCCTCGCTCTACTCCGCGTGTGCATAGCACGATACAGGTTCCTTGTGATCCGCAAGACAACAGGTTTGCTCCAGATGTGCTGAGATTTAGTCTGTGGTGGGGCTGTTTCTCTGCCTGGTGGTTTCTCTACAGACTCTGCCAAGAAAGCCTGGCTGGTTTTTGAGCGGCAGCGTCTGAGACGGGCTCAGCTGGCTGTGCTAAAAGATAAGAAAAAGAGAACAGAAAGCTCTCCCTCTCTTTCGGTTTCTATCCATTTCTCTCTCTAAAACCCTAAGGAGCTGACCTGCATTAAGACGTCAGGAAGAGTGGGGCAGTTAATCGGATGGATACAGGCAAACATCCTCAGAAACTTGTTAAAGAGAGCAGTGTTGGCAGCGATTTAGAAAATCTGCTATTATAGTTTAATGGGGTTCATCAAATCCGAGTTGGCAAATTATAGCATTCTGGCCCCCTTCCAAAAACCATCTCTTTTGCTCTGTGACATCTCCATCTCTGTGTACTAATGCGTTTATAAGCTGTGTAGAATTCACAAAGGCAGTCAGTATGTGAGCCTTATCACATGAATGAAGCATCCTGGCCAAGATTTTCCAGTCATTACATCAGAACCTCCTCCAGCTCGGAGAAGTAAAGGATGATATAGCCAGTGCCGTTTCTGCTTTAACGCGCCTCTCCTCCAAAAGCGGGTCTGTTTCTCATTGAGCTGAGTTTGTTGTGATGTTTCATGAATGACGTATGTAAAGATTTGAACTTGCTGCACTCCCTGATGCTTCTGCTCTTCTTTATGTTTGCCATAGGACTATCTGACAGGAATTTCCACATCCACTGCACTTTTATGATGACCCCTGCACTTCAAAGCTTATGTATGCATATACAGTGTACCAAGTAAGACAACATACATATATCAGATTGTCTGAATCAGGGGTGTCCAGCACCTGTTTTTTTTTTTATTTTTTGTAAGAAAAGTTGTAGTATTGTATAGTTAGTGTCATATGACAACATAAGACAACGTGTTGTTTCCCAAAGTAAATAATTGGCTTTTATGTTGCCGATACACTATGGACAAAGAACATTATTAAAATATTATGATTGATCAAGCACTGCATAAAAATGTGCATAAAAATGTGGAGAAATCCTAATATCATAGCAATGGCTGAACGATAACATACATATACTGTATCTGTACAGAACACACGGATAAGACACATACAATGTTGACACAACTTCCATGCATGGAACCCAAAACAATAGTTTTGAGGCAATCGAGTGCATATGCTCTAGACTGATGTTGCAGTTTAAGATAAGGGTACCATGCAAATGTGCTCTTCATATGACTATTTCTTCTTCTGCTCATTTGAACACAAACATAAATGCCTAAAGACACAGAGTGTACTAACCTCTGACATCTCACTCCCAGCGCTCATTTAAACTGACAGAGAAGTGCTTATTAGAACTAGAGACGCAGAACAACATCAACACTGAAAATAAAGTGCTTGTTGTCATGATGTACTCTAGTATATGATCACATATTTGTAGTGTACATACTCTGTACTCCTGCAATATTTGTTATTGAGCCCGTTTCAAGCAAACCAAGAGTGCACATTTGTGTAGCGGGCATGAAATACATGCTTCACCTATGTCAGCTGATTTTACAGGCAGTGTTTTTGCCATCTGTTTGGATGATTCATTTGTACTGAAATTGATTAGAGAATAGACAATCTAGTCTCTATCGGAAAAATATCATTGTACCACTTTATATGTTTGCCTCTTTCATTGAGTTGATTTTAATGTTATAGGCTCAAATAAGAGATCATTTCAAAGGGTCAATTGAAAAGTTATATCTAATTCCTCTCGCACACAGCCCTGTTTTTGGATGTTGTGGTGGCTTCTCGGGACTGATAACTGGGAGGTTCTTGGTTTAATTACGGCACAAAACAGTAGTAAGGTACTTGATCCTGGGTTGCTCCCTGGGATTGTCTCATAGTCTTGTTCTGTGTTTACATTATATGAAAGCTGTGGAAATATACTATCCACTCTATTCATTTTTAAACCCTATTCTTTCAACATGAAACGTCTCCTTAGTCAGATCTTTTGGGTCAATGTATTCTTGGCAAAAAGAAAAAAGTAAGTTCACTGCACTGTCAAGTTCCTACAACTCAATCTACCCAACTTTAGTTAAGCTGTGATTATGGTAAAGTTCACTAGGTTCAGACAAAACAGTCTTTATTCTTCTCTGTGAACAGAAGGAAGATTAATTTCCCACTTGAAAGATTAGTGGAATACCTTGAGGGTAGCGACTTGTGCTGCTGTCTGTCAGTCAAAGTGGTGGCTGAGCCGTTAACGTCTGCCTGTTTGCACTATAGCCGCAAACCACAGCCCTCCCGCAGGGCAGAATATTTCCTTCCAAATGTAGCATCTACCTACTGATAGTTACTTTCCTTAGCAGATAATAATTTTGCACTTGTTCTACGACGATAAGCTGGCAACCGCGTTCCTATGCTTTTTAGAGGAGCCACACCATGTTGCCCCTCAATGGGGTTCATCAATGGTCTTTCCTGGATCAGGATGTTTAATTGTTAGCTATCTGGCAATCTCTCTGGTGCACAGTACTGATAACCTTCTCTCTGGGGTGACTCCCTTCTAATCTGTTTCCTTTGGGCCCTCATGCAACTTTTGCCTGGGTGTAAAATCACATTATGGGCTAGTTAACATTTAGAAGAGGATGCAAGCAGATGCTGATGTTTAAAATGTTGCCATAATGGATTTATGTGCAGGCCAAGGTAACTGCAAATAGTTCAATAAAAGTTTTAAGAAACAATGTTTCTGAAGTGACTGCTCAGCACAAGCCCTTGCTCCATTTTACAATGTCACAGGATCCCTGTGGGACGAGTCTTGTTGCCTGAAATGCAATCATAAAGACTGAGGTAGAGCTTCCAATTTTCCCGAATCCCAAAACAATCTCAAACCTCCCTCTGTAACATTGCTTTGAAACTGGAGACCACTGGAGGTCCATGAAAGATTGGTCTGAGAGTTGATTCGTGAGTTGATAAGTAGAAAATGACCAAAAATTTAATTGATTGACTTCAATCAATCAACTCCATTAATTAACTCACTATATTAATATTATTAAGACATTGAAGGGGACGTTATGGGGTGGTCAGAAGTGGTCTTCCACCTGGATTGATTCCTTTTGGGATCTGGAATGTTGAATACATGGAAGTAATAGGTTGATTTTATTGTATTTATTCAGTAATATTAGTCAGATATGTTCAGTGGCATAACATTTATTTTAGTTTTTATTAGTTTAATTATTTTCTGTGTGATTTCTGGTTTCAAAGGATTCCGTCGCTTTTCAAAAGCCTGAACTATTTGTTAAAACAATAGAAATAGTCATTATTTAAATATTACTTGAATATTTAATTTATTATTTTGTTTGCAGAGACATAAAAATAAAAAAATATTTCAATCAATGTTGACAACAGTTGTGCTGCTTAATATTTTTGTAGAATCCTGACAGTTTTTTCAGGATTCTTTAATCAGTTCTGTAGGTCCTTCCTAGGGCGCTGTTTGAGAAAATCACAAGAATTTGACACCCTGATTATAGCAGTAACTGAACTCAAGCCTCCGACTACCTTCTCAAAATGACACGGATGCTCCTACACAGCTCCCTGCTGGCTCGCCACACTCCCCTCACCCACAACACTTAACATTTGTGCGTTTTTGTTTTGTTTTTGTCCACGTCAATGATCCATCCCCTCCCCAGGATGGCTGCTGTTAACACAGCTGAGGTGCATTAGGCCTGTGTTGTTCTTGCTCCTTACCTGGCTCCAGGCTCTGTTTGCAGTCCCTTGTGTTTTCCTTCCACTTCAGTGCAGCCGCAGACCCCGCGCAGGAGTCCAAGTGGCAGCTCTTGGAGGCTGTAATGTGCTAAATTGCCCGTGATGTTGTTCTTTCTGCATTTTTGACGTTTGGAATGGCAGTGATTTGACAACGTGCTGTCAGATCCACTATGTATCAGTGTGGCTGATTAATTAGAAGTGACTGAGTTGGAAAGCAGAAAACACCCACCGATATAACTGCCGGTTGTGCTTTCATGATGTGGCTGAAGAGACCGGAGGCTTGTTGCCAGGGCAGCACCAGATGTTACTGCTGTGTTTTGGCTTGAAGTTAAAGTTGTAACATCTTAGCTTTTATTTCTCCATCATTTAGAACACCCTGTGATAACTAACACTTCTTTACATCTTCATGGGTCCAGGGTTGTCAGCTCAATCCATAAGTTAGCTTTAATGGGAATCGGTGACACCTTTTATTGCATTGAGAGTAAGCAGACTCCTTGCTGATCTCTGAGCAGTCTGGGGTACATAACTGCCTCCTCAGCCAGATCTACACTGTAACTCTAGAGCTTCATTGTCATGCTCCATATCACCTCACTGACCCCCGGGCCAATTATACAGCTGACTCGGGTTTGATGACATAACCTCTCCAGATCAGGGTACGGTCACCTCATGGGGTACCCTACTGCCTGTCAGGCCATGTCAACTCACCATGCTAAGCAGACACTTCCCAGAGCTGCTCCCAATGGACAGAGCATGATGAGGGCCTGCAGACAGAACATATAGATCTTTTTTTCTGGTGTATATATAGATTTTTCTTGTTTTGTCTGTCAAACAATGAAGTAGTCCCACAATTATTTGTATTTTGATGTTCATTTATGTTCCTGGGGCAATTTTCTGTTATTCATTTCATTGAATACAATGAAAGCCATTGAGGTTCAAAACAGCATTAGACCCCACTGACTTTCATTTTATGGACAAATTGTCTTTGTATATGTGTTCCACAGAAGAAGAAAGTCATATAAGTCTCATATAAGCAAATTTTTGCCATATAGAGGAAAAAAACGTGCTTTGATAAATCTTAATTATGTCATAAAATGTAATTATGAGACAAAAAGTTTAAATTGTAAGATAATTAAGATACTAAGTCATCATGACTGTCATAATTTTGACCTCTTGTCATGCTTCTTATGTTCATCTCATAATTTTAACTCTTAATGTCATAATTATGATAATTAATTTGTGTTCTTTTTATTGAAGAATGTACAATACAGTGAACATAAATATGGTACAAAACTACAATGGACCATTTTATTTTTATGTATTTTGTGTTTCAAACTTTATTACTTTGTGTCCCAAAGAAGAAAGTCCTACACATGTATGAGGGTGCGAAAATGACAGAATTGTATTTTTATTTATTGTCTATCCAATCAAGATTTCTGAAGTGACCTCTATATGGTTATCAAACCATCAGTAGTTACTAGATCATAATAATTCAGCTTATCATGTGGTAACATCCTAATGGGGTAAAAAAAATATATTTTTCTACATAAATTATAAAAATGATTATGAATTACAAATTATTTTTGTTGCTTTTTTTTAGAAAAAGGACAAACTCACACTTGTTTCTTAAAATAAGATTTTTTAATATTACTTATTATCATAAAGATATATTTACACACTTTACAGAAATAGAAAATAAAAACACAAAGCTACATGAAAGGAAACAAAATAAAATAAGTACTCCAAGAGCTAAAGCTTATCTTTTATAAATTAGAAACCAAGAGTTCAAATATGTACACAGTATTTCAACCATTTCTGATACACTTGTTTAATTCATTTATTTATTCATTTGTTTTTGCCCAGTTCAACATCAAAACAGAGACAGGGACTGTACATTTGGCCAGGTGAGTTTGATGAGCACACACCTCCAACAGGAATAAAGAGGAGGAATAATACCTTTCTTTTCTTGTGGCCCACTAATACTGTTGAAATGCCAGGCCTGACTACAGATTTTGAGAATTGAAATGGATGGGTGTGCTGAACAAACAGGCCATGAGTATGGATGCGTGTTTTGGATAGAGGTTAGAGCTCTTTATGGGTGTGAAGTCATTTTCGAAGCAACAGAATAATCAGATCATTAGCGTCCCAACCAGAGGGGCAACATTTGTGAACTGTTAGGATTGAATTTCAGTTACTCGATCTGGTCACCACATTTTACATGCACCGTGACGAGCTAATGGAAAACAAGCGGCCAAAGGGGTGTATTTTTTTCTCTCTGTCAAATATGAAAGCAGAACAGTGTCCGCTAATGAATCACAAGGGCAAATAATAGTTTTGTATTGAATCCGTTGCATTTATACATCAATTTAGACCCGAGGGAATGCATAAATCATCACAGCTCTGTTTTTAACATACAAAGAGCTTCTGGATCACTTTCTCCCATGCAAAGGTCTGTACTTAAACTAAAGACCTCTGAAAGACTATGTGGAACGTGCATACAAGTGCATAGGACTTATGATGGGCAGAAACTTGTGATCGAGTAAGAATGGGTTTCTCATGTGAGAGAAAAAACATAGAAAGTGATTTGTGCTCTGTAAGAATAATGTGTGTGTTTGCCATTTCAGTTTTGAGTCTGGACATGCTTTTTCTCTTGCCACCGCAAGCTCCATTAACCTGATGTGCTGACGGGACGACGGCCCAGGTTTGACGGCAGAGGAGGGTGAGAAAGCTCTTTTGTGTCCACGACATATTGTGCAGCAGGCTATATTTTCTACACTTTTATACAACCATACACACAAAAATAAAAACAGCTTTCCACACTCTATCGAAAAGTAGGCTTTGGACAACCAGCTAGACAAGAATCAGTCAATTTAATTGTCACAAGACACTGGAAAACCATTACATGCCAAAAGACTTGTTTTCAGGATTTACTTTTCCAGCAGCATAATGGAATTGCAAAAGTGCAGCCTTGCATGTCCATACAGAGAGGTGTTGGAGAAAAGCCAAGTGATTGATAGGGGTCTCTGCTATAGCAAGCTTTGGATTTTGTCTTATTTGTCTTTGGATGTTTGATGAAACGAAAACCATCTCCATCAGTGGAAAGGGGATTGGGGTCGGTTGTCGTATGTAGCAGTGACGGGCTAGTTTTTCAAGATTCAAGGCTTGAACTGAACTGAAACACTGCTCGACGGCCCTCAGCTCAGCTCTGGTGAGGATGGTGAAGATACATTCATGAACAACAGTATGAATACAGACATTACTCTGCACCTCTAACAGACTCTTCAGATGAAGTGTACTGCAACTCAGGCGCCCAAACTTGGATCTTCTCTGCGTTCTGACCTACTGATCCATGAAGCAGAGCTCTCGGGAGCACTATCATTCTGAGAAAGCGTTAATGAAATCCACATCTCTGTCTGAGAGGGTATAAAATAATCATAGCGTGACTGGAATTATTAGTATTCACAGTGCCCTATTCGATACATTTTTAATCGAGGTGAGCTTGGCTGGGTGTTTTACTGATGTAGGTTTTTAGGCACTCGCTTATGAAGAGCTGATTTTTCCGCGAGGTGATGTTTTGGGATATACGTGATGACTCGTAACCACAGAGAAACGCCGAACAAGAAATGGAGGAGGGACTCAAATGCTAATTTGTAATAACTTGCTGCAATGTCTAATTAAGTGTCGGAATTATAAGTGTAGCTGACAGTCTCATAAAAGCCTCTCATCTCAGCCTCATAATTTGTGTATTACTGAAAGGTTTGATGATGCCTAAGTCAAGGGTTGCTCATTTTTATATATCATTACATCATAAATCAGTTGAACGCTAAGGTAGTGTGGTCATTCTATGCCAATTTGTCTTGTGAGCTCTATCGGACTTGACAGAGATTTTAGTGATTCCAATCTAAAACCGATTAGCAATGGGGTTTAATAACCAGGCTGTGGCCACCTGTGCCAAAGAGACTCAAACTCAACTCCCAATGGGGAGGAAACAATAATGGCTTGTAAAAACGTAGTCTGGATATGTAGCTAAAAGTGGTGGATACATAAGCATGAAGATAAATGCTGTGAATACAAATAATGTGTGTTTCTTAAATAAATGCATGTAATATAGACCATACAGGCTTCTGTCACAGCACCCTGAGAAATGAACTGAAATATAACAAAAATAACAACAAAAGAATGAGAAATAATTTCCAGTATAATGTCAAATAAAGGCATAGAGTTCTGTCAGAATCCGGTCAAGGGGAAAATCATCAGATCTGTAAGGAAATGTCTTTCTTTTTGTTTTGGTCTAATGTCTTGAAACCATGCTACCGTTGCCTTTACATTGGATGTTCAAACAAATGGCATAATGCGCACATATGGTTAGATGTTATGCTTCCCCCAAGATAAGAGGTAACGTTTACTTTTCTTCTCCTGGCAGCACTGTGGAGTAGATTTGCTATTTGGCACTTCATTAAAAGGAGAGATGGTCTGCCGTGTGAAGCAGATCACCCTGGCCAGTTAACAGTCATGTATCTCTGCTGTAAAGCAGCGTGTGTCATGGGGGAGGAGAAGAGGGCTCAGGACGATGATCTCACGCTCATGGAAGTGGAGTGTGATTTTGATAATGAGACACTGTGGTTTTATCCTTAAGCTTCAGATGGCTGACAACTCTTAGGCTCATTGGTAGGATGATGTATAATGATCATTTGACAGCACTATGAGATGTAATCAAGCTGTTTTAAATATATGTGCCAATGAATTATATAGTCATTCAACATATTTAGAGGTAATTATGTAATCAGTAATTATAACTGAACCCGATAACATTGATTGCATTTACATTACAATCAGCATTCTGGATGCTTATACAATGTGCATACATTTTAGATACATACCAAATTTGATGAGTTAAACAGAATTTGTCTCATTAAGAACTATTTTTGGTCAAGATTTTACGAGAAACCATTTTTGATAATTGCATTTGTGAGCAGTTTGTCATGTAAATGCACTCAGTGATGCCGTTATTAAGCAAACTGGCCAATTTTTGCTGTAGGTAGATGGTAAATTGTGTAAGATGTAAAAAATTAACATAGCTGACCTGGCCATAATGGGCCTGAGCGTTTGTGCCTTTACTTTAGATTCCCTGCCACTTTCTTCCCTCATAAACGCCATTTATAAGCCAAGAGTTGCCAACACGTAGCAATGGGACAAAGCGCTGTGGTCACCTTCACACTGGAGAGAATGGGACTAGTACACCTCGGAGAAGAAACTGACGCTTTTGGACTATAACTGTTTAGACCAGGCTCCCACTGCTCACACATCATGCAAAGTGTGGCCATAAAAGGCTCTAGAAAGCAAATGAGGAAAACCACAGGAGGAGAGAGACAGACAGAGAGAGACAGAATCTGATAGCTCGGGCTCAATACCCCCCACCCCCGTTCCCGGCCCACAATTCTTCGTAGAGCTGAGGGTGAGTGGCTTGTCCTGGTTTTTTTGTGGACAGAAGAAGAGTTGCTTGAAGAACCAGCAGGTGCTATGGACATCACTCTTCAGGCTGGGCTAGCAAAGGCCCCTTGTTGCAAAGCCCCCCAAGGCAAAGGAAGAGCATAGAAATCAGAACCAAGGGGGAGGGCACTCAAAGCTGTGCCTGTGGACAAAAGAATAGACACATGAATAAGGTACAATGCAAAATGGCAGACAAGATGAGTGAAATATTTCATTCAGTATTCAAAGATATCCATTAAAATAGTTCAGTCTAAGTAAAATGTATTATTTTGCCCAATATTTGTCTCCTGTATACTATAGTTCATACAAACATTTTTAATTCAGTCATGATTTATTTACCCTCATGGTGTTCCAAAACTGTATGCATTTCTTACTTTTGTGGAACACAAAAATATATATATTTTGAAGAATATTGGTAACCAAAAAGTTTTGATTCCCTTTGACTTCTATTGTATTTTTGGTCCATATAATGGAAATCAATAGGAACTGACATTGGTTAGCAACATTCTTTAAAATATATTTTAATGTTCCAGAGAACAAAAAGGTTTTACAGATTTGGAACAACATGAGGGTGAGTAAACATTTTGGGCTGAACTATCCCTTTAAGCTATCACACTTTTAAATGAGTAAAATGCTAATGCAAAACTCCTGAAATGATTTGCAGCATCAAGTCTGTCACTTATGAGAATCCGTGATGATTAGGATTCTGCTTTTATAAACTTATATGATTTATGCATTTAGATCGCAACACTAAAATTCTGTTCTTACACTTTACTTTGAGCAAGCAATCTATATAAACCAGTGAAGTCATCTTTTAGGGTTTGTTTCATGACTTCACAAAGATTTCAGATAGTTTTAGATGTCAACGAGTTTCATTCTTCCAGTAAAACAGTGCCCATTGAATGATAAGAACCATCTTTGTACTTTTTTTCTTACACCTGCATAGTGGTGCATTTGAGTCATGTACAGTGCAGCAACATAGATTCTTATCTAAACCATGTTTTGTATGTAACTCATTTTTATTTGTTTGTGCTGTATGACATCATGTCAATTGTCAGAATATACCAACAACAGCAAGCTGCGGGCACTTTAAAAGAGGAACTTTGTCTCAAGCAGTTGCTTTCTAATCATTCGGTGTGCCCCTTGGTACTGAATGAGGCAGATTTCCAATTTCTAGCTCTGCAGTGCAGTGCCTTTGTGCTGGGAAGTTTTTGAAGAGGAGGTCCCTCAACATTTGCTGTTCCTCTTATATGTTGTGGCATCTGGATCTTGTAACGGGTTGTTCATTTCCGTGTTGCTTGTGTTCCATTACCACAACCTTCAGTTCTCATAATCTTCAGCTGAACTTTTAACCTCCTTTTCAGTTTACTTGCTAGAGCATTCACAATGAGGAAGCCTTGTCCAACGTGTTGTTTAGTTAGACTGGTCGGTCATATACAGGCAAGTTAAGCTCAATCAACAGCACTTGTGGCATAATGTTCATTTACCTCAAAAATAACTTTTTTCTTCTTTTGTTTAGAAGTGAAGTGACGTACAGCCAAGTATGGTGATGACCCATACTCGGAATTCGTGCTCTGCATTTACCCGTCCAAGTGCACACACACAGCAGTGAACACACTCACACACTGTGAACACACACCCAGAGCAGTGGGCAGCCATTTATGCTGTGACGCTCGTTTTGGGGGTTCGGTGCCTTGCTCAAGGGCACCTCATCGTAGAGAGTGCGCTGTACATTCACTCACCCAACCTACAATTCCTGTTCGGGCCGAGACTTGAACTAGCAACCTTTCGATTATGAGTCTGACTCTCTACCATTAGGCCACGACTTTCCCATAACCATTAACCATTACAGTGAGAATTTACAACTGAAGTAAATAGGGCCAATCTGTAAATGTTAATGTACTCAGTGTTTTAATGGTATAACCAAAAGATGTAAACAGTATGTGTGTTAACAAGATTTCAGTGTGAAAAAAATAAATGTGTTAACTAACTATTTCTGTATATACAACTTAACGACAGTTTATTGCCAGGACAGCATAGTGTCTAGAATCATTAAATTATCATAAAAATGATGAGAACAACTTAAGCTTAAATTAGCTTAAATTAATTTTTACAGAAAAATGAATAGTTTAAAATTCTTAAAAAATAGGCCTCATTACTATTTACTCTTTCCTTTAAAAAAGAAAGAAAAAAAAACTAATATTGTCAGAAATGCTGCTGATTGAGCTTAAAGTAAATGAAAATGATGTCATCATTTACTCACCCTCATGTCGTTCCAAACCTGTATCAGTTTCTTTCTTATGTTGAAGATATTTTGAGGAATGCTGGTAATCAAACAGTTGATGGTCCCCATTGAATTCCATAGTATTTATTTCCCTATTATGGAAGTCAATGGAGACCATGAACTGTTCGGTTCTTCAAAATTGTTCAAAATATATTATAATTTTGAGCATAAAAAATAAACGTGTAGAAAGAAACTACAGGGTTGGAACGACCTGAAGGTGAGTAAATAATGACAAAATGTTCTGTTTTTAATCTGTTTTTAATTCACAACAAGCAGCTAATCATACAACCTTGAAATCATACAGAATGTGTAGAGACTGGACGACATGATGCTAAACACATTGCCTGTAAGTCTGCTTATGAGTTAAACATTTTGTTCAACTATCCCTTCAACTGTGAACTCTGTATATTCCTTTAAATAAACTGTCAAGATAGTATGTAATTTTTTTAAGAAATTTTTATCAACACTTATTCAAACAAGTCAGTCTAATAACAAGTCGTCCCCTTGGTGTTAACTTGTAAGTTCTGGATTCTACACTAGCAATGATTTATTTGTACTCTTGTACGAAAAGATGCAGTTGGTCAAACTTTTAACGAAGACATTCTTCTCATCTGCAGGCAAGGTGCTGCAGTATTATGAAAAAGAGAGAAAGCCTTTCAAGTGCCTCCGCTGTGGCCTTGTTCGGTGGTTCTCTGTCTGTTATCAGCCCTTGAGGAGAGTTAATTGCCCGGGTCAGTCTGTGGCCCGTTTTAGCCATAGATGATGAAGTGTGAGGCTACGTTTCTCACACTGCACAAAGTGTGAGATGTTGTACACTAGCCAGATGCAGGTCAAACACTTTAGTGGCAGCCCCATCTGGGCCATGAACTGATTTACTGTACTGTGTCATACAGTAATTATCACAACATGTTCTCTTTAGCAATAAAATGTCTGTCAAGGAAATTAATATTAATGTAAATGTTTCAGATTTTGGAAATAATAAACTGTGAGTGGGTTAAAATTTTTTGGGTTTGGTACCACAGGCATGATTGGCATATTACTTGCCTTAAATGGACTGGTTTAACAGACTGGGCCCTAAGGAATGTGGGTGAATGCGCTAAAAGAAGTGAACTTTAAACCCTCGTACGGCATGAAGAGAGCTGAAGAAGGAGCCAAATGAAAGAGAAATCTTCGTCTTGTTTGGGGTTGAAGTGCTGTTTGTGGACTCTACATTGTGAGTCACTGAGCCGTTCCATTTAATGGAGCTTCACAACTTCCTGCAGCTCCCCTCATTGTGCTGCCAGTATGCTGGGGATCAAAACAAGCATTGACTGCCCAACTCACTCAAAGGATCTGTGCGTTTTATTGGTCGGGATTGGGAGTACATGCATATGTCTTTCTCTTTGTGTCGACCTCTGTGGATGTTAAGATGGTGTTTTCCTTGATTGAAGTATATGAATAGGAATTGTTTGCCAAGAAGGAAAAATGTAATTCGCTATAGATTGTAAAACTGTGGTGGATTTGAGAGTTTGGGATTTCTCACTTTTTATTGCCCTCATGTCTCATGATTAACTATGCCATAAAGAGCTGACTTGTCCTTCTCGATAGATTCTGCTCTTATATGAGGTTCATTTATGGCAAGGCTTGTGTTGTGGCCTTCTGTAGGGACATTTGACTCTTTTAAGACATCTTACTGTGCGGACTGTAAAGGAAGCTGTGAATGAGTCCCTATCTCTCTGCCATTCACATCATTTTTTTATCCATTATTTTTTTACACCACAAACTGTGTCAGCATTTTAGTGCTAAGACTATAAGTAATAAAATGTAAATGTGCTGATAGGATCTGTCAGATACAGTTCTCTTTTATTTATTGACATTGTAACTTCAATGTTTTCTTAATAGAGTCCATATTAAAAATAAAGGCTTTGGTGCTACATCACTAGAATTTAATGGATACTAATGTTTGTATAAAGAGAAAACACTTTTATTAGACAAAAAGATTAAAGTGCTTGCCTGAGGAATTGTTTGTCTAGACATTAAGTTAAATATCCTTTCTATGTGAAAAACAAGCTGAATCGGTTCAAAGGAGATTCACGAGTATTATCTTTGGATAGGGAATTTAATTGGCATTATTAGGATAACGGAATCATGTTGACTCGGATATTATACAACATTGACAATGTATTATATTCCACTCTGTCTGGGTTTTGTAGATCTGCTGGAGGAGATTGGGACCACAAAAGCCAGCAGTCTAAAGTCCGGTAATCTCATAAAGACATGCAGTTTTTCTGTGCCAGTAGTAATCTATAATTCATGGAAGAATTGAATGTGCAAGCAGGTTTCTGTCAATCACAGTCTCCCTTTCCACATGTTATTCTCCAGAATTCCCAGCCTTTCTCAATATGCACTCAACGAAACTTCAGAAACTGAGACAGGTGCTGCTTCCCTCAAGGCCTATCCATGTCCATTTATAAAGGAAAATTTGATTAGATTGTTTTTACCCTCGTATTAGCTACTCAAATTCTGTTGCGCTCTTATTTTTGCTTTCAGGCTATTGCGTTGGTAATGTCAAACTGACCTTGCTCTAAAATGGCATGGGCCCCTTATGGGAGAGGCGGGGTCGAGGGCGTCTCCTCCTCCAGCCAGAAGGTCTTTGGCTCCGGCCGGCTCGAGCGGAATTCTGCCGCAAAGGAGTCCTCATGCTGCCCACCTCCTCCAGCTCTTTGCTGTGCTCGGTGGAGGCCATTGGACCTGTTAAACAGAAAGAGGGTATGTGAATTATGAAACTTTGGTTAAAGGTGAAGTGTGCAACTGAATTGCAAACAACCCCGCCCCAAAATTACACCGTTTCCAAACAACCCCGCCCCAAAATTACACCATTGGCTGTGCCATAGTCTTACAGTTTAAGTTGATATTTTAACATAAATAATTTATATTGAATATTAATTAGAGATAGGATAAGTAAATACACATTTCACCTTTAAGAAACATTAGTAAAATAGGATCAGCCACAACTACCAAAAATCCAAAGAAAGTCCCTCAGCACAATCTCACACACTGTTTACTATCAAATCTTTGAACTTCTCACATCATGTGAGAGGTGCCTGTCTCAAGAACACTGGGGAGATGCTTGTCCTGGGCACATATTTTGTCTGTGTGCACTACACTGCTCGATTGTGAGTGTGCTCAGATGTTTCCAGTCATCTCTCAATAAGTGTGAGTAGATCCTTTAAGCCTGTCTCATATCCACAGCTTGATCCACATCAGTGCGTCCCTAACCTCTCACCTCTTTAGAAAAATCAAACAAAGTCCTCCGGAGAGAGCAAACATTCTGGGAGGTTTTGTGGAGACCTTGATCTGCGCAGCACTATCTGATGTCACTGATCTCCCATTCAAGTCTTGTATTGGCTTTCTGAGGGTGTTTGTTTGAGTGCTTCGTAGGATTGGATGTCTTTCCATTGGAAAGTTCCCAGTCTTTCTAATGACAGAAGCTAGAATCATTTAGACCTGTCTTTTCCTACATTATAGAATGAGATGAATGGGTAAACGTGCTTGGTCAATCATCAGTTATGTTTTCTGTTACAGGCCACTGCTCTCCAATACTTCATTCCTCGTTATATACATACCATGCTATCCACTTTCCGTTGAAGCGTATGAAGATTATTCATTCGGTTCTTCTAAATTCATCTTCGCTTTTATGCATACGTCTTTCTGTCTTAACCTTTTTATCTGTATTTGTCTTGAACTCAATGCATGCAAAAAACACTGCCAGAAATGTCTTAAAAAAGGAATCTTTCAGTGAGAGCTCAACAAATGCCTATCCTACAGAGTAAACAGAGAATCCCATTAACCTTTTCCCAGCAAGAACTTGAATGAGATTACTCTCGTTGGGTTAAGACATTCCTAACATCTCCATGGGGAGTGACAGACAACCTATATTAAGAAGTCTACAGGGAACAGCTTTTTTGTTGGAAAATATCATAACACAAGCAATTGTTGTGAATCAAACAAAAAGTTGCTGTGAGAATGAGCTTAATATTAGATCTTTTAGATATCTGGTTTGTACAAATAAGTGCAGTTTTCTTGTCTTCTCTTCATCACAATCTGTTTTTAATGCACAAGAAGCAGCTAACGCCATATGATTTGAGTTGCTAAACATACAGCCTTGAAATCATACAGAATGAGTAGTGGCTGGACGAAGTGAGGCTAAACACGTAATTCTGCTTATGAGATAAATATTCTCAAACTATATTTTTAAATTCCTGACAGCTCAAATTACATTTACAAACTAATCGCCTTTAGCTGACACATTACACGTTCACAGCAGACTAATTCGCCGAACAGTGGACTAATTCATTTGCCCCACAGAAAGACTTCATTGCATATTTCAGCGTCTCATGAAAGAAGGAAACCACGCTAAAACCCATCTTTCCACCAGGCCTGCTAATCCGAGCATTATCCTCCTGTTATTTCTCCAGAATTGAATGAAGCAAGTTTACTCATTCTGTCAGCATTTACGTTTTTTAATAATCTGAAGGGTTTAACATGTAAAAAGGCTCCACGTGGTTCAGAAATGTCCCCTTTAAAACACTCAGGATCAGCTTTGAGAAGTCTTTTTTGCTTTTCCAGTACCATAAACACTCAACCCAGCTGTTCACCTAGCGTGAGGAATAGCCTTGAAATCTCTCTGAGGGGGCAAAAAGACAATGTTTTTGGCCAGGCAGGCAGAAGAGGCTGTAATTACACCTGGCTGAGCTGAACACAGCACATCACTGCGGCTCTTCTATCGGCGTCTGTCATAAACCTCTCCGTAATGACACAGTTATGTTCCTGCCATCAACATCTGACAGGCAGTATTTGCTGCCCGCTTAGCTTTGAGGGGAGCAAATCTCTCAGAAAACTGTCATCCTAGGCCACAAACAAGAAGAAGGCTGCTAAAAATAATCTCTGGTAGTGATGAGAACAGCGTTTATGAATTAACTCAAGACATGCGTTGAACTGATGAAGAGGGAGGTCTATTTTAAGCATTAAGAATCACTCCATTGTCTGTTTTACGACTCTTGGCTTCTTCTCAATCTGCGTAGCTCCTTGTTACTCTGCGGGCTGTATCTTTCCATGCTGTGGTGAATACAAAGTGACAAGAGCAACAACCTTGGATATGCTATAATAGATGGCATATGCTGATGGGATCTTCCCCTAACTTGCTGCTTGTTTACCAGACCCACTCAGGGATGAAAACGCTCTAGCCTCTTTATTGCATTAGATCTGATGGTGCTGATAGTGGGCCTCCTTCTCACCAACATCATTTCTTCCAGGTTTACCATCTAATGACAAGCAAGTCAGGAAGTAATATTCCAATAGATGTTTCTCATACCAAGAGTCTTATTTGAAGACCTCAAACCCTTAAAGGGATAGTTCATCCAAATATGAACATTCTGTCTGTTCTTTCTTTTTTCTGTGGAACACAGGTGACGGGTGGTTATTTTTAATAATTTTTCCATACAGTGAAAGACAACGGGGTCTGGTGTTGTTTTGACTTTCATTGTATAGATAAAAACGGTTTTGCTAAAATATTATTTTCTGTTCAACAGAGGAAAGTCATAGAGGTGAGTCTAAACCCTGGCAACATTTCTGCAAAATAGTATCATGTTTCTTCTTGCACGTATGGCACTTTCATAGACAAAGTGAAATGTTCAAGAACGTGGTGCTAAAACTGCTTTGAAATATTCTTTGAAACAGATGACCATGATTCTGTCTATTGGTTGGTGGTTATTATACATATCTGGCTGGTGGATATTGTATATAAATTGTACATCATATAAAGTACCACCTAAACTAAAATTAAACACTAAGCTTCGGCAAGTCTTTGAGCTCTTATTGCAACTTGTGTTTCACAGGACATGTACCCTACTGCTGTGTGCACTTTACTAGGTGAGCTACTGAGCAAGTACTACTTCAGAAAAGCCATACATGTGCTGTTATATGATGCAAATTTCTAAATATATTAGTTTAACAATCATGCAGAATAAAAGTGTTTTGAGGTTATAACATGAAATTGTGCAATTAATAATAATCATTTGTGAAACTGCAGCGAATTGTATCTATAGGTAAGATTGTTTTTGTTTTTAAAATCAACCTATGTTGTAATTTTGGTTTTGTCCTTTTTAGGTGAACTATCTGTTTAAGCATGACATTGGGAGCCATTTAGTCAATTACATTTTAATAAAGTGATAATTCTGGCAACACTGATATGCTGACCACATTTTGCTTCCACAGAGATGGTGGCGTGACATGAGGTGTCCAGTTTGGTCAGCTTTCCTCCAGGCTAATGATAAATAGCCAGATCGTTGCCATCTCATCCTCTAGTACCACACTCCTTGGGTGCTATCCATTATGTTGACTTTTTAACACGACTGCCTCGCCGTGCCTTGCCTCCGCTGGACACCTTGTGTCTGATAGTGTGTCCCTGTAAATCCCAGGGCTGCCTCTTAGCCGAGAGAGTTATCCATCACCCAGCACTTTCCTGACAGGGAGAGAGAGGCCCAGGGTAGGCATCGTTTATAAAGGGCCGAGCACTATCTGATGAATGGTTTACCTAATGTCTCGGACTGGCCTAAATTTACAATACACTCCCTGTACAAACACACAACATGACAAATAAAGAACCATGACTTCCAATAGATACAAAGTTTAGGCTAGTCGGAAGACCTTTTAGCTTGGGGGACCAGATGGATCTAATCTTTTACTCACTACTCCAGGAAGTGAGAGATTAGATCTACTTACACGCAAAGCAGAACCAGGTGAGGAGAGGGCAACCCTTATTTATGGCTGGTTGTACTACATGCATTATCTCTGCTTATACATTTGCCCTTCTAGCACCTCCACCACCCCCATCTTAAATCATCCGAATGCAACGACCAATCAATGTGTATTATAATTGCTCCGTCTATGCAAATCAAAACTGTCTCGCTTGGTTAGTTTGTTTGTGCAATATTATACTGAAATATTGATTTATTTGTCATTGCTTACAGAATATTCTCCTTGACGCACCCTATCTATTTATCGTGGAGACACAAATGCAGTGGTGGGTATGATGAGAGGATCGTGCCTATGTGTTTGTCAGACATCCAGCCTCCCTCTCTCTCTCCACAGCATGAGACTGCAGTCATAACTGCTCTTGTAAGGGCGTCTCCACAAACATGCATAATGGATATCAGCAACACAGCCACATCCTAAGTCAATGGTGACACAAAGTGTTACGGAGGTTTGTGTATTTTCTTATCTTTAGTTTGTAATAGCAGTCTGAAGCTAATGAGGTTTTGCCTGTGGCTTTAATGTGAGAATATGCATGTCTGAACAGAGGATCCTGTTCATACTGTAATTCAAAAGTAGAAAGTTATCAGGCCTTTAGAAGGCAATGCACTTACAGACGTCCTACACTTAATAAGCAGTCAATGTGTAGGGTGATGTAAGAACTGGTTTATGATTCTGGCACACATGCGGTTTTGTATGTTTAAATAGACAGTGAAATATATTTTTTGTGGACACCATTTTTTTCAGGATTCTTTGATGAATGAAAGTTCAAAACTGCATTTATTTGAAATATAAATCTTTGATAACAATTTAAAAGTCTTTGCTTCCTTTTTGACTAATTTACTGCATCCACTTCAATGGTATGTAATTGTAATGTATTTATACTAGTATATTTATAATAAAAATAGAAAGGATTTGTAAAGATTTTAAGACGGGTATAAGTACATATCTTTATGTTTTAGATGTGTACAAAATGTCCAGACATACAAAATGTTATGTAAAAACATTAGATACCAATATCCATAAATCCTAACAAGATCAGGCTGGTCTGATACAGTATTTGTCCATTAGCCCAGTCCCATTTAAATTTAAACATATTTTTTTGGCTGGTATTTATAATGAGCTAATTTCTGATTTTGATATACATGTAAATGCACTCATTAATGCTTGGCTGCACATGAATCCTTTTCATCTTATGTATGAAATTGCACACAGAAAGGTGTGGCTTTTATGCTGTGTGTTAACACTGCATTCTAATAATTTCCATTCAGGCCAAATAATTCCCAAAATAATTGTGTGAATGAATGAGCATGTGCGTGACCGTCGATGCTTTGTTTTGCCTTGCATATGTGCAAGAAGAGGCGTGGAGTCCCATGGGGGTGTAACCATAGCTGACGGTGTGTGACGTCAGAAGCGTGATCCCCAGTGTCTCAGAGGACATTCATTCAATGAAATAAGAGAGAGAGCTCCACACTTTGCAGCTTTTTCTCCTCCACACATGCAGGCATGCCAATTTGATGCCCGCTAAGACTATCCTTTAGCTAGTCACACTTGATCATGAGCATTATGTCTAGAATGAGACACGTTAATTAGCATGAAACCCCAGTATGAATCACTTGCCTAGCTCATAAATAAGACCCTGTTACACAAAATTTCCTAACAGTGTGCTATTATGTCCCTAAATATACTACTTCTGATATGTAAATGAAGTTAAAGAAGCCAGTAGGACTCCCAGAGCGGCGTCTGAAATCAGCAGCCTGGCCTTTTGAAGCCTGGAGTCGCTGCGCTGCTTATCGCAGGCCTACCAGTAGCAGGGCCTTGGCATAAACTGGTACCAATCTCAAACCACGTTTCCATAGCAGCCGCTGTGAACGGCACTCACTGAGGAGCAAGAGAATGACATTGTTAGCAGGAATGGATCAGGTTTCCCAGTTTACAAATTTCAGCATAGGTCCATTATTAGAGTGAGGTAAGCAGTCAGATTTCTTAACACTTTCCCTGTCCATCAGATCAGCCGTCATTTGTATTGTACTCCATTGCATCGGGGGCTGTTTGATATTCAGCATTGTGCTGCTAGCATGCAGGAGGAAATGAAGGCGTGCATTGTGTTCTGCAACTCCGCAGAGGAACAAATTCGCAAGAAAAGTTCACAGACTTTCCCACACCTCCACGTTAAGCTCCATTACTGAAAATAAGAGCGGTGTTCTGATAAAAGTGGCTGTAGCTTCTTGTCACCGCAACTTTCTCTGATCGCTTCTGACACTCTAAGATGGTGTGCAGCCTTGCAAGCAAACTACACATGACCCAAATTAGTGCTAAGCTATAATAATGTGGTTAGAAATGGCCCGGTTCCGAATGATCAGAGAGCTGCAGGTTCAAAGCGCTACGGCTGCTGCCTCGACTGCTAATGATGTGCTGAGAGAAAGAGAAAAGATGAAAAAAAGGGGAGAAGGCTGATTAAGACTTGTTCGAGCTCGCACCAGCTCTTCAGACTGGTAGGGGTGAATCGTTGGGTAGAGGTTACTGCAGGTTGGACCTTTAAGTACAAGAAAATCAAGAGAGCCGATCATGCAAAGCATCTTAAGTGCGATTTCTTCTGAATTGGCTTCCAGGGAAAAACAGCATGCCATCTCAAAGAGGATTTGCCTCGGCGGTGATCGAGACCCGAATATTCTCGTCAGCAGTGATGGGCTCAAAGTCAGCATGTTGGTAATCGTCTAGAAAACGCTAGCTCTTTAGTGACGGGATTCTCCGGCAGTTTATTTCCAAGGGCTCTCTTATCGGTAATGAACCACATCCAGCCCTTACTATTGTGCTGTCATCTGTGAGCCCGCATGCATACTGTCTTTAAAATGGATGTGTGACGACGTAGCTTCAATTCTCCTGCTTCGGGCCCAGTGCCGAGGGACTGAAATGAGTGTCAACCGGTGCATGCTGGGATATTTCCAGCTGAGATCACACCAAACAGTCAGTCATGAAAAGATACATATGTGTCATCATGTGGATGAGAACGGACTGATGGTGCGTGATTAACAGCTCAGATGTGGATGGCTGCTTGTGTTGCGTGATGGTGTGTTTTTGTTTTAGAAAATTTGCCCTGGTTCTCACAGTAACTTTGTGGGTCAAGTTACAGGCAGTTTTTAATTACTGACAGTTTATTTACCTTTTTTGTTTATGTATGCTGGTATATTAACCACACTGTTTAACCTGAATAAGATTAAATGTAAAGCTTCACAATCTTTGAGTAAACTCTCTGTCTGAATTGTATATGTATTTACAGAATCCGGTTCCAATTTCTACATGCTAGTTTAACAAACAAGACTTATTCATCAACGCTATATATGTTTTGTTTCCTATGGGATACGATATCAACTATCATGCATATACCTCATCTGTTCTATACTGAAAGACAGGAAATTATAAACCATGCTAAGATTTGTTTTGACACCTAATATCTTTCAGTTTTGAATTGTTCCTTCTGGACATTTTAAAAACACATTTCTTATTGTACCAGATATGCAGTGTCTGGATAACATTGAAATGTTCAGTATACTTATCAGAATAGTTCATAATAATTGCTTTTAAGGAAAATATGTACAGAGTTGTTACATTTAATGTGCAATGCCCTGTATTACAGAGATCAGAGAACACATTGAGGCTTGTGCTGGCGGTATAATATTTAGAGCAATGAAATTGAAGGCACAACACAGATATATTGTACCTCAAGGCTTGGAATTATGGGTAGTCCCAGTGGGAGAGCATCAGTAAAGTGTTCCAAAAACTCTCAAACACGTCTCATAAACAGTCCAGTCAGTTTCTCACATCCGTATCCGCTCAGAGCAATCATAACCCGGCTCTGTGTTTCTGAACAGATTTAATGCAGCAGCAGAAGCCTTAAATCAAGATAATGGTTTGATGTGATATACTTCTGAAATAATCTGGGAAAGCTCACGATAGAAGTACAAACAACAATGCGCTATTATTCTGTGGTTAAATATGAACAAAACCAGGCCTGTGTGCTGCAATTGTGTTTTTCATTCCTTGCTCTTCAAATTGAGCATGAAAATAATTAAAGCACATTTATTCGCCGACTTGAAATATTTATACAGCATTTTCCTCGCTGTTCATAAAAATGTCCACTCTGATCATATTTGATCAGCAACTACAATAAATGTAACGTTTAATATTTGAAAAGAGAGCCATAAATCAGGTTAATACCGGGCCCCTGTGGACGCAGCGAGGCGTTCGGTGTATCTGGCTTTAATTAAAAAGTTGGGGAAAGAGAGGGAGATTTTGGGGGTGTTGAGGGGATATGTTTTCTGATGTTTAGTGGAAGGAGCCTTGCTAATGGTTCGTCAGTTTGCTTGTGGGTGCAGACGGCATGTAGCTAAGCCAGATGCAGAAGTGTGGTTCTGAGAGAGAGTTGTTAGCAAGCATCCATTTTCCCCGCATTTTTCCACCTGCAAATTTGGGAAGACCACCAGCTGTGAAGTTTTAAAGACCTTTTAATATTTTAGCAGCTGTGTTCCTCGCCACATCAGAAGGCTGAACAATTGCTTTTTTCTTTTCTTTCTCCTCCATCAGCACCCTTCAGGATTTCTCCTCTGCATCTCTTGAAGTCTGATGGTGGAGGTGATCTGATTTATTCAGAGTGCTCTGAATTGCGTTATGCTGGCCTGTAGCAATCACACATCAAGACATCCACAGTCCTGCCACTGGGGAGATTTCCTCAAAGGTTACCCCATGTCTTTACCACATGAGTTATAATAGAGCTCAGAAAATGTACTCTGTTTTATAAAGGGCACTGTTTTGTTGGTTCTGCTCTGCCAAGCCATGTAGCTGGAAAAAATAACCACTTCCACAGCTCCAGGCAGATATTTCTGAAGTATTTATAAAAAGGTGCAACAAGTTGGCAGAGAGTGCAGATGACACTTTGCTTGATCTGTTTGAAAGGGCATTTAAAAAAACAATACTACGTAACTGTAAATTTTATATAAAGTAATCATTAGTCAGAGAATAGATCAACTTCATGCCACCTTCATGTCTTCAGTTCCAAACTGTTTTGATTTTCTTTCTTACGTGAAACATTTACATTTATTAATTTAGCAGTGTTTAAACCAAAGCAACTTTCATCAGTTCATGCAGTTCCTGGGAATCAAACCTATGACACTGGTGTTCAAAGCTCAACCGTTTGAGATGAAAGCTTCAAAAGGAGAAGTTTGGCGAGTTTTGAAAGTGCCAAAAACAACAAAAAGCACTATGGAGGTATTAAAAGAGAGGTGCATATGACTATATTCTAAGTCTTCTGATGCCAAATTATATTACATTTAAAAAAAATAATATTCACTGAAAATCTCCTACCACAGCGCTTTCATGTTTGTTCATATGTAAACATGACATATATACATATATTCAAATTGCATGAAAATCAAGAGTTTTTTTGTAAATATTTGATTTGAATCTTTTTTCGTACTGAACTAGGCTTCAGAACACTTCAAATGCAGCAGAAATGTCAGTACTTGTATTATTATATTACTGTTATGATAAATTTGTGGTGCTTTGTGTTTGTTTTTGTAGTTTGATCACCTTCTCACTTTCATTGCATTAAAAAAGCAGCATGAACATCCAACATTTTCAATTTGTAGTCAGAAGCTGAAAAAAGTCATGTGAGTTTGGAACGACATGAGGGTGAGTATATCCATATTTGTATATAACATTAAATTCTTGTTCGCCGTTTATTTGCACATCACTCTGTTACAGTTTCTGACAAATTACGCTGCAGTCCTAACAGTGAAACCATAGAGGATATCCAGGTTAGTCATAAAATAGATCTGAGTCACTGACCCCTCTGTATGTGTGTGCGTGCATGCTTGTGAAAGAGAGGAACTCAGCCAAAAACATATCATGCCTCAAAGCACCGCTGAATGATTCTCCATAATCCTGTAATGACCTTTCTGTAGTGCTCATCTCCTTCATGCTGTTCGGATACGATTATCATGTTATCACTGGACATCTGGAAAAGTTTGGCTGTTTGTGTACTCTCCACGGCTCCTATAATCAAGTGCATAACCGCAAACACCTTCTTCACATTAGGTGGACGCATGGAATTATGATTTAATGCTTCCTGCATGCTGTTAGCACAGGGCCACTAGTGTTATTTCACAAAATATCCTGCTTTTTCCCCTCTTTTCTTCTTCTAAAAAAACATTGTTTGGCTGAAGATTTCCTAATGAGCCCTAAATTTGTTTTACAGGGGGCTCACGCCGACCCAGGATGCACGGCGAGCGACAAGCCCGTGCAAGATCTCTAACGCTACTTCAAAGTTTAATAGCGAATAATAGCGCTGTTGACAGCTTGCATGAATTCGCCCTTTTCCAAAAAGCTGATTTCAAACAGATAAAGCCCGAGATCTGATCTTCACACCCTCACCTGGACGAAGAGGACAAACCAAGTAGCTAAAATTACACCATCTCAGGACTTCTCTGCATGTATTTGCGTGTTTGCTCTCGAGACTGTATTTTTGAAAGGATTCATCCCGTGCTTCCGTGACTTTGAAAGATGATGCGTCGATACCGGACTCGGACTGACAACTCAGAGTGGCTGAACTATTTCCACAATATGAAGTGTTTACATACCAGACTTGAGAGTGGAAGACAGATTGCTTTCAGGATGAATTATGGATGGCTCAATGTGCTAGAGATTTGGCCATTCTTGAGGGGAAGCCCATTACAAGGCGAGCAGATTGAGGTATGCGCAGATGAGATTAGCAGGGCCGCAGCCGTTCTGCTGGGTGACACTCAATGCATGCGGTAGCGAAGCCGTTGTCGCCTGTTGCACCATGACTTCTCCTATGCATCCCCACCCTCTTTCAACCTGAGAAAAAGCAGTGCATAGATCACCCCCATCATACGGTTGAGACTGATGCCAATTTCCAGCAAACTCCCAGTGTACTGGAAAAGCGTTTGTCTGAAGATGAAAGGCTTCACACCCGCTGCCTACACACCGAGCCGCTTCCAACACCTTCCCGCGACAGCGCGCAGCTCCGGCTCCCCACAGCTCCCTCACCTCCATCTCATGATGGAGATAATACTACTAATAACGACAAGCAAGCTGTCTGACCCGGATCAGACGTTAGTAGCCATAGCTACTTAGCCTGATCCTGTCCTTCCGAGGATCAGGCTCAGACTCCACACACATGCAGGGAGAGTGAAAAACGACACTGACCGTAATGCAAGGTAATTGCTTCCCATTAACTCGTGCAGAGACCAAAATAGCAGCGTCTTCGTAACAAACGTGTGTGGAAATGCAGGGCGTAAGGGGCCATTTGATACGCAGAGTAGCCGCTAGCCAGTACCCTTAAAACACACATGCTTCCCAGCAGTCGGACTTTAGAGAGATGTGAGCGTTTACACAAGGGCCATAGTTGTTTTTTAACACGAGCCTGTTACCTGCATCACATCTGCAGGGTGGCCACTGGTCACCTGACTCGAGCTCTCGGTCAGAGCTTTGAGACTTGTGTGACATCCTTCATAATAGGTTTTATTGTAGAGGCAGATGAAAAAAGCCATGGTGTTTGAGCACCAATTACATAACAGTACAATAGCAGATTGTTTTTGGAATAAATAATAGGAACTCTAATCTATGTAGCTTCAGCCCTGAGAATTCATCCATGAATTCATCCATTGGGCACAGCCCAAAAGAAAAAGAATCAAATGCACCATTAAAGAGATAATATTGATGTTTTCGTTGTGAAATGCTAATTATACAACCATCTGCTGTTTTTAACACCTCATTACATGCACCACAATACAGTATAGACATACACCTTACATTTACGGCATCCAGGCGTACATAATCCTAGAAAGCCAAGCATTACATGACACCAAGAAGAATCATCAGCATCATAACCATCGCCATTATTTTCCTACATGTGTCACGGTAAAGTCGGCAAGTAATTCACCAATGGCACAATTAACTTCATTAAACGGGCACAATAACAAGCCAAACCTCTGCAGTGCAGTACAGCGCGCAGCCAGGTGCCGTTTCCCTCCTCTCCCCAGCCCCAGAAGGCTAACCATGCTGGGTAACTGATCAACTAGAGCTGCCTATTCCCATCCCCAAGCCCAAGGCTAACAGCAGAGAGAAAAAGATAAACACGGGGAGGCTCTGGGCAACAGCCGTCACGCTCCCGACTTACCAGCACTGGCTGAACACAGCAGAGAAACCACCAGCACAATCACCAGCGTCAAGATCTTCACATTCATTTCTGCTCTCCCCTCCGTTTCCCTGCCAGTCGCTAGCTGATATACTGTAGTGGTGTGCGTGTGTGGATGGGAGGGAGAGGAGAGTGAGTGAGCGAGAGAGGAAGAGAGAGAGGCTGTTTGCTCTTCAGTGTGCTCGTGTGTGTGTGTGTGTGTGCTGAATGTGTTTGTATATCTGTGTGCAAGTGTGTGACAGCGCCTCTGAGATTGAGGTTGAGGCAGGTTTCTGTTGGAGTTATCCTGCCGTGATGTGCGCCGCGTTTCTATTTTGTGAGTTGGAAGTCCGGTAGAAATGAGTGTGAAGAGAGTTGGTTTGTCTTGGATAAGGAGCCCAAGTCCCTCATGTTCCTTATGTATCCCTGACTCTGGGGGTCATGGAAAAGCCCCCCCCCCCTCATCATTAACCCTCCCACTGAGAGAAAAAGAGAGAGAGAGAGGAAGAAGGCAGCTTTCTGAAATTAGCCAAACAGATTCCCTTCTCAAAATGTTTTAGGTGCTGCGTGTCAGGAAACAACATTACAGGAAGGAAAGAGGGTTTCTTCTCTTAAACATCTCCTCATATAACAGTTGAACACTTGACAAGTTGAACAGACCCACGCAGTTCACTTTCATAAACTGGGTGGCACATTTTCTGTCTATTTTGTGTGTGATAGAGGAAAACTTATCAGTTCTTTCAGTGTTTTCTTTGATTTGCTGATTCTGAGTCATTTGTTTTGCTCTGTGTATAGATGTCCATTCTCTGCAAGAACAAAAGGCCTGATGACAATCTGAGCAGAGGTACACTGGGTACTGCATAGATTTTCTGTCGTCCAATAAACAGGAAGGGTTTAATTTCTCATATTGAATGGTGAGTGATATGAAAAAGCCTTGAAGCGATAAAACATTTCTTATATGGTATGTTAATTATATGCATGTAAAGTTGATGTGTATTGTAAGCTTATTCCAATAGTTTTGTTTTTTTATGCTTGAAATATTTGTTTTTATTTGTATTTACAAACTCTGGTGCCATTAATCTACCACAATTTAAACTGTTTATGGCCCACCCTCTTCTTTCTCAACGCCCAGATGGACATTCCCATAATCCAGTCACTAAGAGAATTAAATACAAATGTAGCTAGAGACAAGGGGCAGTTGAGGACGGATGAACGTATTATGTGCTGTAATGTTGTCAGAATTGTTTTAATCAACATGCCTGCCAAAAATATCTTCTCGTTACTAGCTCAGTGTTCGTAATGCGTCATTCTGTCTTTCAAGACTAAATATAATGAAATACTTTGTGTTAAAAATATTTTGAGCAAACAATTAATACCACTGTTGAATGATCTTTTCATTTCCAAGAAAGAGTCTGAAGATGCTGTAGTCTAAATTCCACCTATGCTTATTCAGGAATGAAATACATTTTAAACAAAT
Source organism: Gymnocypris eckloni scoliostomus (assembly GCA_027564155.1). Classification (NCBI taxonomy): domain Eukaryota; kingdom Metazoa; phylum Chordata; class Actinopteri; order Cypriniformes; family Cyprinidae; genus Gymnocypris; species Gymnocypris eckloni. The sequence goes on from CM050426.1 coordinate 24,807,573, forward strand.
GAAGTGGCTTCTCAAGGCAACCTCATTTGCGGGACCGTGGCTCCATGTGGAATTGTTTTCTGTGGTCATCCACCCCAGGCAAGCATGTCAGTAACACTCTATTCAGACCTAACAACATAAGCACCTTCCATTTTAGCATGGTCCACTTGAAGCCTTTGCTCTTTGTGAAGTAATCCTCTCGTCTGGTACTGTCCAACGCAAAGTCTGAAGGTGCTTATCCTCCAAACTAATTTTAGCCAGGAGATAATTTGCTGAAGAACACTGTCCAGGTTTTATGTATGGCTGGTATCTGCTCAAACATGCCTCAGTCGATTTAGGCATTTTAATGAGAAGATTTGTGTAAGAATTAACATAAACAAACATAAATTTACAAAATGTAACTGTTATTTCCAGTAGAGTATGAAGGGCATGTTGTAATGCTGAAGAATGATACATAAGAGCATGCATGGTTGCGTGGTTGTAAAGTCCCCCAAAAATTGCACCAAATTACTTTTAATCCTCTTTGTGTGTTGTGACATTTTAAGTACCTTATGAGGTTTCTTCTCATTTTAAATTCAGAGCTGCACATTTTTCCTTGTTGCTTTGTTATTAGACATATTCATGATGCACCTGGCATATCTGACCTCACAGGAAGTACTTGGATGTTTACAGGAAGTGCTTTGAGGCTACGCCATGCATGCTGCCAGTCAGCTACCGCTTTTACGTGCCGATGCCGTTCATCATCCAAAACTTCCTGATTTAACGATTTATTAATAGTGAAGAATGTCTATCCTCCCAGTTAAATTGAATTCAGTCTGGGTCTTAGAAAACAAAGCTGAAGCCCACTCAAGCTTAGTGATATCTATCAATACGGAAAAATCAACAGGTGTTTTTTTCATCCGAAGCTATAAACGGCAACTTATGACATGAAATGTTTACCTTATGATTTGCCTGCATTCTTGATTAATGTTCTTCCTGTTTGTTATCCGCTTCTAAATTGTATCTGTTTAGTTCAGGCATCAAACACAGTACCTGAATAAATGCGGGCGGATGTTTGTTAATGTTGTTGAGGGATCTGCTGGTTTAAAATAGCCGGGCTACTGAAGCACACTATTGTTTTCCAGGTCTGTAAACATTGAAAAGCCAATAACTACTTAATGTTCTGTAATATTTAGCTAGTTTTGGCAGTGAAGATTAATTAGTGAAATATTGAAATATACACACATTCCCCATATCAAACATCAGGTCAATGGATTAAACTTTCATCCCATAATTTTATACCCAGCTATGGCTATTCGATATAAACAAACCATGCAGTTCTTGTACTGTAGATAAGGGGTTGATTTTTTCACAGTAATGTCTCTACTAATGTGCAATTTGTTTTTTCTGGTGCCGGTAGTCGCTTAACTTGCTTTCATGGAAATTTATTGCTGGGGATTTGTGGCTATGCAGACAGTTGTTAATTTCTAGCTCATTATTTACCCTGGACCAGCCAATTATCTCCAGTGAACACTGGCTCCACTGTTGCGTGACTCAGCAGCAGCTGTCTCCATAATCCAGGTTATCCGGCCCATCAGTGAGAGCGCGCTAACATGGCTAACATGGGATGACAGTTTAGGGTCACTGTCATTTCAATAGAGCAGATTTCAAATGCTTTTCACTTTATAGTCAGTGCAAGGAATCAAACAATCTATTTTTCACCTTTGCATGGACATGGAGTTGAATTGTATTGAATTGAAATCTACTATTGCATTTTAATAGCACAAATCAGCATTTTATTTGTATTTTGTTATTTTGGCCTTTGCACGGTCAATATGTCGATATTGATTCATATTTTATTTTATTCATAGAGCAGTTAAGATCTACTTTTTTATTGGTCTTGCACAGACAGTTCTCATTGCAGTTAAAGGCATGTTTCAGGAAAACCCTGTGGTCATTGTGCATAATCAATGAGCTGTCTTGTTTTTAACAGAGATGTCTTTATACAGTCTGAAGCCCACATACTCTTTGTCATAGGTTTACTCCAGAAACCTTAAAAAAACAAACTCACAACAGCTTTGGCTGTACAGCCAACATCTAATCAGAGATGTGCATCTCTGGGATAGTTTCACAGGTGCCAGATAATGCAAGCGCTGATTTTGAAGTCACCCGGCTGTCTGTGTCTCAAAAGCTCTGATGAATACATCTCTGGGATCCTTTATAGCCATGTGCTTAGTGGACTTTTGTGTGCACTGGAGATACATGCCAACTTTTCTCATGGTTCTTTGGACTTCTAATGGTGCTGTTGTTTTTCTATATGCACTGCTTTCCAGATCCTTCCTTCCTTCAGCAGTGTTTTTCCTCTATGCTCTCTCCTGTCTCTGTCATGATAAAAAAACTGATCTAAAAAAGAGATATGCTGTTCATCCAGATTCAGAGTTCCTTTATTGTAGCAGTAAGATGAAAAGAAGTCTAAACAAATTGAGAGGTCATAGAGAAAGCCATAGCAGAGCGTGTTCTTCCCGATGATATTCTGCTTATCGGACTTGCGATCAGTTCACACCGTTGCACGCAGTTTAGAAACGGCCGGCTTGGTTTGAATGGATGCTGGTTGTAAGTTCTCGGAGTTAGAAAGTAGAGTGTCAGGCTGGCTGTGGATCAGAGTCTGTGGAACTGATGCAACTTGAGAGATAAGAGACTGCTTTCAGGAGGAGCGGTAGCGGCACACGGGCCTTAAGTGTTCCTGAACAGGACTTTGAAGTCGGACAATGCCCACTCCTCCATCATCTCTAATGATCTTCATCTTCATGAATGATCTGCAAATGACCACGCTATCCTTTCTTGAAAATTTCTCCTGTTTACAGTTTCTGCTGCCAGGCTAATCTTAGATTCCATTAATGTGCGCTAACCGATATTCCAGGTGTTGCACACTTCATGTTTAGTCTGGAACGTGTCCGAAAATGTGAGGTTGCAATCAGTGGACATGAAAAACAACAACGGTTGCACAGAAATCGTGAAACGACAAAGGAAAGTGCTAATTATGCAGAGTGTTATAGTACGTTATAGATTTTCGTATTCCGATCTTTTTTCTGTCCTCATTAGTGGTCTGGGTTCTTAATTTCATCATTAGCATCAGTTAAACGTCTACCGTTTTCTCCTCTGTGTATTGCTGCGGCAGTCTGCCAGCACCAGGGACTTCTGCTGGAAAATTGCAGTCATTTTCATGAAGAGGTCATTATTTGCTCTGATGCAATCAGGCCAAGGTGAACAAAAGACAAGGAGAGGAGAATAAAGAAACGAATGTATCAAGTGCAGTTAAGGGGTCATCTGCTGTTTTTACCCTACAATCGCCATGGCCACGCTGATGGATTTCGGTTTCACTCACTGCCCTCAAAGTCATTTTCAGAAGCTCAGCCTGTTGTTTTCTGGAGGTGACACACGGTTTCAGAATTGAAGGGAAGAATGTGAGGTGTGGAAATGCAGTGGATTCCTGCTTTTGGCTTTGAGTGAATAGGAAATAAGAAGCCTCCATAAAAGCTATTGTGGAGTGGCTGTGTTTTGAACCCGGTCTTTGTTTCTTATCTCTGTGAAATTCGTCTTTGATGGTGTGACACCTTCCCTGTTATGAATTCTCTTTGCTCTGTCTGTGAAGAATAACATAACAATTCACACTTTGCCGTGTAGCGTTGCCTTAGTGCGCAGAGCCGTAAATACAATTTATTTTGTGTCACGCATAAAGTCAAAAGCAATAGTTCTCGTGGTGCAGCTGCATATTGTTATCAGCTAAAATGGGCACAAAATGGCTAATGACCCGTACTACTTAATGACCAGCTCAGAGGCCGCCGAATCCATATCATAAATCGTTCCTGTGGGTCGTGCCTCGGTTTCCACCTGTAAGGGGGTGCAAGTTCGGGTCATTTTTCAATGTGATCAGGGACTCATTAGCGGCGGTTTTGTTTTGCTTTCATAGCGATGGAGAACATATGAAATATTTTTCCTATTGTACAGAGTTCTTTTTAACGAGGTCATTCAAGGAACCTTAAGTTGTGTTTTTTATGTGACAAGACTTGAACATTTTGAATAACTTTCATATTATCATATCCCTGGTGTCCCATTCCTGTGTTTAGCTAACATTTAATATCTCATGTGGATTTTCAAAGTTGTATTTGTGAACTTTTTGTAAGATTTAGGGACCAAGATAAAGGTTAAAATAAAAGAAGGAAAGGGGGTTTAGAAAGGAACAGGATCTAGCAGTGGATGTGTTGTCCTTTGTGCGTTTGGCATGTTGGCAGCACTTGATAAATGGACTGTTCTGGAGGAATCCATTCACCCTTCACAGTGCCACTGACCCTTCTCTGTTACGTAGCAACTAGACCTTCAGTGGGGAATCAGTATAGTCCACATAGCACAAATTTAGAGGAATATATTTAAAACACTTCTTACATATATTGACATGCATTTGTGTGTGTATATGAGATGTTGTTTGTTTGCTATTTCCACCAAACTTTTATGTATTCTTCTTTATCATGCTCAGGTTGCATTCCAGCTGAATCCAAAGATTCATCTCTCTCTTTTTTTGTATTTTGACTGATACCTGTGATTCAAAGGGTGAGACTGAAATGGTTTGCTTCACATTGTGCAGATTTTTCAATTTCACACTAGTCAGCACACAATGTAAGCTGCTGACCAGCATTTCAAAATAGTACTGAGAAATCTTTCATCTGTCTCATGTGGTAATTCAGCTGCTCAGACACTTTTTCTTATCTCTTATCTGTGATTTTCTATCTTCAGTACTTTTTCACAGCTGTTTTATCACAGACTCTCGAAGGATCTGCAGCTAAATTGAACAATTTTATGATTTCACTCATTTAAAAAATAGCATGAAATAGCTTTTCATGTGCATTTCACCTTCATAATGTGATGGATTGGATTGAGATTGCAGGCATATGTACAAGTGTGTGTGTACAGTATATAGATGCATAATTGTTAAATATTTGTTTCTTAATATTGTAATTATTGCAAATAGCCCACATTTATAGCAGAAAATAACTGATTTCAGATATGGAGAATTACATTTTAATAAAAGATCATAGAAGATGATGGACATTTCCTAATGAAGTGTGTGTATAATAAGACAGGGACATTCATGTAGAATTTCAATTTCTATTTCATGAAGTGTGGGAACCTGAATTCATTTTGGGTCCGATGCGTATTTTGTGACCTAAACTATGAATTCAGATCCCCACACCCATTTTGTACTGTGATTGTTAGTATTGATGTAATGGAATGCCTAAGATTCCTCAGATTAATCACATACACATGGATACTCATTTGCAAGGGTGTGATTGTGAATATTTTCAGTTGGTGCTCATAGTGTCCATTAATCACTCTGTGTCGGATTACAGACATAAGGGCCTTTCCTCATTCTGCCCTGGCCCAGATGAAATGTGCTTCTCTGATTCAGAATATTGCAGAAGAGGCACTCTGCCATCAGCCCACTTGATCGTAATGCACAGTTTGTCCACTAATAGCTTGCAAATTAACTTCAATGTTTGGTTCAGTCTGGATCGATCAACTTTTCATAACTGTCCCAGTCTGCTATAGAAGGTTTGTGCACAGGGACAGACATTTCAGTGAGGAATGTCACTGAATGAATCATTATGTCAGTCAGTTCTGGCTGATTGATTGTGTCCTTAGGCTTTCCTGAGGCGCTATGTGCCTGGACACCAAAGCCTACTGACAGCCAGACCTGACCCAGAAGAGAGCGAAGCATGACATTACAGAGCACACTGTGCCCTATCCAGTACAGGACCGTGCTAAATGCTGAGTGGCTCAAAAATGGGAGCACATTCCCAACTCTGATCATCACATTAAGAGCTGCCAAAAAGTCTGAGCCAATGGGAGGTACTAACAGCGTATCATCATCTTGGCCTGGCTGTGAGTGCCAAATATGTCATGTAAAGCTTCTCAGATCTCAGCGATTAGAGCGTGGCTGAAACAGCTTTTTAATGTGGGAGGTAAAAGACACTCACAGCATAAGAGTGGAGCTGTCTGTCTGAGAAATGTTGCTGTGGTGTTGGGTGAAGGAGATCTTCTCACTTCCAAAACAGCAGCTTGAGATTAAGTTAAAGTACACTTTTAGCAACTTTAAGCAATGCAAGTTTCCTAAAATCATACATTGAACCATAAAAATTAATATTTTTTGTAAAGTGCTGTGTGAGGCCACTGGGTTTCTGAGTCTGGTGTGGAAGAACTTGACCGGTCCTCACAAAGCCCAGACCTGAACCTCAGCTGTACACCTTAGGGATGAATAGGACCACCGACTGTGAGCCAGGCCTCATCACCCAACATTACTGGTTGGCCTTACTGATGCTCTTGGGTCTGATCCTTGAGGCCATTTACAACATCTAGTGGAAAACCTTCCCAGAAGAGTGAGAGCTATTATAGAAGCAAGGGCTCCTTGATGAGTGTTTCAGGTACCCTTCATCGGACTGTCAAAAGTGTTTTTTATTCAGTTCTACATAAGAATGTCTTGTTTGTTTTAGAAGTAAAAAATTGACTTGGAAACTTTCATTTGACGTTGATTAGAGATGCCACAAATGTATGAAATATTCTGACAAGAGACATCTCCCAGTTCCTCGAGTTAACAGTTGGTAAATTGAATTATTTGAGAGTGGATACACTAACTACTGCAAGATGAGAAATTAAATCCATTTATCAAGCACATAATTTGCACCTCATATAGTATCCTTGTGTAACAGGGTAATTAAACCTGCATATCATTTCACACAGTAAATTCATTTTTATTGTAATGTGTATCTTACTTGAGTCTGAGTCCTCTCTTAAGCATCTTATGCAGTTTTTCCCCTTCTCAGGGGTTCATTTACATGTTTTATGTTTTTCTCCATCGTGCAGATAAGCAGAGTGACAAAATATTTAAAAGAAAGGAGGATCATAACACCATCACAAACAGTCAGGTTCAAATCTATTCTGTGTTGTAACGCCTCTAATGTATATTTTGTCAACGCACACAGTTTGAAAAACAACTGGATGCATTTGTAAAATTGTGTTTCATCGTAGTTTATTAAATATTTTGACAAAGTAAGATCATGTTGATTTATGAAGCACCTTTATTTGTTTCCTACATGAAGGCGAAGATTTACTGTATGTGTGGGTATGCACACACTGCAGCCTCCCATGTAGTGTTATTTTTCTTTGCAAATAGAAAAACTAGCATTTATTTAGAGTGCAGTCAAAGAAATTAGTAAATTTCTATTCATAATGATGTGATGCAATATATGTGTGTTAGCTTACTGGGATAGTCCACACAAAAATGAATATTCTCTCATTTACTCACACTGATATTATTCCAAATAGGACTTTTTTTCTGCTGGACCCAAAATAAGATATTTTGAAGAATGTTGAGGGCCAAACAACATTGGAGCCAATTAACTTCCATTAAATGGACAAAAAGCTCCATTTATTTTATTTCCACTCAAGTCATGCATGGAGGGACAACATCAGGGTGATTACATGATGGCAGAGTTTTGGTGAATTATACCTTTCATTTTGATCAGCAATCATTTGTGAACCTGTGGTGGTTTCTTTAAGCAAATAAATATTTAGAACCCAAAAAGCACTATATCCAAAATAGTTTTTCTGAGAGCAGTGTTCCTGAGATAGTAAATTAGATCCCATATGCAAGTGCTTAGGGGTAGAAAAGAAGAGAAAATAGTGTTGGCCATCTGTGTGCTATTTAGATTGATCCCAGCAGCCATGGCTGTTTAATTCAAAAACTGTCAAGGAGTGTCATTAGGTGCGGCCATTTTCGGGCTTCAGATTTCATTAGCCACAGGAAGGCCCACATTACCCTCAGGATTAATGTCAAGCCTCCCGATCCAGCTCTGGAGTGCTTAGAGGAATATCTCTGACCTTTTTGTGTAAATACACTCTGATTCATTAAAGATTATGTAGACCACGGGAAAACTCTTAAACAGCTGAAGAGTGATGTGCATTTGGCCTGTAGAGTCATTCTTGCTGCTCTGGGAAAAGAAAATGTATTCCTGAAATATATTTTTATTTAAAGATGCAAAAATATCTACTTTCTTTCTGGATGTTTTGAAAAATGTCAGTGAGTCCAATGTTGTTCTTCAGAATAACTTCTATTGTAATCTACAGAGGAAAGTAAGTCATCCAGGTTTAGCACAACATGAGGGTAAGTACATTTTGGGCGAACAACCCATTTAAACAAAATCTAAACATCCTGCATAGTTGTTTTTGTTGTTCCAATCCAAAGTGTCTTTGCTGTTTTTTATATAAAAAATTGCATCATAAGCTAAAACCACAACAGCTGAGGTGATAGTGTCTTTGGCCTTCCTTCCTTTTTTCTCCTAAAGCCTCTTCCTAGCACTTATCAGGAGGAAGAAGCGAGGGGCTACGTCAAGGCCAAAGCCAACAGCGAGCATGATAACTCAGTGAGGATGAGAGGAGTCATCACTTTTCCTGTTTTAATTAGTAACATCAGGTCCTCAACAGGCAATCATGTCATCTGCTTCCTTCCAGGCGTTGATTATAGAGTGAGGACTGCGTCACACAGACCACACTTGTAAGATATGGTGTGTTTTTAAAGCTAAATGCTGTTTTTGTTCCCAGTTTCGAGTGAAAGATATTGCACAGAACCCGGAATATGATAAATTCAGAAGTGCAATATTCTGACAGCTGCAATAATGGAATACAATTTTCACACAGGCCCAATTGAGACATAATGAAGCCCTCGCTCTCTAACCCAGGCTCAACATGTTGATGTTTCTAGAAGCTTGCTGAATTACAAACCTGCTTCCACTCATGGGGTTTTGATTTTACCTGATTCAGGAGGTTGTTAAATGTGCACGATCATGGAGTCATTTATCACACGCTCACTGTGCGCCGGTCACAGTCCCAGTATGCAGTTCCAGGTGCACCCTTGCTGCACACAAATCAGGGAATGGTCACAACTACGTGTGATTTAGTGCAGTCTGGATGTCGTATAGAATATGTATCATGCTTCCATTTTAAGGTCAAGCATATTCAAGGTCTGAAAAGATCTGTTTTGCTCCACTGTAAATGTGTGCATTAACCTTGCCCAGGATCTGAAAACCTTCAAGAGTACAACCAATATAAGTCCAGAATACTTTTAAGGGGAAAAGAACTATGAATTTTCATCTTTTTTCAGTCATTTACAACTGAAGACTGCTTGACAGGTTTTAAACAGAACAAAGGGTAAGCTGAAGAGAACTGGTGGAAAGAGCTCTACTGTAGGTTCACGTTGTTCTTTGGACTCAAATGTGGGTATGTATAGTGTTGTAAGAGACTTATAGTTGTGTAAGAGATCCAACGTGTGTAACGTGGCACATTTAACTGTTCTAGTTCAGATTCTTCCTAACAATTCCAGATTTTGTAATCTTTTTTAATGATTTTTTATTACAGTTTTTTTAAGGTGGCATAAATATAATTTAATAATTAGCTTTAAATATACAATATAATAATAATACATTTTCAGATTCATATATTTTTAGGAAATACTACTGAAAAAACTCATAATGTGTATATTTAGCTACATATTGTCTTATAAACAACCAATTGGTGACTATTGATTTAAGTCAGTGGCTTTAGCTGTAAGTTGTATCATGTGTTTGATTCACTAAAAGAACCAATTCAAAAGAGTTACTTATTTGGTAATCGGTACTACACTGGTTATGCAGTGTGTTCATGATTCATTAAAAATAACCCATTCATAATAAGCATAATAAAATGAAGTTCTGTGAGCATCTCTTGAATGAATTACCCTCATGCTCCTTGAATCCTGTGTATTGGTATTATCAGTTTGTCATAGGTCATGCTTCCTGATGCTATTTTGAGATGCTGTCAACAAGTGTTGTTCTACATCCTGTGGTGGAAAAAGTCTGATGATGACTATAGTTAACGCTGAGCAGCTTATTGAGTTTCCCCCAGGAAACCTCCCCCGTGTAATCACTAAAAGCGGTGCTGTAGGCAGTCACTGTGGAGACTTCAATTACTGCCGTGTCCCAGTCGGCTGATTTCTAACTGTGACCAGCAAATTAGAAAAAGGAGGAGGGAGGCAGAGAGAGCGAAAATAAGAAAAACTTAAAAATCATTTGAAAAAGGATGGTTTGAATTTTGGATAGGACACTACAGGGGACACGTTTCTGGTTAGAAGTGGAGAGGCAACCTTTGTTCATACTGTATGTTGGCTACAGGCCAGCCGTCTGCACCATAGGATTCACTTCATAATCCTGCGTATGACTGATTTATGGCTCACATTATCGACTGTTGACTAAACGTCCCCAACTGAGTCTTTCTTTTATGTTGAGACAGGTCTGTGAAAATACAGACAAAAACGTCCTACATATTTTCTAATTTAGGGCAGCACACTTCATCTTCGGTGTAATTGTGTGGTTTTAAAGATGATTAGGGGAGAGTTCATTGTGGCAGTAGGTTATTAGTCCTTCACAGTAAAACTGTACATGCACCATTCTACCCTGAACAGGCTTGTTTTTAGCTTTATAGACATGTAGAAAATGATAAATGTGTTAACTTAAGCAAAAGTTGTTTCCATTTAGTGGTCCCCATGTTCCTATATAGAACATGACCATGACAGCTCAAAGCATTTTGTTAGGGTGATCCTTTAACATTTTAATGCAACAATAAGAGCTCTACAAAGCTTTGATTTTTTGTGTATATATTGCATGTTTCCTAACATTCATTTTCTTTTGTCTTCCACAGAAGAAAGTAAGTAATTTGGAATGACACGATGGTTAGTAAATGATGACAACATTTTCATTTTTAGGTGAATTGTTCCTTTAAGAACGCTGATGCTGGGTGAAGGACAGCTGTTAGAGTCATCACTACTTACTTGCAAGATGACTTGCAAGGGTTTCGGCTTTTATTAGCTTTAAATAAAGCCTAAAGCGTATAGCTGCACTCCACAATAATTTTCTGTTTAAATGACTGTAACTGATGGTATGTCTCTTAAATATGTTCAATATGCCCTGGAACTCACTTTTCATGTAGGCATTTATGTTTTATTAGTTTGAAAATAACACTTATTTTAATAAAATCTCAACTAAAACAGCACACCTAGCTATTTATAGTGAATGTTTCATTGTTTGTGCTGCTTAGGATACAGTCTGCTAGATTTTTAACACCTCCACAGATTTCTTTTTCCTCTGTAGCCACGCTGAGACATGAGAGCACTATTAAACTTGTGTAGGCCAGAAAATGTGGTGTTGCTTTTTCAGTGTCTTCTTGCACTACAATGATTTGTTTTTAGTGCACTTTTCACTGTATTAGTTGTGGAAACATGTAGTAGGCATGTCTGGATTTGAGGATTTTGGGTAAGTGTTGTACTGTCAAGGCATGTTAGTTTAGTGATGGCCAGCAGTTACTTACCTGCACTAAAATGTGAGATTTTTCCAACAAAAGGTAATCAGGATTTTCACCTTCTTCAAAGCACTCGTCAATCTGACCCTAGCGATTGGCCCGGCGCAGCGTACATCTGGTGCAGATGTAGCAGACTCTCTCTCTCTCTCTCTCTCTCTCTCTCTCTCTCTCTCAGGATCAGGAGAGCTGGATGTCTGCCAAGCAGTGAATGTGCTTCCTGGTGTCTGTGGCCAGCAGAGAGAGTAAACACACACAGGTACTAGAACTTGAGCCAAAAGCCATCAGCACCCCAACTGTAAGAGGCCAGGCCTCAGTGATGTGGGTGATCACTTCAAACAGAATCTAAAGAACATGTAAAACACATGGCATTCAATCACAGGCGTTTGTGACCAGGTGCAGAGAGGTGTGCAGTATTACAGCCCAGTGCCAAAACGCTGATTAAACCTATGGAACGTGTCAAAGATCATAAGCATAATGTATAAGACAGATTCGAAAATCAAAGTCAACCGAGGTCAAGCTCATGTCACCTTTGAATTGTTTTTCCTTATTGAGTCACATTGCCATACGGTGAGGTATTTCTTTAATGTCACTCAGGTATAGAAAAGTGCAATATATAATGCAATTAAATATTTCATGTTATGTAGAAATGTCAACTTGTTATTGCTTAAAATATGTCAGCTGTTGGACATTAACATTTTCATATTCATTCTCATGAGCATATGCTTTATCCAAAATGACTTTGATTATACAAAGTGACAGTTATACAACACAATGTATATAAATTATACATTTTATATAGGCTGTTTGACCGTAATTTTAAATAGTTTATTAGTTATATTTATATATATAATATCTGACAGTTATACAACTTAAATTGATGTAAATTTAATTGCATTTGAATTTTAAAGAATGTATGCATGTGGTCATTAGTACTGTATGCATGTAGTATATAAATTAAAATTAAACAAACTATATATGTGACCCTGGACCACAAAACCAGTCATAAGTCACATGGGTATATTTGTAGCAAAAGCCAACAATACATAAAAAAACTATACAATATAAGTTATTGATTTTTCTTTTATGCCAAAAGTTTGTCCCAGAATATACACACAATTATTACAACTTAATCCATTTTTTATTCAATTTAATAATTTAGTTTTTTCACACCCAAAACTAAAAATGTTACTATATAAGTAAAGTGAAATGTTTTCTTTGATTCATGTAATTCTATTCTTGACCTTCATCTTTCTTTATGACAAAACAGCCTGAAGATATTGACATTTTGTCCTTTTACCCTGGCAGACATCACAGAGGAGACAGATGTGATGGCTGTTTCAGAAGATCAAGAGAGTGAGAAGCCCAAAACGCTGCTCCACAAGCTCCAAAGCTCAACGGGGAGCTCCTCATATGTCTACATGAAAAACCAAGGTTGGCTGGTGAGCGCTGGACTTTGTGATTCAGTCTGTTAGATTCTGAGATGCCCCATGCCTGCAAAAGATCAAATCGTTTCCTCCCAACCCTATTAGACATGGTAGCAGGGGGTATGAAACACACTCACAAGCTTATGTTAAAATGCCTTCATCTCTCTCTGATGAGCCTCTTTGAACGGAAGAGCACAGATTTTAAACGATTAACCAGTGGTGAAGAATCTCAGAAGAACTAATCAAGAATTTAATGGAAGATTTGCTTAATTTTAAGAATATAAATATATTTGTATGCTATTTTTGTCCATTTCTAGTAGACTGAACTTGATGCGGTGGATCTCAGATGTTGTATGATGATCATTGTGTAGGTTTAAGAGAGGATTTCATGCTTAAATCTGTTTGAGTATGTGCCTCATTTAATCTGACTGAGCAGGGCAAATGGAGTTCATCTAAAGACATCCTGACGATTGATCCCTTTTACATGACTAATTGCCTAAATCTGATTGGTATGAACATGCTGCATGCCATTAATCTGAAACGTCCTCGTCCTGGCTTGAAAGGTGAGGTCTGGTTCAACATTCATTCACATAACATGTTTTGTGTCGATAACCAGATACAAACCAAAGCTTTGGTGAAACATCACAGCATATGCTGGATAATGAGGCTCAGCTGTCCCGTCGGTTTCTCTGACATACCCCTCTTAATCTCATGATGGCTCTGAGGATAATGGGCGTATTTCGCTGGAGATACAGGCAGACTGATAGCAGGCACTGTCGCAGGCTAACACTAGCCAGCAAAGTTAGTGCTCAGGGCGGGTACCTCCGCATTTGCCTGCCATCTGTCGCGCAGGCAGACGTCCAGTAGTACGACAGGGTGCCCGCCTGGGAAGGTAGTTGTGTGCACCATCTCTGTATGTCTATGGATACTCGCCACTGCCCCCTAGTTAGACCGTAATTCATTTAGACGAGGGTTGTCCAAATCAACATAATTTCCTATTTGATGCATTCACAAAGTCAAGTCACATTTATTTATATAGCACTTTATACAATAAAGATCCTTTCAAAGCATCTTCACAGTAAAAAACAGGAAAATAACAGTGTTAATTGTGCTTCATCAGTTATGAAACAAATTCTGTTTCAGCTGTAAAGCAGCTCTGCAGGAGGCAAGTTTAGTGTTAATTAGATTCAGTTCAATAAAAGTGTCAATGGTTCAAAGTCCATAAAAGAAAAGAAAAAAATCACAAGAATCATGTTTAAAATAAGTGTTTTTAGCTTGACACCAACTTAAAAGAATAGTTCACTCACAAAATTACAATTTGCTAAAAATTGGCCATTCAAAATATAGGTGAGTTTGCTTTTTCATCAGAAGAGATTTGGAGAAAATAACCGCACAACTGTAGTCGAAAAGCTGCAAGTTTGTAATAAAATGTGTTTGCTTCCAGCTACAATATTCCTCAATCCATAATATTGCTTTCTCCAGTGGAAAGGTTGTTTCATCTGAATCAGGAGAGAAATATGGACAGATTGAGCACTGTTTACAAGCAAAAATAGTCAAAAACAACGATGTCAGTGGATTATCATGTGAGAGGACTATAGGAAATTGACTTTCTGACTGGAGGAAGTATGGATTATGAGCTTGTATTTTTGGTCCGAAGCGAAGGTTTAAAGTTAAAACACCTTAATAATGGTCAGCTTTTCTCGTCACAAGATGTCGTGTGAATTACTTGTGGATTATTATGTTTTTTTTATCAGCTGAACTCTCATTCTGACGCCACCCATTCACTGCATCCATTCAGAAGGAGCAAGTGATGTAATGTTACATTTCAGCAAATCGGAAGAAACAAACTCGTATGCAACTTAGATGGCCTGAGGGTGAATTCATTTTCAGCAAATTTTCATTTTTGGGTGAACTATGTCTTTAACATGTGCAAGACACTGGTAAAAATAGCACAAGCTGTCTGCATGTGTGCATGGACCAACATTTAGCAAATATCTTTTGCTTTCCTTTACTGCTCAAAAGCACAAAAAACAGACTTGAGAATAATGACGACATGGCTCACAGCTGGCAGTCTGACAGTAATTGTTTGAAATTCAGTGTTGGAAGTGGTACATTTGTTTCCCAAATTCTGCTTTAAAGGTAGTAGAAGTGTTGCTGTAAAAGGGATGAGCACTTTTCCAGAAAAAGCGTGTACTCTGCTGACAGCTACACTGCTAATAGCACAGCATGATCAAATCTGAGAGACTGTGTCTGAGGCCCGTTCACTCAAAAATGACTGGTAGGTTCTCTCATACATAAGCAAACAGTGTTTTAGATTAATTTAGAGGAGATTTTGTAAACCCTTCTAAGGTGAAGACTTTTCTGTTATGAATGTGGACTGGTGAAACAGAGATTTTGGAAAAGAGACACAAGTTTTGACAGTGGATGTTATAAAAGTTAGCATGTATAGGAATTCGACATCAATGGTGGAATGCTGGGTTGTTTTGTTGTGGCTAACTTTGGTTGTGGCTTAATTTTGATGATGTGTTTTTGGTTATATTGTGTTTAACATCAAAAAAAGAAGAAACTGGCCATGATATTCTTCTTTGGTTTTTGATGTAAAAGCTTTGCAGGAAAATATCACACACCTGGCCTGCCATTGTTGTCATATGGACAATAAATGTGGATAAGTCCAAATCATCCCCTATAAAGTGCATACACAAGACCATTTACTTTCTCAAAACATCCTCATTTATGTTCCACATAAGTCATGCAGGCTTTGACATGAGGTTGAGTAAATAACAGATGTTTTATATATGGTTTTTAAAAAAAAAATAGAGCATGAAGATTTAACAATTTGTATATCTCTTGTTACTAAATGCAGTCATTGAAATATATTGAAGTTGTGTGGTGGTGAATTTCATGTCTGCTCTTAATTTCCTGTCATCGCCCTGCTTTCCTCTCTGTTGATAGGACACAGGTTTGTTTGGCTATACAGCTCTCTGCTGCTGTCAGTTGCACAGCAGTGTATATGATATTAGCACATACCTTCTGAACATCAGAAGAATATTATGAGAGTCAGTGGAGTCTCTTAACACAGCCTCAATATAAGCTCACCAAGTTCCTCTTGGTTCTGTCACCTCGTGGGGCTTCATAAATCACTTTGTCAGGCACGGGGTCATTAGCCTCAGGTCTCCCCTCAGCCGCCATCACTTTGTTGTTTTCTTCCAGGAGGCTGCTAGTGTGTTCCTGAAAGCGTGGCATGTTCCCTATACAGATGATGTTGCGTGGGAAGCTGACTCAGGGCTTGGGCACAAAGCGCGCTGTCAAAAACCCTCCGTGCACTGGATGTTAATGTCTTCATGCCTGAGCATGTGTTAGCGCATTAGATCTGCTTTACAGGTTTAGATGCAGTATGTATACATTTTAATGCTATTATAGAATTGATTTTCGGATGAACCACATTTAAAAAGAGGCATTTTAAATCATGCAAAGCATGACACACTGTTTGTTTTACTGCGGTTTAGTTTACATTACTTTTCTGGCCAAAAAGTGGTGTAAGTGTGAGCATGCATAACTGGGATTGCTCTGAAGTCAACATCCCTCTGTTGTGCCGTCTCTGGGGACGGGTTTTGTTTTATTTGGAGCAGGTGCCACTTGGCTAGAGCTGTATTGCAATGGATTATGAATTTGGCTGTAAATTGATTAAAACACTTTCAATTGAATTAAATGCATGCCAGATAATTTAAATGAATAATGTATTTTTGTTGTCAAGAGTACCATATTTAAAATGCAATGCTAAAAGTAGTTCAGATTTGAACAAACCCACCTTGAGACCCTGCTCTGATGGCAGTAACATTTCTCCATTAATATTCGGTCGAGGGGGCATGGTTAATTGATAGTTAACAAATTAAAAAAAACTTTTAATAAATCATTTTAATAGCGTTTTTTAACAATACTATAAATCTTAAATAATTAAATTTAGTCAATATGCTATAGGCATGATTAGTAATACATACAAAAATGGATTATTTATTGGTTGTGTTACCAGTGTATTTTTAGTATTATTAAGATACTATTATAGTATGTATTAATATTTGTAATGTTTTTATTTTTATATTTTCAGTTTTCATTATATTTATATATTTTTTTGTATTTTTATATGTTGTTTATTTTAGTTTTTTATGTTCCTATAGTTTTTATTAATGTTATATCAGTTTTGTTCTGTTAGTGCATCAAGTTAACTAAACTAAACTAAATAAATTGAGAAATGTTGCTTTGGCAAATAACTGGTTAACTTTTTTTGTAACAAAACATATTTTATTGGTTTTAGTTAACTAAACCCTGTGTGTTACATTTTTATAATACTATAAATCAATATTATTTTGTGGTAATTGTTATAGTTATTGATAATAATTAAATAGTTTTTTAACTAAATGTTAAATATTAGAATTTAATTATATATAAATATTTTTTTAGTGTCTACAGGAGGCATGACTGGCTGATATTTATTTATTTTTTTACAATAATCTACTTTTTTATATATATATTTATTCATGTTAATATGTAACTTGACAATGCTACTTTTTGAAGTTATTTATATACTTGTTAGAAATGTCTTTGTCTCAGTCTGACCTAGAGCCAGACTTTTTAGGGGATGAGAAAGTGCAGCTGGTCTCAAGTCTGGGGCTCCTGGATCATTTTCTCTACATGCATTTTTTCAGCCAGTTGGTGTTGATTGACAGGCAAACTTTCTGCACCTTTTCAGTCAGGGTTCAATGCGGATGTCTGGTTAATGAGGTTGACTTCGAGGATTATAATCAGAGGGGGGATATTACTGACCATATGTGTCAGCACAGATGAGCGAACCTCCCAGGCTCGTGGTGTCAAAAGGATATTCTTATTTACCATAGAGTCATACAGATCCATGTCACTGCTCCCCAGGGGTGACTTTAACAGCCTAATGTCAGTGACAGATAAGTTATGCTAAACAGATTATTCGTGTTTGCAAGACCTTAGAGGCACAGCATGACCATTCTGAAGAACCGGATCATCATATCTTAGCTTTCAGCATCCATGGCAAGGCCAGATAATTTATAGTAATAGGTTCATAAAGGGCTTAACTCGACTAACGAATCTAAGGTTTATTTCTCCACTGGGATGATTAAAGGAATAATTAACTCAAAAATGAAAATTCTGCCTTATGTCATCTTTAACCCATATAACTTTAATATAGTTTTTGGGTGAACCGTTCCTTTAAATGGCCATTCTTTTGCTCTAAATGTTTTTGTCTGTGGGTATGCCCACCTATTCTTCATCGAACAAAACATTTGATGAGAAAACCAGAGAGAAAGAAGAGAGATGGGGCTAAAACAGAAATGTGAACAGGCGAAAATAAAAAAGCGCCCTCAGAAGCGCACTGTGACATATGGAAGCTATCACAAGGCTATGCTCCCATCTGTGTTCACAGCCCCGGCTCGCTGGCACCCAAAAGCCACTGCGCAGGATGGGAGTAATCCATGGGATTGTGATGGACTCCAAATTCCCTGGGGACAGAGATTTGACCAGGAAGAGAGGAAGAAGTAGATGGATTATAATGGTGCAGATGTTCGATGCTATTTACAGAAAACAGGTGCTCAGACATTGAGAAAGGTTTAGCAAGGTCCCCAATTCTTGCTTTTTGTCAGTTATGAATATTCTTCCTATATGTTAGTGCCAAGTGCTGTGTTTGGAAATGTTGCAACACAAATTCTGTTGCCCCAAAAAAAGTCAACCAAAAAGCAAATGCAAGATAAAAAACAGCAAACGTTTTTGGTCACAACAGGACCTTAATGAGTACCTAGTAAAGTTATGTTTATTATCTCGCTTTTGCTTTTTGGTTGTCTTTTTACATCTTCATGCTACTTTTTTGGCCGATTTTGTCCTATTTGGATTATCGTGGTTTATGGACCTAGATTTTTGGGACTTATTCAGACACAGTGAGTTGATTTCTTCAGCTTGTACTGAAAAAAGTCCCATATTAATTGGTTTAAATTTCAGTCCTCCTGTGAAAGTGAATGATCCTAAATGCATGAATTAAAACTACACACATAAGACCAGAATGCACGTAATTCAAGATTCCCATGACTAAAACTACACAGAATGCTTAATTCCTACAGGTTTAATCATAGTCTGACATTGCATTTCACCTCATCTGTGTATTTTGTTCTTTTGTTGTTAACAAATGAAAAATGACTATCCTTACAGAGAAATTCCTGTTTAACGCAATAGATGTTTGTGCATTGTGTTTCTAAATGCTTTTGAAGGCAGTGGTTACGTGTTTGGGTTATGTGTGGTTTTGCTCTACTTGTCTGGTGCTCTGCGAGTCATTGGGATGTCTAGTGCCCCCGTCTCAACCTCTTTTCCTATCCTGTTACTCACCGGACCACTTCAAGTTTTCTTGGAGTGAAACATTTATTGCGGGTTGGTAAATTTTTTATGGCTCCATTTCAGTGGACTTTTTGATGGCATGCTGCGTTCTGTATCAATCCGGCAGCGACCAGCCCTTAACATTCTCACAAGCAGTCCCGTGAGGCTGTCTGACGCACACGCACACCTCCTGAAAAAGTTACACAGAGTGAGCGGAGCGCTGTCCGGTCTGATAAACCCCTGTGGACCAGACCTCAATGATTTACTGCATGTCAGGAATTGGGCTTCTCTGGAACCAATGACCCTACCAGACAAGTGAAGTTTGTCATCTTAAGCACGCTACATGCTACAAATGATCTGTAAAAGCGGATTTGTAATGTATTATATCTTAATGTTCATCTCAGTTTTGGACACCCATTGAGAGCTAGGAAATTACAAGATCAAACTCGCTAGTTCTGCTCTCAGGCTTTGGACTAAACTTTTGGATTACCTCCTGTCTGAACCTCTTTTCACTCTTACTCACGACAGCAAAACCTTTGCCCCTGTCCGGAGACCAGTGATGGCTGTAACACTTTCCTTGACATTAATAATATTAATATTGACATTTTTTTTGCACTCATTTCTCTCAAACTTTATTATGATTTTCCCACACTTGTCTGTTAAAAAAGTTATTTAGGAATCTGTAACTTATACCTAAACCAGCGGTTCTCAATTCCAGTCCTTGCGTTAGGGTTAGGACTTGAGAGCCACTGACCTAAACCGTGTCAATTAGTGTCAAGTACAAGCAGAGCCGATCCTCCCTATACGCAGAATCCGCAAGCTGCGTAGGGCCCCCGAAACAATAGGGGGCCCCCTTGCTCCCAAAGATGATATAATTGTAGTTTCGTCTTGGAGTTTAACCAGAGGTTTTGAAAATATGAATAATCCTTTATTTTAACGCGGTGCGCTGTCACCCTCTCTATGTAAAAATCAGTCAAATCATGTAACGTGAATATAACGTGAGCCGCAGAAGTGACGAGCGCTTTCCGTGAGCGCGAATAGAGATGGAGTGAAACACAGACAACTGCGTTGCATCCATTCTTTCTCCTCAACCCAACTCAAAAAGTTTGAAAGTGCCTGTTGGTGTTTTTTATAACATTAAACAAGAAACTGCTGATTCAATTAATCGTGTTTTTTTTTTTGTTTTTTTACTGGTCCTTTAACATTCATTAACAAACACAAATGAACACAAATCAAATTATAACAACGCAAAGGTGAATTTGTACAGAGAGATTTTCAACATTAAGATGACGGTGGTCATGTAGACTTTCTTTCAAATAATTATACAAAATAATATTTTCAAATCAATCAATCAATCAAAATTTATTTATAAAGCACAATAAAAACAACAGTAGTAGTAGTAGATTTTTATATATATATATATATATATATATATATAAAAGCCTTATTGACCCCAACATTTTCATCCCTGTACCTAATTTCTGAGTAATTAAACTGACTGAACCTATCTTTGAGCGCTACAACTCACACCATGCTTTGTACCTCTCTGTTGGTTTCTGTGTGTGCGTGTGTTTGCGGGTGTGTGCGTGTGTGTATGTGTGGGGGTGGGGTGTTTGCGAGTGTGTGTGTGTGTGTGTGTGTGTGTGCATGTGTGTGTGTGTGTGTGTGTGTGTGTGTGTGTGTGTCGTGTGTGTGTGTGTGTGTGTGTGTGTGTGTGTGTGTGTGTGTGTGCGTGTGTGTGTATGTGATGGGGTGGGGGTGTTTGTGTGTGTGTGTGTGTGTGTGTGTGTGTGTGTGTGTGTGTGTGTGTGTGTGTGTGTGTGTGTGTGTGTGTGTGTGTGTGTGTGTGTGTGTGTGTGTGTGTGTGTGTGTGTGTGTGTGTGTGTGTGTGTGTGTGTGTGTGTGTGTGTGTTTGACCTCAGCTCGTAGACCTCCCCTAAGGCTACCCTGCTTGGGCCCCTGTGTTAACACCTCTCAGTGCTGGATACACCTGTCATTGATTAGCGTGAGTGTGTAACCAATCCGGTATGCCTTCCCTCATAAAACAATACATCCAATTTCAGCTTTGCTACAAGATGACCCAATGTATACAGTTATTTTAAACATAAGTACCAACATACCAGCTTGTAGCTTTTCTCCCTGAAGCCACGGAAATTGTGTTGGCTGGAATGCAGTTTTCGTGTGTGTGAGTGCATGTTTATGTGCTTATAGAGGCCCCACTAATGTGGCTCATATAACATGCAGAATGATAATGGTAAACCTTAATTTCCACGAACCATATTTGTTGTTGCAGCTCTGTCTGTGATCCCATCCCTCAACTACGGTGCACATAAAACAAAGAACAGCTGCTCCTCATAGCACCATGCTTTGAACGTATGCACCATTCCTCGGCCCGCAAAGTAGATCCCCAGGACAAAACCTCAGGAAGACACCGGTCCCACAGGAACCGGGCTGACCACCGCCATCGGCACTTGACGAGTTTGACAGCCACATGCGGCGGGCCAGCTTCTTTTCTTATCATCAGGAAGTTGTCAGGTGGGAGATATTTCTGTTTGTTTGTTTTGTAAATGTATTTGTTTCCACTAATACAAACAATTATGTGACATCCTATGACAGAACGAGCACAAGTCCGGCTGCAGCTGGACATGCTGCGTGGAGCTCTACAGTAATGGACTCATCCATCAACACAGTCTGTTAAAACACTGACAGCATGCCTGAAGCTGAGGTGTCTGTGCTTAAGGTTGACATTTTGGATGCAAACAGGAAGCTGAGATGCTTCAAAACATCAATAGACCATTTTTTCCATGACATGATGGTATCTAAGCAGCAGAAACACAAATATGGCTAATTAATCTCTTGGGACATGGATTATTTTGAGGGGGAAAAAAACGATACATTTTAACATTATTTTAAAACTAATATATATCATTTTTTATCTAACTAAAGTGTTTGAATATAATATTATTGCATTCATTATATGTAAAATATATAATAATATATATAACAATCTAAACGCTAATGTTCAAAAATGTGGAATCAGTAAGCCTTTTTAATGTTTTTGAAAGTCTCGTGCTCACCAAGACTGTTAATTTGATGAAAAATACTGTAAGTATGTGAAATATAATTGTAATTTAAAATATTTTTTCTGTTTAAATATACTTTAAAATGCAATTCATTCCTGTGATGACAAAGTTGAATTTTCAGCAGCCATTAATCCAGTCTTCAGTGTCACATGATCCTTCAGATATCATACTAATGTACTGATTTGGTACTTAAGAAACGTTTATTATTTATTACTTTTCATGATTCTTTAATTAATAGAAAGTATTAAAAACAGCATTAAAAACATCTTAATGACTCTAATATTTTTTAAGCCGATTATAAATGATTTAGACATTGCATTTAGTTGGTAGATATGATGTTTGAATTTATTCCTCACTGTCTAATATGTGAAATGTAGTATTTATGGCATATCTGCATAAATCTATATTTCTTTGTGTTTAGAGCAGTTAAGGAACTCATTCCTCTCTACTGGATTAAAATGTATCAAACTCTAAAAGTTCAGTATCTCTTGGGCTGTGAAAAGTTTGCCGCCAACTTTAGTGTTTGTTGTTGTTAATCAGCACCTTGTAGTCCGAAGTCTGATATTCAAAGCATGCTGTTTTTCCTGGAGTTTACTCTGTTTACCAGACTCCTGGCCAAAAAACACATAGGTGCTCCATTAATTATTTATTTTTTTGGTTAACAGTAGAAAGAGCGTTGAACATGTGGTGTTTACGACCTGTGGCATGAAGCTTTAATTTGAATGAGCTTGCTGTTTCCAACTCAGAATCAACCTGTTCAATACATTTACTGAAATATGCTGTAAATCTGAATCGGCTTTTCTGCTGTCATCACAGCCATTT
The DNA here is from genome assembly GCA_027564155.1 of Gymnocypris eckloni scoliostomus. NCBI lineage: Eukaryota > Metazoa > Chordata > Actinopteri > Cypriniformes > Cyprinidae > Gymnocypris > Gymnocypris eckloni. The sequence continues at coordinate 24,830,686 of CM050426.1, forward strand.
ATGCATGCTGTGGGCTTATTTGTTTGGCCCAATGTCATATGCCTTCTGAGAAAGCATTCATGCGGAGAAAGAACCAATTATGTATAATTTCTGCTTTTAAACCCATCTCCCATAATCACCATGGTGATATTTTAAATGTGATTAATCACACAGGAGTACTTCCATGTGCATAAATGTTCCTTCATCTTCACAGAACTGGAACAGCCAGATTAGCCATTTTATATGTATTTATATACAAAGACAGCTGGACGGAGCACAACAGAATAGAACAGAAGCACGAGTCTTGAGATATGGTTTCCAAATACTTTTATCTTGACACGCAGTCTAAAAAATGCAGCGCTGATGGCGTGAGATGCTGTAAAACAAAGACATCCATCTAGATGAGCTTTTTAAAGTAATTAAATAAAATATTACATTTTATATAAAAATATATAGACTGTATATGTGTAAATCACGCCTAATATATTCTCTCTATCCTCCATTGTTCTTTTCTCTTTTTTCAGTCCGCTTCTCAAGGACACCACCATAAGAGCCTTCTTAGACTAATACTGTTATCTATTTATCTCAAGCAGATGAAAAACTTCCCCCGAATGACAATATACACAATATCTTGGCACACCGGTCAGGATCCAGCACAGAGGACCCTATCTTTAAAATCACAGGCATGTAAGTATGCATCCTCCTGAATTCCAGCCCCTTTGTTTTCAGTTGTAAGGGGAAAGTAGTAATGGGTCTTCTGATGACTTTACATCCTTGGAAAGTCCGCCTGGGCTGCACACCTGCTGTCCATCCAGACCTGTGGAATCTCTGCATGGATAGAGAGGATACAAGATCTGGAAGGTATGCAGGCAGCCGAAGACCCTTAATGCAGCACTGCGTGCGTCGAGGAAATGGCCAGGAATGTGAGCGCAACCATTCCTTCCATATCCTCCATCGCAGCCAAGAATTTCAGCATTGTTTGAATGGCCATGCCGTTAATCATCAATATAAACACCTGTATACTTAATATAATTCACCGGCCTTTTGTTGAGGGTTTTTCCCTTGTTTTGACGGGACGCTCAAAGCGGGAGATCATGAGGTCGTCTCTCCATGATAGCCCGAGTGTTACACTCATGAGTGGTTTTGGTTTATGTATTAATTCATTGCGGTCAGCTGACAGTGTGCTGTGAAGGGTAGTGTCACCGGGTGCACTGGCAGCTTGACAAGTGCCCCATCTGACAGAGGCCAGACTGAATGTCCTTGACAGAAGCATAGCGCTGCCAGGAGTGCCTCAGTGGCAGCAGAATGCATAATTGGTGACACGATGAGCAAAGAGGACACTTGACAGAAGCCCTGGGCTGGAGAGCGAAAGGCACACTGGCAGCCTTCACTAACTCAAAGATGTCTCAGCTCATGGTTGATTTAGACTCAGTTCTTGGTTTGTTGGTTCAAAATACAGTCTAATGGCTGTCAGCTATATGCATTCATGTGGAACCTCCTTAAAGGATTCGTTCACTCAAAAAATCCAGAAAAGTATGTCGTTATTCATTGATTGACCCTCCTCTTTAGTGAACTGTTGCAACATTGTTTACTAATTATATGAAGCACTGTTATGATGCTTTAGTCTGTCCTTTGTTGAGCTTGAAAGCTTCTTGGAATCTTGGAAGTTTTAAGATGACGTTATAAAATAATTTTACATTTTGAATGTAAAATTCACAACATTGTGAACTGTTTCTTTAAACAACAATTTATCCAAATTAATCCAAGTTTAAAATTGATCATATACAATAATACAATTGATAGTATATTATCAATACTAGACCAAAATGCTTCTCACAGTCTTGGAAAAACCAACACTCGTGTCAATCTTTAACTCTTTTTTTATAAATATTTGGCAAATTATTGGCACGTTGTTAGGTGAGTTCATACAACCTCCCTTTTATACTTTTGTATGAACTGTGTGTACACCATTGAGGTTGATTAATGAGGTTAATGTTTAGTTTTTTATAAATAAAAATTGTGTTTTCATACAAATCAGATCATACTTATACAAAATTCCTCAAATAGTGGCATTTTTATTAGATGAGGTGAACAAAAAATGTAAATGCTTAAAAATAGTTTTGTAGACAAAAATATGTTGTTGCTTACATGTAATTTTTTGTACTATTTGCACTAATTATTTGAATGAATTTTGTTTCATTAATTTTGAAACTGGATAGATGAGGAATAGCAGCCAGCATACATGGAAACTCTTTTAATACAGATTAAATGTATCCCAGACGGGATCACTGCATATTTCCCATACTTCCATTTGTGTTGCTTAATATACTTGAATGAGAAAGTGTGTGCAAACTTTAGTCTGGTAGTGTAGACTGTTACAACATTTTTCTCACATATTTTTCCCTTTCTTGTCACACATTCATTTTCTTCCTTTCTTCTTGTGAGTCATTCTGTTCAGGCTAGAGTGTTTTATAAACTGTTACTGCGCTTTTATGTTTCAAGAGCAGAAGAACATATTTTTCTTCTCATGAATTCCTGTGTTAACATTCGGCACTTTATTAAGCTCTTTTTCTCGGTTCCTTTATGTTTTGAATCTGATGTGATTATGAGAAAGAGGCTGAAGGCAGCTCTCATGAGAAAGAGATTCGGTGACAGTTCCAAACTCATCTTTTTGATGAAGAGCTCCATTATGCTTTATAAGTCCAGCTGCAGGATTTACATGTCATAAACACAGCGGAGTCATTGCAGTTCGCTTCAGTGCAAAGATGTAAGCTGCTGAAGAACTATTGGATTGAGCCTAAAATATGCTCATTCTGAGCACTCGTGACTGTCTGTGACGTATGATCTTTGTAAACCAATGATCTCAGTGTGTCAGGGTAAGTTAATAACGTCTTTGCTAATCTAAGCAGTAGACATCTCTCCCAGCCATTTATACCTTGAAGCTTTAGCCAAGAGATCATGGGGAACTTTTAGGGTCATTTTCCCTCATTTGTTTTGTTTATCTCTGTTATTAGAAAGCTGGGAAGCACTGACCAGAATGGTTGATTTGAACTAAAACTGGTTTATTTTTAGCTACTAGACTTGCGATAATTTTGATTACTTGTTATTTAATTGTGTTGTGCTTTTGATAATCTGTGCATATGAAGGGCCGTGTCCAGATACCAGGTTTTGCTTCTTTTCACTTATTTAATTTTTGATGCTATTATTCTGTACCTTAACTGTGGTGTATAGTCATTACAGACTCATAATGTTTTGAGTTTGTCACGCTCTAGTGAAATTCTGATTTACAGTCTGAGCAAATGTATTGAATGATGGTTGTGTTTTGTCAGTGTATGTTCAGAACAGAAGCAGAGGTCTGTGTGTGTGTGTGTGTGTGTGTGTGTGTGTGTGTGTGTGTGTGTGTGTGTGTGTGTGTGTGTGTTTGAGTGCAGGTCAATGTCCTCATGGTGCACATCCTCTCTTCATCCCTTGCTTTAGTCACGGTCACTGAGGTGACGTGCATCTTTGTCTTTACCATGCAGCTGAAGGTTATGACCAGGGTTGCCAAGCCTGTGATTATCAAATGAGTTTAAATGGTTGTGATATAGATTTATTAGATTTGTTTTAAATGTTGCTGAAAAAAGTCTCTCTTGCTCACCAAGGCTGTGTTTATTTGATCAAAAATACAGTAAACACACACAGTAACACTGAATATTTTCAAATGTAATTATTCCTATGAATTTTCAGCATCATTACTGCAGTCTTCAGTGTCACATGGTCTTTCAGAAATCATTCTGATATGCTGATTGGGTGCTCAAGATTCTTATTATTATCAATGTTGAAAACAGTTCTGCTGCTTAATGTTTTTGTGAAAGCCATGATCATTTTTTCAAGAATCTTTAATGAATAGAAGCTACAAAAGAACAGCATTTATTAGATTTTTTTTTTACATTATGTCTTTACTATTACTTATGTTCAATTTTATGCTTTCTTGCAGAATAAAAATCTTACTGATACTAAACTTTTGAACATGTTGCACATTTGGATATAAAGGTTTTGACCACTAGCAACTGCCAGTCTTCTAGAATTCACTTTTTATTTTATTTTTTCGGGTTTTTGCTGAAACCGAAATTCTGATGACAGTTTATGACATCAGTATTGAATTTGCATAGAACTATTCTGTGTGAATTTAGGCAAAGAAAAAACAGCATGGCACTGTAGGTATTTATTTAAAGTCTCCCTTAACTCAGTTATCTCACTTTGTTCATTTTCAAATCATCATGCCTGATTTTTTTTACCCCCCAATGGTATTAAATATTGACTACAATATGTAGGCCTACATAATGAACTATCTGAAAAAGTGTTTGAGCTGAGTGTTAGTTTGGTTGTGTTGCTCATTGGGCTTTTTCACACAGACCTGGCAACCCTGTTATGTGTGCAGGCCACAGGAGGAGGTGCTGAAAGGTTAGATGTACAATCAGGAAATTCTCTGTGATGGCCTCAGCTTCCTCAGTGTGTGTCTGTATTCCCAAGACACAGCTTTCCTCTTCCTTTCCTTCCACTCACACGGCACCCAACAATTCAGAAACCCCCATGACTTAAGAAAACTCTGCTTTGTTTGGCTTTGCTTTTCTGTTGTTTTGTTAGTTTTTAAGAGACTGCAGGTTGAGATCATGAATCAACTAGCCGAAAGAGAAGGTCAGGTATCACAGGGACGCTTATGTTGACCGGTCATCTGCTTTGACCATTTCTCTTATGAGTTATGGAGAACTGCTCCCTTCTGAGTAACCACAAGTCTCTCAGGATGATAGAGCATGTTAGAACATACCTTAATTCATGCAGACTTATAAACACACTTGTTCTGATTTAAACATAATGTGATGGATGCAGCATGAGAGTCTGTGAGCTGAAGGGCTTCAATCAACTTTAATCAGTGAGTTTCAGCCTTTCCAAGAAACACAGTTGGAGCAATGCAGCAATCTCGCCACGGCCCATTTGCACTGCAGTTTACTTTAACCTAGCAAGTTCTGAGGAGCCCTCAAGGCCACAAAACCTGAAAGTAAACACGCCGCACACGGAATGTGTTTACCAATCTGCCAATGACCTTTTCCTATGTGCTTCAAATGTGTTTTTGAGGATTTTAATCTGAAATCAACATTGCATATGTGCATTTGCATATCAGCTTGTTGAATTAAAGGCTAGAGGAAGGGAGTGCACCTTTAATGCCTTTAAATGTTAAATGAACATGTGAAAACTGATAGGTGAAATGTACGAGTGCCAGGAATATAATGGCCTAAAAATAGAGTTTGTCACCAGATGAGTGGAAAGAAAGTGTTAGAGAGGTCAGAACTAGCAGTCTGGCCGTGTGTGTGTGTGTGTGTGTGTGTGTGTGTGTCACTCTCAGGGTTTGACAGGATGTGTCAGGCTGATCCTTCTGCCTTCGTGTCCATCTATCGGTTGAATTCTCTCACTTTTGTCTGTGTGTTTGTCTCTTACTTTCATTTGCTCTTTCCCAGTGGAGAGCAAAATCAATGTGTCCCTGTCTGTCAGTATGATATTGCCTCGCAGGCCTCAATTTTCCAACAAAATGAGTGCAGTGGATGTGTTTTGATATTGATGTACCACCCCATATAAAAGCTGCAACACAATTTCTCTTGTAAAAAAACGATGTTTACTTCAGGAAATGGATCGCAAGTCTTAAATTAAAAACAAGGACATTTTATGATATGAAAGTTTGGGTTTACAAAGTTTTTTTCAAGGAAATAATAAGTTTTATTCATTACGGAGGCATTAAACTGATCAAAAGTGACCGTAAAGACGGCCTTTTCAACAGAACCGTTTTCAGCATTGATGATAATAAATATTTATTGAATATCAAATCATGATATATTGGCACCGATGTAGGATTTTGTGGCACTAAAGACTGGAGTAATGTCTGCTGAAAATCAGATTTGCCATCACAGGAATAAATTAAATTGTACATTTATATTAAAATAGGAAACACATATTTGTATTTTGTAATAATAATAAATTGTTAACATTGAGTAACATTACCAAAGAATATTACATTCTGTAAAAGTATGCATGTTCTTTCTTGTTGCATGTTCATGTTAGCTATTGCATTAACACGTTTTAACATGAACCTTATTGTGAAGTGTTTTTGAAATATTTCATAATAACCCTCAGAGCTTATTAAAATAATGCATCATGTCTTGGTACAGAAATATTTCTGCCTTTTCCCAACAGTATGAGTAAATTCCAGATAATGAATTCAGAAGAAATGTGTATAACTAAATGTCACAATAATGCCAATGTTGTGAAACTTTAATGAGTATTTTACATCTGGTATTGTAAAGTACACACACACACACACACAAAATAATAATCAGCCAGTCTCACGGTCACATCTTGACTGGCCATCCTGGGGTCTTGTTCCTCTATTATGTCCAGTCTGTGGCCTGCTGGGACGACCTCAAAAGTCCCCCAATGGAAATTAAAGGGGGGGGTCTTTTCTTTCAGCAGTGGTCTTTTTTCAGCATGTGCCGTTTGTTAGTAGAAGTCTCAGGCCATTATTCACAAAGCTTACAAAGGTCGGGTTAGGCTGCAAGCAAATCCCTCTTCAGGCTAATTATTGCTCTCTGAATACGTGGATCAGGCTCTGCCAGGTTCAATACAAACTATTGACTGGAATTATTTCTATAAGACACATATTTCACTGTGAAAACTTCTTCACAGGGTGTCTCCATAAAACCCAGTTAATTGTGAATCAAAGGGACACCTTTATCTTATTGTTAGTCATGCTAACATGCTTAGTCCCTTGGATATGCAATCTCTTATCCAAGATTAGGCTTTAGGAAAAGAAGGAATTTAAAAATATCCGCCCTTAATCAAACTGCAGGGTCCATTCGGCCAGCTGAGAACCTCCATATGGTCCAGACGTGTGTGTGTGTGTGTGTGTGTGTTTGAGCTGTTGGTCTGATTAGGGTCACCATGAAGCATTGCAGAATTCCCCAGCTGAGAGTACAGCAACATCCTCTGTGATTCAACTGGAAAATGTCCAATGGCAAATTAAGAGGCAATTAATTACAGTATCATTTAACAAACAGAGACGCAAACATTCACAAATGAGCCAAAAGACAGGATGCCAGAGAGAGGGGAAGCTTGAGCCGGCTAAAGGGAAGCGAGGACAGTAGCGGCTGGAGTGCGGCCCTGTCCCTGAAACCCTGTCCCCAGCATGCAATCCTGACCTCCCTTCCTCCCTGTATTTTCCTGTTTACCGACCTGCTCGTTCACTTGTTTGGATGTTTTCCTTCAGTCCCCCGAGTCGATATCTTCCTGTAGCGCACGGGCGCTCACCTGACTTAATCGCTCCGGTCTGACTGCCGGACGTCATTAAAAGGCTCAGAATATCGACTCTGGGAAGTCTGATGGAGTCTGGTGTGCGGTGCATTGTTTGGAAAATGCCTCAGATTTTGTCATATTTTAGAGTCAAATCTTGCTCCATTCATCCCATCTTCCCTTCATTTTGACTTTGTACAAGAGGCTGTGATTTTCCACCAGTGCTGTGCTGAGGAATTAATGCCACTTGAAAGTGCTGAAGTAATTTATTTATTTATTTCTGCACCTGACCTGAACCTTAAAATACAATGCCTTCGAATGAATGTTTCATTTACCTGTCAGACTTAAGTGTGAAATAGCTGTGGAAAAGCAAGAATGAATGTGGAGCATTGAACAGTTTGTTGCCAACATGACTGTTGTTGTACCTTTTGAAGTGATGGCATGTCCGTTCTTTGTCTGCTGCGTACAGTCTGAGTATCATTTAGATTAGTTTTTCCTCCCATCTTATCACCGGTGACCTCGTGACCCTCATGTCTGGAGGAGATTTAAGATGCAGTGTGGTTTGAACAAGGTCACACAGGTCTCTGGCCAGTGATGGCATCTGTTAGATGTGATGAGTGCATTCATATCAGCCCAGTCTTTTTGGTTCTTATCTTACAGTCAGGGATGTGGTTTAGCCCACTACTTCACTGGTTCTCAAACTCTCCGGGTCAAATGTCACATTTGATCCAAACGTTTCCAAGGTTCCTCAAATGACCTCTTTAAATGAACTGATAATCTTAGACATTCACATGTCTCCCACGGAGATATTTTCATTTTGGCTAGTTAAGTGCTAATTAAGAAAGAATGCAATGATATGTGCGTTACATGTTTAACTGGATTATCTTAGAGGAATTTAAGATGAAGATCTGAATCTGATCATAATGTAGGTCAAGTGTATGCAGAAATAAAGAAAATTAAGGATTTTGTCATTTTACCCCCATGGCTAGAAAACATTTAGCAGAGCTTGTAAAGATAAATTGGATTCTTCTTTGCCAAAGTAGAATGTGAGTTATGCTTTATTTTCTCATAAAGGCCTATATAACTTCAGACATTAGACTTGATAAAATAAATACACATTAACAAATTAAATCTGAAAATGTAACCATAAGATGGATGTGTGTGTGTGTGTGTGTGTGTGTGTGTGTCTTCACAGCAGGTTCCAGCCATTAACAGTCTTGTAAATATAGCTTCTGCTTGACCTTGTTCCTCTTGTGGTTAAAAAGCTTAATAAGTGTTCTTGAATGTGTTTATCTGTGCATGTCTTAAAAATGTAATTTAGCCGCGGTGTAGGTTAATATTCAGTGATGCACCTCATGTCCAGCTAACCACACTGATGAGCGTTGTTTCCTCCTCCGGGTAAACACTCAGACCCTGTGGCAGGTCACCGCCTACTCTTCTCTCAGAACATCGGAATGTGTCACTCTGGCTGCCGGAGACATAAAGAGACTCTCTTTTCATGTGGCCCAAGCGTCCACTGCAGGGCAAAACAGAGGAGAGGTGGGCTACAGTCAGATTGTCTAGGTAGTTCACTAGATTTTGAAACAGCCATTCAGATGCACATTTGTTGATTTGAACTATGCCCATTTAAGACTGTGGGAAAGAGACATTGGATGACTCTCAAACCAGACTGAATATATGACTGCAGTAAAGAGAGCAGAATTTTCTCATTCTGTGGTCAACCAGCTATTTCTGTTCATCAATGGACAGACGAGTGTCTGCTTTTTTCGAATAACACTGTAATGACATGATTGTCCAGCTGCTTCTCGTTCTCTATATATCATGAGGGCCTTCAGAGTTTGGTTCTTTATGTTCTTGACACACTTGTTTTAGTCTGTGTGTGTGAGAGAGAGGAACAGAGGGCTCGTGGGGTTGTCCTGTGAGTCTGGAAGGTTATTCTTTGTCATTGTACTTTCTGATATCACCAAAAGCGACTCTTGACCCATAAATATTTAACAGAGCAGACTTTAATAGAAACTTCACTTTCACCTCTTCCTCTGTAAAAGACCCTCGGCTGGACTTTGTGTTCAGCACCCCTCACCCTCTCTCTCTCACATAAATATTTATAAGGGAGTGAAGGGAGAGAGGTTTTATTAGGGCATCTGTGATTTAATGTGATGGACCAATCATGGGAAGAAAACAAATTGCACTTCCACTAAAAAATGTATAAAATACCCAGCAAACCTGAAATCATCAAAGACAGTTGGCACATTCCACAAATACTGTGGTGTACAGATATTTTGGTAAATTATTATAGACATAAAATCTGTTTTTGTTTTTTTGAGAACTATTAGATATGATTGGTAAGCATAAAATTTACCTAGCATGAAATGTAGATGTCTGTTTCCAACTTTGAAATGAGTATTTTGGCCTGTCTCACCGCAGAGGTCTTGACTTTCTCTTCTGTATTTAACAAATAAAATCATACAATGTCAGAATTTTGACATTGATCTGTTAAGTTTATTTTTGTAAACAGGTTTTTAATTATTAACTGATTTTAATGACCAACAACAAACTATGAAAATGTAAACTATCGACTAAAGCATGATTTTATCCCTATTGCAAAAACTTGTAGCATTGTTAACATTATATATATATATATATATATATATATATATATAAACGAGAAAAACATATTTAAAGCAAATAATGCTATTTCTGATAGGTTTAAATGTTAAAACAATGGAGTTTTTGCAACAAATGCAGGAACTGTCTGCAATTAGGGTAAAAAGTAGGACCTAAAACAAGGAAAACTAAAATAAAAAGGTACAGTGAAAGGAGGTACAAAAATGTCAATCTTGGCAGCAAGTCAAATTAAATTAAGTATATATGAAGAGCTCTTTTCCAAAACGCGATAAACGCCAAATTTAAAAAAAATGAGTTCATCATGCCATTTTGCTGTGTACTGAACCTATTCACTGCTCCATCAATGTTTCATGCCAAATCGCTATATTTCCTTGTTTAAAATGTAGGTTCAAAACCGCTATAAGCGCCGAACCTGTTTTTAGCCTAAATGCGATATATCCTCTCGATCAATCAGAATTCGTTCGATGCAATCCAACATGGCGACGCTTTGAAGCGTTTGTTTGGGCTCAGTCTTCAAAATGAGTGCTTTAAACTCTAATAACACTTTTAATGGCCTGGATGAGCCAGTGACCTACACCTGGGGGTAGAAAACGCAGACTGGACAAAGAAAATCACAAAAAACAAAAGGTGGTGTTTCACCGATTGACGCTAGAGGCTGTAGCCTTTGGCGTTCCTTGTTAGAGCGCTCGCATCCCGCACCGGAAACCCGGGTTCGAGACCCGCTCGGTGTGATGGTGCGGACCCGGGGGGGTTACATCAACACAAGGCTGGTGCGACCGGTTTATAGTATGAGTCCCTGATGTCATATGTTGCATGTTCTTTTTTTTTTTAAGACATAAACCAACATAAAAAAAAGGATGGATTTGTAGCGTTTAAAAAAATAAAAAAAACTTTGCATTTATAATCGACAATATTGTTGTTTCATTTAACAATCATTGTTTAACATGTTCAGACTGAGCCAACAGACCATTTTAACATGATAAATTGAATATTAACAAAATGGATGGGTCTAGGTAAAAAAATGTCATTTTCATGAAAACTATTAAAATGGATTTATAGCGTTTTGGAAAAGAGCTCTTCATATATATATATATATATATGCATGTGTGTGCGTGTATATATATATATATATATGTATATATATATGAAGAGTTTATTTGCAAAAGCAGATACCGCCGTGTTTTAATTTTCAAAAAACATATATTTTTTATTATGTTTAATTATGTTTTTATCATGTGTAATGTGTTTTATTGTGTTAGTTAGCTGTATTTGTTTGTTATTTTTTAACCTAATCAAAATAACCCAACTGCGGTTTGATTGACATTAATTGCAATGCACAATGAAAAAACATGATTTATGATTTTGCTAATTAATTCTTCATATATATATATATATATATATATATATATACTGAATATATCAATTGTAGTTGTGACTTCATGCACTGAGCTCAATATTCAACCCCTTACCCAAATTATTCATAACAAGAAAAAATGTCAAATAAAAATGTTCCTTTAATTTTGGGTATAAGTTTGTATATTATTTAATCTCAAACTAGTTGGCCCATACTGAGTGACAGCTTCATTTGGTCTGTTTTGACAACCGTTACTCATTCCTGCATACTGTATTGCTTTTAAAATTATGTATTTGGTGTTTTGGTGACGGGTGAATTAAAAGAAACAATATAAAATTTAACTTTATTTAATATGACATACTGCCAAGATTTACATTGTGTACCTCCCTTCACTGTTTTTTTGTTTTGTTTTCCTTGTTTTAGGCTCTACTTTTTACCCTATTCGCAGACAGTGCCTGCATTTGTTTAAACAAAATTAAAACGCCATATTCTCTTTCTTTTGAGGAGCACTGAGCTCTGTTATTCAAATCTAGAGAACTTCCACATACCTTCATTAATTCTGAGGAGTAGACGCACAGGGGGTCTCTGTGTGTGTGTGTGTGTGTGTGTGTGTGTGTGTGTGTGTGTGTGTGTGTGTGTGTGTGTGTGTGTGTGTGTGTGTGTGTGTGTGTGTGTGTGTGTGTGTGTGTGTGTGTGTGTGTGTGTGTGTTAGTACAGCTCTAGTCCTGCACCCCGGAGACCACCCGCTGATTATGTAAAACTCCTCTGCCTTTGAGTGTCTAAGCACAGCCGAGAGGGAAGTTCAACATCAATCTCTCCAGACCCTGTCTGACCCGTGTAATTCTGTCGTTTCTCAGGTTCTGATTACACAGATGAGGGACTAGCATTGGGATCGAACACCAACCCCAATCATCAGTCACTCTGACTGGCATCTGACAGCTCCCATGGCCTGCTGGAACCTTCTCCAAACCCGCCCCACTTCGCATCCACTTCAAAGTCCCACGGTCTATCTGAGGATATCTCATTTTTTTGACCTATGAACCCAGATAAAAAACAAAGTCCACTTCCATAATGCTACTTAAAGTGCTCTATTTTCACACACTAATGTTGTATTTAATATAATAAAAATAATAATTTAGTACTTCTTAAGATAAACATAAGATCATCTATGTACTCAACTGTGCTATTTTGAGATTAGATGATCTTAAGTTTATCTTAAGAAGTACTAAAGGATCATTTTTAGCATATTAAGTACACAATTAGTGAGTGAAAATAGATCACTTTAAGTACATCATGGAAGTGTACTTGTTTTTCACCTGGGAAGTCCCCAGAATATCAATTAGATTAATGTGCAGATCTAATGACAGAATAAATGTATGATTCGCTTAATTAGATTCTAATATGTCAGTAAGCATAGAGTTTGTAATTAGCTTGACATGTCAATGAGATTACTCTGATGACATGCATCCAGTTTCGTGATCCGTTCCTTGTGTTTTCTTTACGCTCCTGTCTCTTTTCAGCAGAATCTGGTGCATTGCAACTTTCTTTACTTCCCTTTGTAGCTCTGAAAAACTGTGTGCTGTGTGATGCATTGTATATTGCAAAAACATTCAGAGAGCGTTTCGGTCACAGTGACGAAATATTTCCTCGCAGTGTTTGGCGTTGGATGTTAAAAGCTAACTTCAAACATGCTGCAAACTTTACAGAACTTCCACCTGTTTTTAATCTGGCATACTTAGCCAAGTTTTCAGCAATTACCATTTAGAAAGAGAAATTTCTGCTTGTCCATGCCAAAAACACAGTAATCGATCTAATCTAAAGGGAAATCGTTGTGTTCACAGTCTGTGACTTTGGGACCTAAAATTGTCTGTGTTGACAGAAGGGACTCTGTAGTGCAATGGGTTCTGTTTCCTCTGCTCAGAGACTGTGGACTGAAGTTGAGGTACAGACTATTATGTGACCCAGCTCACAACTTTCAGAGGCCTCATACTGTATATGCTACTCCTGAAGGATTTCCTCTGATTACTTAATATTGTTTCTCTAGGCACGTTCTTTTCCTCTATCTCCCTTTCTCTCCTTTTCATTTGACATAACATTTCAAGGGAAAACACATGCTGTGTCCTTGGTCTCTACTAGCGTTGATATCTATGATTTATGTAGCAGCACCTCTAGGCATTTGACAGTAACTTCTGTAGTCACATCATAGATAATGATTGACTGCTTTAGACTTAGAGTGAGCAGGTGAGAGACACAGTCAGCATCATGGGAAACAATATGAAGAAATATTTGCAAAACACAAAATAGTACTGAGATACTGTATTTATACTTTCTAAAGGAAATATGGTGTTTTAATGGTTGATAGGGCATTTCTATGTGGTTTCTTACTGATCCAAGTCTAAATATCTCACCCTCAAGTCTCTTCCCTGCATTAAAAAATGTATATTTTAAGAGTTTACTGGTTTTGACTGATTTGATTTGACTGATTGAAATTAGTTGTTTTATCTTTGCAGCCAAAAAAAAAAAACCTTCCAGCCAAAAATTTCCAAAACCCGTCTAAAACCAGACAACTAAAAGCCCCCGTGTTCTGTTTCGCTTTGTTTTGTTGCTTTGCTGTGCTTTGTTGTTTTTTGTTTGTTTTGCTTTGTTGGTTTTGTTTGATTTTTTTTTTTTTTTTTTTTTTGCTTTGCTGTGCTTTTTGTTTTGTTTTTTTTTTTTTTGCTTTGCTGTACTTTTTTGTTTTGTTTATTTTCTTTTCTTTGTTGGTTTTTGTTTTGTTTTTTGTTTCTTTGCTTTGATTTGTTATTTAGTTTTTTTACTGCTTTGCTTTGTTTTGTTTTGTTTATTTGCTTTGCTTTGTTGTTGTTGTTATTGTTGTTGTTTTTTAGCTTTGCTTTGTTGTTTTGTTTTGTTTTGTTTATTTGCTTTGCTTTGATTTGTTTTGTTTTGTTTTGTTTAGTTTTTGTTGCTTTGCTTTGATTTGTTGTGTTTTGTTTAGTGTTTTTTGTTTTCCTTTCCTTTGCTTTGTTGTTTTGTTGCTTTTTGTTTAGGTTTTTGCTTTGATTTGTTGTTTTTTGTAGTTGTTTTTGTTTAGTTTTTTGCTCTGCTTTGCTTTGTTGTATTGGTGCTTTGTTGCTTTGCAAAAATCCACTATATACGTGTAACCGCGTATATCTTTTGGTATGGATGGACTCACATGTTGGTACCTGACACAATATCATATGACTGTGCTGCATTACCTTAGTCACAGATTACAGTGCGTACAGTTGGAAATGTAGTGTGTGACTGCACTGGGCTGCTCTCAGAACTGATCTGAGATCAATGATCTATGGATGTGAGTGTGAGGCCGTCTGGGCTCTGCTGCTCTATGTCAGTGGAGGTATTGCTTGTGGCTCCCTGTGCTGCTCCACATTACCAGGGAACGGTTGCCAGGGCTACCATTTATTAATATCTATCTATAACTTTGAGCACTGTGCTCATTTGAGCAAATAATGAAGACAGCCACTGGTTTCAGGGGAGGGTTCGCTGGCATGTGAGCGTGCAAATCTACATACTTAATGTGCTCAGGACATAATGGAGTCTGTCAGTGTGTTTACAAGCTTGTAAAAAAGGGTGCAATTGAATAAAATATTGCATAAAGTATGTGCAATCGCATATGTTTGTGTTTATGTAAATAAGCAGCAATAGGAAATTGTCAACTAGGCAAATTAAAGCTGGTTGGCAAAAGTACTGAGGCATGTTATGTGGATGTATAATTTATTTGACTCTGGCTTCTTATTGATTTTTAATATATTTCCTGTCTTTAATTGCTTAACTTAATTGAATCAGTGATGTATTCATATCACTGTAATTAATTTATTCCAAGTTGCATTACAACTAAAAATGTTTTTAAGAGATTTTGAATATTCATGTTCCTGCTATGATTCAGCTATGTTTAAGGGTTCAATATAATTGTAAATAATATAATCATTGGCAATTATACTGTATAATATTTCCCTCTATTTCAAGTTAGGACCACTACAGCCAGTAAAAAAACTAATGGAGAAACCCTGCCCCCTGCTGGTTGATTAGTAACACTGACAAGGACAAGGATTTCACTTTGGATAAATGATCGATCGATAGATCTTATGTAAATTTACTCCGAAGATGTCCCTAATGATGGAGCTCTGAAATGTTGGGCCTGTGGTTTTATCTTATCGCCACTGATTGTGGGTTCTTATGTTAATTTGTAACGGCCTTTTGCTGGGTTTTATGGTTTGTTAAAGTATTTTTATGTTGTTATTGATGTGTGATGTCACTGAAAGAGGAAATCTATTTCAGAGGAAGGGTTTTTATCTTTTGATAAAAGATTATTAAATCCAACAGTTGATTTAAAATGCAAAGATGAATGATTTGAAATAAGACCAGTAAATAGCGCTGATTTTGATTACATGTTGACATTTCTTTCATATGGAGAAACTTTCTGAACACTTGAATGTAGAGATGTTGCATTAATAATCTGCTCTTATGAATACAACATCTCAGCGAGGAGGTAAATCTCCTCCTAGTCTGCAAATGACACTGTTGCTATGCAGTAATGAGTCTGGTGGCAGAGGAACGGCCAGACGTGCATCTCAGCTGTTCACTGGGATCTGCCTGTGGCACAGCAATTATAGACAATTGTGTTCATATAGAATCAAGTGACATGCAGTATTATTTAATTTATCTGAGCGTCTATAAAAAACTTATTTTTTATTAGAGATGAACTCAAAGTTCTTTTCTGTTGGATTGTTTTAATTCAAAGTGATGATTTTGGTCAAAACGTACACAGTAAACTCAGGGATGTCCTTTAAAGTGAAGTCAAAATTCTAATTATGTCATTACTTTGTCACAATAATGTTATTCTAAATGTGTAGAACTGTAAATGAGGTAAAGTAAACGAGGAATGTAAATGTAAGTAAATGAGGGATGGATTGTATCCAAGTCTGAAGCCCTATGATACCTTAGTGTGCAAGCAGACCAAAATGTTAGTTATTTGGAGAAAATCATCCCTTCCACTGCAGCTCTTGTGTATATTTAAACATGACATGTCAAGACATGTTGGACATTGTTGACCCTAAAGTCATTGGTTCTCAGAAAACTTTCAAAGTGACCATATGTAGGGGAGCGTGGGGTGAGTTGAACCAGTTTTTACTTCCAGTGTGTGTAAAGTGAGCACATGAGAGTAATGGGTCCAACTTAAATATGTACATACATTTCAGTGTGTGGTGCATCCTTGGGATAATTACTTTTGATATCAAATAAACTGCTTTCAAAATATGGCTTTCTTTAAAAAATGTGTCTTTTGGCTCAACTTGCCCCCAGTGAGGGGTAAATAAAGCCAAGGGAGAGGGTAAGTTGAGCCACATAAAAGTAAACTGTGATCACCTCAAGCTGTATCAAATGAAGAGAATTTCAATAAAAATGATTCTTAAAATCTATGTGTGAGCCTTGTGATGGACTGGCCATTCATCCAGTGTTTTTCTCCACCTGTGGCTCAAGATGCTGGGTTACCATCCAGCTCCCCGCAACCCTAATAAGGACAAATAGGTTTGGATAATCGAATGGATGGATGGATGGATGACTTCTTAAAAATGTAAATAAAAGATACAAGTTAACAACTTTAAAGTCATTTTAATTATTTAAAAATTTCAGAACAAAAAAAAAATGGACTGCAGTTGACCTTACAGAACTGGGCTAATACTCCAACTTGACATCCCACTTATAAATTCTGCAGACAAATACAATTTCATAACTTCAATGGCCAATTTTCATAAACAAGGCCTGTTTCAAATTGTCAGAGCAAATAAAAAATAGTTTGATCTAAATATACTGAAAAATAACGTAGAATTACAGTAAAACAATACTTGATCATAAGGAGGGGTGAGCCACTGGCTCAACTTACCCCAGGACATTTGGCTCTAACTACCCCACTCCCACCATTTGAACATATTTGTATCATCCAGAAGTTTAGAGCTAACATAACGGTAACAGTATAGCCTCATATTATAACTTCCTAAAGCACAAACACACAAGTGATATTACAGATTTGTCTGTAATTGTTCAAACACAAGAAGCATGAGTTTTTGTGTTTTTATAAAAATGTTGTTACCAGTTATTGCATTGGCCTCTCTCCATCACGAGTAAAATACATAACTCTTCACATGTTTATGGTCATATCATTATTTGTGTTTAAGGTTGTCTATAAAAAGGGTTGGCTCAACTTACCCTGCAGGCTAAATCCCCCCCACCCTCCCCTATATGATACATCTTATGGAATCCAAAAATAAAATAAAAATATTATAGATCTACATGAGATGTGAAGTTTGAAAATGTGGAATTGTGAACTAGATTTTAAATCTATACTGCAGAATGGAACATTTTAAGTGAACGCTGACTTAAATGTGGATCTTTTCAACACAAAGCTGCCATTTGCCTTCATATGTCCTGAAATATAATACTTGAATCGCATGAACTATGTTAATCTTACATTTATTGTGTAAGGTTTTAGGTCATTTCGGAGCTTTGAAATCATCCACTTTTATTGTTTAGAGAAGAACATTCAGCCAAAAATCTCTTTTTATGTTCCAGTGAAGAGAGAAATATAAGTAACTGGATGAGTTATTGATGACAGAGTTTTCATTTCATTCCTCTTTAAGTGTTTGCACAATAAAAACTTTCTTGCAAAACTTCCTGACATTGAAAGGCAGAGTGATGTTGTTATTTGTTAGAAGAGGACATTGAAGTAGAGTTCAGGAACGTACTAGCCTAGAGTACATATGTAACAGGAGACATAATTTACTATGCGAAAGGCAATTTGTTCACTATGCCTGGGTAAATGCACTGTGGATTAAAGAAGGGCATAGGGAGAGAGACACTGTGCTTGTATTACAGTAGTAAAGATTCGAGTCACAGCCAAAGTTCCTCCCCCTCAGCTATTAAACGTGGATCTGGTTAGGACACCTCTGGTAATGCATGTAGTTTCAAATAGGACATACACACCCTTGTACACACACACACACACACACACACACAGAGACTCACAAGACCGAAACACTTGTGCCCTGCTGTCACACTCTGTGTGGACTTGCTTGGAGCAGATGGTCTAAAATGAGCTCCTCAGGCTGGATACTGGCTGTGTGTCTTTTGGTTCTTGAAGGTAACAAAACAAATTGTGTATGTGATGGCGATTTAGTCTTGATGGTGTGGTGTAACTATGCGACAATCATGAGTAAGGCTTTCATTAAGGCAACATTTCTGGTCACCATCTGTTGTTGTGTCATGTGTGTTTGGTTATGTGTGAATTATATTTGCATGTCATTAGCCTAAAAATGAATTCTGCCTTATATTATCATGTGTTTGGTCACTCTAACCATAAAACTAATCTGTTTACATGTGATTATTTAAGAGACTGTGATAACAGTTTTTTAATTTATAAAATGATGATATGTATCATGGTTTGTTTACTATATTTTGCTTGTTTACATTGTGTTTTATGCATGTTTTTTGAGTTGTAGTGCAGCTTTTGGATTGCTTTTAATGTTTTAGTCATATTGTAATGAGAAAACATTGTCATCTAGAATTATAAAGGCATAAGTTTAACTAGAATTGCCGACCTTTGTTCACCACATGTGCTGACAGTGAGTTTAAAACAGTTACTCTGTTGTGCTGCACGTGTCTCATTACAGGAGGCAGACATGCTGTGCGGGCCGAAGAAGGGTCAGGCAGTGAGAGGAACTGTTCAGTAATTCCTCCGGTACTCTATTCTTCTATCCATACTCTGTCCATGTTTTCCTGTGTATATCCTAACAACTGGTTCAGCTCTCTGCTGGGACTCATCTTTAGCTCAGAGAGCAGTGGAAAGAGAAAATAATAACCCTATCTCCGGCATACAGGCCTAATCTGGCATCTCAATGATGAGATCTTCTCTTCTGATAAGAACACAGTTTTTAGGTCATGCACACCCCATTTCTGATCTCAATGAGGTGTGTGTTATCTGTGAACTTTCTCTGTCTTGTCCTGCTGCTCACACAGTTTTTCTTCCTTATCAGTTAAAGTCAATGTTTTAGTATGGGTTGAGTTTTGAATTATGGGTTGAAAAGATTGAGTAAATTAATTTAATTTATAATATTTAACATGTGTGGATTGTGTAGATAATCCAACATTGTGGATCAATTGTGGATAACTGAATTAATTCAGAAAAATGTTGATGCAGTATATTTAAATGATTAAATCCTGTTGCTCTAGTATTTACCACCAACAGCTGTAAACACGACTCTGAGGCTTCGTGATCTGAGAGCATCCATGATCCCCTTGAACATCTCAGCCTTCATCGTCCCAGCCACAGATGCTCATCTGGTAACTTCTAAAGACTGTCAGAAATTAACTTATATATTAAGAGGCAAAACTGGTCCTTAAATGGTTATTATTAGACAAAATCTACTTTATTTTATTTAAATGCATGTTCTCTCTTATGTCTGCAGAATCCAAAACTAGTTGGCCTAGAATAAAAAATATGAATTATTCATCCCCAAAATTTTAAATATATGTCGTGTTTTTTTAGTTTTGTAGCCATTTAATTTCTGACCCCCTAAACCTCTTTCAGTCTTCTTCATTCTCAGACGTTACCTTTGTGACAGTAACTGATGTGTTTTTTTGGCAGAGTGAGTACATCGCCCCCAGAGATGCGAGGTTGGCCTGGATGTCTGGCTTCACTGGCTCTGCAGGTGTGTTTCACAGCCAACTGATCATAATATTGCTGTATCATCATGCATCATTCTCAGTCACATTATGTTTGTCACTTTTTTTGTCCTTGACAAACAGCCCACTCCTGTCTTTTGTTGTAACTAACTAGAGTCTGTTTCTAATCTCTAGGAACAGCAGTAATTACTCAAAACAAGGCTGTTTTGTGGACCGATAGCCGCTACTGGATTCAGGCAGAGAGACAAATGGACTGTAACTGGGAGCTACAGCGAGATGGTGAGGAGCAAATTATGAGAGTAAAATTCATATTTTAAACTTTTCCAAATGAAGTTGAACATCTGGGTGGATGAATGTCTTAAAACACATATTTAAAGGAAATTGAAAGATTGATTGCTGTGTAGAATTCTATTATTTTACTTCTACTTTGTCTGTTGTTAATTCGATCTGAGTCGTTAACACTTTTCTGGTCTAACTCTCTTGGATCACAGCCTCCATTCGCAGCATTATAAACTGGCTGATCCTAGAGATCCCTGAGGCAGATCAGGTGGGCTTCGACCCATTCCTCTTCTCTGTAGGTAAGCAAACAGAGCTAATAAAATACTTTCTTGTGTAAAATAAGTTAAAAAGTGTGTGCTGTTTTCTGTACATTTTTTATTCTAAATGCTGTTCTTTTGAACTTTCTTTTCATCAAAATTAAAAATGTGGAAAATAATTACTCACTGTTTCCACAAAAATATTTTCTGTTTTCAACATTGATGTTAGTCACTTAGAGACTTCTTTCAAAAACATTAAGAAAAACTTTATTATCAAAAAAAGTTGTGAATAATTTGGTCATTATTCTTTGCTGCTTTAGACATATTTGATGTCTACAACACCAACCTGGCTCCAGCGGGCCGGATCCTGAAGTCTATTCCTGATAACCTGGTGGATAAAATATGGACAGATCGACCTCCTCTGCCTCCTGACAACCCCACGCGCTTACCTGACAGTGTCATCGGTGTGTGCATGTCTTATCAGCATCACTTGACTGATAAGTATCAAGCGAATAGGGCAAAGGACCATAAGATCTTGACAAACAGAGCAATAAAGCTCTGATTTAATCTTTAATGACTAGTGATATAACCTACAGTAATGACAGCTGATAGAGAGGATATTCTAGTTCATTCTGGCGCCAAGATAAAGTCAATGAGGCATGAATAAAGGCATAGTCAGCCTAAAAATAACTTCATGTTGGTCTAAAACTACAGTATATTGCTTTTTTTCTGTGGGACATAAAAGGAGAAAATCTGTGCTTGTTGCTCTTTTCCTCTTTTTCAAGCTTCAAATAAGATACAAAAAAAGAATCTTAAAATGAGTTGTGTATTTTATTACAAGGCTTCTGAATTCATATTATAGCTTTGTGTGAGGAACTGATGAAAATCTTCAGTGCTGTTTACGAATAATCTTCCTGCCGAGACTAAAGTGTTTAGTCAATGTGGTGAACTTGAGAACCAAATCAGTCTGATTCATGAATAAATCATTTTAAACCCCAAAAATGTTGGTGAAGTGAAAAGGTTCACTGAACAGATTGGATTCAAAATAGTGAATCTTTAACAAATCCGTCTTCTCTACATCTGTGTTCCCTTTTATTGTTAAAAGTGACCAATAAGTTATTTTAAGGGTTAGTAAATGGTGACAGAATTCTCATTTTTGTAATTCAAATTGACATTGTGCCTGTGTGTTTGTTTGGATGTTCAGAAAGGACCTGGCCAATGAAAGTGGATCAGATACGAGCCCAAATAAGTGACAATCCATACAAGCCCACCGCTGTGCTGCTTTCAGCTCTGGACGAGACTGCATGTAAGCGCAAAACAGCACAATACAAGTTTCTCTGAATTGTTCTGTTGTTCTCTGAGAGTTTCTCTGAATTATTCACATCAAAACTCTTGTCGGGACAAACATTTCAGCTTGCATTCCTATTTTCAGGGCTGTTTAATCTACGAGGCAACGACATCCCTTTTAATCCATTCTTCTATTCTTACACTCTGCTGTCAATGGATGAGATATGGCAAGTTTCCTATTAATAGCACTGTACTTAGTTGGTGTGCTGAACAGTTTCTAACTAACCTCCTTCACCAGGCTCTTTGTGCACAATGAACGAATAACAGAAGAGCTGAAGGTGTACCTGAACAGTTCATGCTACCATTCCTATTGTGTGCAGCTGCTTGAGTACAGCTCTGTGCGCTCGTACCTGCAGTCCTATCTACAGAGACCCAACGTGAGGGTGTGGGTGGGTACAGAGTACACCAACCAAGCCCTGTATGAGCTCATAACTCCTGAGGTAAGGCCTGGATCCAAAATATAGACTACTAGTATGTGTATGATAGCTTAGATGCTCAAAAAAGGAGTCTCAAACTATCTGTGGGCTAAATATGGCTGAGATGGTTTCAATCAAGCCCCTCAAGTGTTAATAATTGATTTTCACTTTTTGCATTTGGCCTTTAATGTTATCCTGTGCTTCTGTTCAAGAAGTGTTAAATAGTAGCCTTTTGCATTTAATTTATTTTTTATGAAAGAACAAACAAGCCTGTGAGCTTGCATCTGTCAAAAAAGTTGTTACGCACATCTACATCAGGCACGTGTCACTGTGTGACAAAATTTGATTGCTATAATCGGTGGAGCCATTTCTATTTTTGAGACACTGCACAGCAATTTCAGCCACTTTATTTTGCCCTTCTTGGTGTGTCTGAAATTCAATGATGTTATTGACAGATATGTAAATAAATATATTATGAACATTAAATTAGAGCCTATTTATGATATTTGAATTAATGTGACTAGATGTGCAAAACAAATTTGAATAAATGGATGGATGGAGTAGATGGATGGATGGATGGATGGATGGATGGATGGATCGATGGATGATGGATCGATGGATCGATGGATGGATCGATAAGTAGATTGGGGGATGGATGGATGGATGGATGGATGGATGGATGGATGGATGGATGGATAGGTAGATATTGTAGGTGAATAGATGGGCAGAGATGGATGAATAGATGGATGAGTAGATAGGTGGATGGATGTATGGATGGATGGATGGATGGGTGGTAGATAGCTAGATGGATGAGTTTATTTTTTGATGGATTGGTAGATAGATGGATAAATGGATGGGTAGATAGGTGGATACATTTATGAATAAATTGATGGATAAGTAGATAGGTGGATAAATTGATGGATGAATGGATGGATAAGTAGATAGGTGGATGAATAGTTGGGTAGATATGTGGATAAATTGATGGATGAATGGATGGATGAGTAGATGGATGGATGGATGGATGGTAGATAGCTAGATGGTTAAATGGATGAATGGATGAATAAATAAATAGGTAGGTGGATTGATAACTAGATTTGTGGATGGATGGATGGATGGATGGATGGATGGATGGAAGGATGGATGAGTAAATTGTTGGACAGATGTATTGATGGTAGGTAGATAGGTGAATAGATGGGCAGATAGATGGATGGATGGATGGATGGATGTAGATAGCTAGACGGATATGTAGATAGGTGGATGGGTGGATAGATGAATGCTTCCTGACTGAAATTATAATTTCATAAGGCTGCTTGAGTCCCACAGTACAGGTGAAGATTTTACTGCTGATGAACGTATCTTATGTCTTTAAGGACAAACTTCTGACCAGCACCTACTCTCCAGTACTGACCACAAAAGCAGTGAAAGATGCGACTGAGCAGCGTATTCTCAAAGAGGCTCATGTAAGAGAACACACACACACACACACACACGCTCACAGTCTTCTCCCAAATGACTTTTGTAAAGCAGTGATAACCTTGATGGACTCTGTTGACTGATACCTGCTGTATTATCGTAATTTCTAGATTTAGGGGCACTTTATCACATCATAAAGCCACATTAGGAGGCCAGACAGACTCCATTCATTGCAGCTCAATGTAGCTGAATCAATGTCTTATCACTCCTTATCGCACAACCTCCATCAAACATATTGGGACCTTTATTACTCATGATGTTTGCTTGTATTCAGTGTTCTATTGACATATTTTGCAGATTGAGGTTTTTCAAACGAAAACAACTGCATTTGATAACATGCATGGACATGTGGATTTGGTGTTTTATGGCCTAAACTAAAGCCAGACATCTGTTGACTACTTCAATTAATCGCCTCCGTCTGGCATCCGTCTGGTCTCAAGCGGGTGATTTTGTTCTTCTCAGCCACGATGAGTGAACATCCATCCTCTTTCCCGCAGGTCAGGGACGCAGTTGCCGTCATGCAGCTTCTGATGTGGCTTGAGAAGAAAGTTCCAGAAGGCACAGAAAATGAACTTACAGCCGCACATTTTATTGATCAGTGTCGCAGGTATAGAACAGTGGCGCTAAACCCTCTTCACTGATACCACTCACACACAATGAAACAGATGGTTTTACCTGCATTGTTCATTTTTTCAAGGCTTGGTTTATGCCAATTCGTATATGCACCATTCATTTATTTCAATTGTGCATTGCTTATTTATTTTAATTGTACATTTTTTTATAAGTATATACACATTAGTAGTTTAATTATTTACAGTGAATGTGTAATTAAAGGTGGGGTAAGTGATTTCTGGTAGCCAATGTTGATATTTCAAATCACCAAAACCAACATCACCAATAACCGATGTTACTCACCTATCCAAAAGAAACAGAGCAACCTTGGCATCCGATCACTGGCCTTCCTGCTCTTTCAGTTCTCTCCAGCACTGGAAAGCTGATCTGATATTTACATGGGTCCTACTTCTTGCCTTATCGTAACACCGTGTCTACACCGGACGCGAGCGGCGCGGCACGGCATGGCGCAACGCAACAAAATACTATAGAACTCATTATAATCAGTGATGCTGTCTACACTGGATCCCGGCAGTAAACTGCTGCCGAGTTCTATTTATGAGGTATTGACTCAAATTTCAAATTATTTTCAACGATCGCTTTGTCACATCCAGTGTAGACAGACTTTAGCTGTTACAGCGCAGAGCCCGACTCAATTTTCTAAAGCGTTTTTGAAAAAATACATACCCCACCTTTAATTGCTATTTCTTATTTTATTTAGTGTTTTCTTTTCAAAATATGCTATAAAATGCTAACAGAGCTTATGGTAGTTTTGTCTTGGAAGACAATTATGGCTGAATTTTAGTATGAAAATGAATGGAATATTTGCTTCCAGACACAGACTCTAGCACTCTATATTAGCCATTTTCTAAGCTTGCATTACACAAGTAGAACTTGTTCCTACATCAAGGATGTTAATTTAGAATATGTTTTACTTATGTAAACATCCTTTTTCTTGAGAATCACAAACCCTTCACTTATTTGGCAGCAAACAGAAGAACAACAGAGGGCCAAGTTTTGAGACCATTTCTGCAAGTGGACCTAATGCGGCTCTTGCTCACTACAGGTATTCAAT
Organism: Gymnocypris eckloni scoliostomus; assembly: GCA_027564155.1. NCBI lineage: Eukaryota > Metazoa > Chordata > Actinopteri > Cypriniformes > Cyprinidae > Gymnocypris > Gymnocypris eckloni. Next base: position 24,856,135 of record CM050426.1, read on the forward strand.
GCAGTTCCTTTTACCGCCCAATTGTAATGTTTAGCTTTTCAGTCATTTTCTTTAACTCTTGAGTTATATTTATTATGTTTACTTATAACTCTCTCCATTGTTCTTATTTTTACAGTCCATCTAATGAAACTGCAAGGACTCTGTCAGTAGATGAGATGTATCTTGTTGACTCTGGAGGACAGTACCTGTGAGTTTCACTACTACAGTAGTACATTGTTATGTTTGTGTGCAAAAAGCAATACATATCCAAGCTCATGCATGCATTCTGTCTGGTTTATGTTAACAGTGACGGCACTACTGATATAACACGTACTGTGCACTGGGGTAAACCCACAGACTTTCAAAAGGTACTGAATGGCAGGCATGGGGAGTTACTAATGATGCTAAGCATAATAGGATGCTTATACTGAAAAGAAAACTGTTTTCTCCATGTCTTACCGTGATAGGAGGCCTACACAAGAGTGCTCATGGGAAATATTGAGATTTCAAGAACCATCTTTCCTGCTGGAACTAGAGGTAAGGATCTCCTCATTACAATCTCCCTTCAAGCGACCATGCCATGATACTTCCACAAGAGAGCGCCGTATCCACATCAGACTTCTCACAGTGACCACTTCAAAACCTATCAAGTACTAACTTCATGTGTTTTATTCCCACCATAGGCGTGAACATGGAGATGCTGGGACGAAGAGCATTGTGGGAAGTTGGTTTAAATTATGGTCATGGCACAGGTCATGGTGTGGGGAACTACTTTGGAGTCCATGAATGTAAGCTTGACTCTGTAACGTGTTTATATATGAAGAGTTTATTTGCAAATACAGATTTTAAAAGATAGAATATATGCTGTATCTCTTCATCTAAGGTCTTTGTTTTCTCTCTGATAGGGCCTGTGGGTTTTCAGTCCAATAATATTCCATTTCAAGAGGGGATGTTCACATCAATTGGTGAGGAATCATTAAGCAGCTCATTACGATTGTCTTAGTTTGATAATTATGGTTATAAACTGACAAACTGTCCCCAGAACCTGGTTATTACAGGAGAATGAATTCGGTATAAGGATAGAGGACATTGCTGTCACTGTTCCAGCTATTACAAAGGTACAGCCAACTCACTGAGGGTCCAGAACTCTGTAAATCCACTGCAGTTAGCCAAGGGCAGTGCCTAAAGAAATATTAATAATATGTGAATTTTTGTCTTGCTTAAAATAAAATTCCTCTTTTCCTGTTTTACTTTCAAGTATGGCAACACTTACTTGACATTTGAAACGGTCTCACTGGTGCCCTATGACAGAAAATTGATAAACACATCTCTTCTAAGTCCTGAGCAGGTATTGTAATAGTGCCATAAAGTATTAATAAAAAAATGGTTTCTTTGTAAAGCACATTGCCAGAATGATTGGCAAATGGTGTGTGTGTGCGTGTGCGTGTGCGTGTGTGCGTGCGTGCGTGCGTGCTATACTATTTGAACATCTGGAATCTGAGGGTGCAAAAAAAAATCTAAATATTGAGAAAATCTTATCCAAATGAAGTTCTTAGCAATGCATATTACTACTGGTTTTGTGCCTATATATTTATATATAGATCTATCTATATTTATCTATATATTAATATAAATACATTCATGTGTTACTTTCATGTGTTTACTTTCATACCATGTGTTGTGTGATCTAATATAAATGCATCTATGTTTACTTTCATATGTTAACTTTAAATAAGTTTAGTACTGTATGCCATTTGGTGTTCAGTGTACAACATTTGGGTTAAGAACCACAGCTTGGTGTGTTTAAATATAAAGTTATTTTCTAGTTTTGGTTTCCTTTGAAAATGTACCCACAAACGCTCTTCACTGGAAATACATCTTGGGAGGGGGAGTTGTTGGTCAGCTGAAAATGGCCTTATTTTCATTTATGACAAAACAGAAATCACTTACTGACAGCATTTTATTCGTTGTTGTCTTGTAGCTGCACTGGCTGAACAGATACTATGAGACCATCCGGAGCGTGGTGGGTCACGAGCTGGAGAAGGCAAGGGCTGAAGGAGGAGTATGACTGGATGATGAAGCATACGGTGCCCTTCCTTACAGCTGGAGCTTCAGCTGTCATCTCCTCAGTCACACTGCTACTAACAGTCCTGCCCTCAGTTTTACTGCATAATCTGCTGTAAAACAAGCACTGAAGAGTGTCACCCACTTCACAGCGTTCAGTACTGCCTCTGCTCCTATTGTGGGCTGGGGTGACAAACTCACTTTCAGGCACAAACAGAAAAGCTCCAATGTTGAGTACTTAAATGAAGTTGTCTTTTATACAGTGTTTTTATTTCTCTTAATTCTTCTCTTCTTTGCCATTTTGGGTGGTTTTACTGCCTCATTAGGATTTTTCCTATGTTTGAATTGTTGGTATTGTATAATGTATTTTATGTCAAAAGTTGTTGTAGGTTTAAATAAGAAAGACAATATTAAGATTAAAACATGATTCATTGCATGTGTATGTATGAATATATTATTTTAAGACAATGATTTGTTAATTTATAGTTTATTAAAGTAAGATTACTACAGTATCTCCACTAATTTGCTTTATCTATGACTGCGTCCAAAAGCTTAGGCAGGCAATGAGGCAGTGACTTGCAGGCAGCGTTTGCATGTAAAGTTACCTCACAAAACACATTTCAAACTGACTTCTTAGGCAGAATAACAGTCTGATGATCTACATGAAAATACAGAGAACTTCGGTAATAATATTTAATTACAACAATACTAATTTCTCGCTAGAACTCACATCAAAAGTGGAAAAAGTTGTGATAAATGTGATGAAAGTCATTTATTTACATATAAACTGACCACTAAGCGCAGCTTTTATTACATTTTTTAGCTTAACTGTAACAGAATGGAAAGCACAGGACAGTAGGTATCATAGGCAGCGAAGGATACATCTATGCTGCTTTCAAAAATCGCTCATATGAAAGTATCTCAGTAAACAGGATGTGACACGATCGTTGGATTCAGACATGCCTTGATGTCCTCATACCTCCTTATCCTGTCTGTGCAGGCAGCATTATTCAGCTTTCAGATGCAGCCTATGTGTTCTGTTTTCTGAGATTTCATACTTAACAGTCGTAATTACAAATGTCAAACAAAGTGCACTGTGTGAAAATATTACACTGCAACACTAAAAAAAGCATATATCTTAAAGTGCCCCTATTATGGTTTATGAAAGATAACTATATTTTGATTTTGGGTGTCCCCAACAACAGGTTGACATGCATGCAAGGTCAAAAAACACTTTCATTTTCTTATAATGTGCATTTATTTGACCTTATTTGCTCAAAGACTCTCAACGATTAATTTGACCAAATCCCTCCTTTGCGTGATGCTAATCTGCGGTGATTAGTCCCATTGGTTGATTTCATTTCCATTTCATCATACAGCAGCATTTGTGAGCATGGTGCTGCTTTGTGTACAGCCGTTACCGCTATTTTTACCACTCCAAAATAGCACCTAGTGGCAAAGAATGAATTTGCATTTTCATTCAGACAAATGAAAAAAGTCGAAAAACAAGTTTTCCCAGGTCTGTGCACGCAACAATTGGGCGGGCGGTATGCTAATGTTTCATGTTAACATCAACATGAAGCGGCTTGGGATCCGTTTTAAAAACGACTCGTTTCAATGATTCAGAATTGACTTTTCATTTGAGAGACAATAACTTTATACACGGTACACGTTCAGATTTAAAACTTTGCAGTATGTTTTCATTAACTTAGAGCTGTTACACACTGCATGAAAGATTGGTTTCAAAAATCCATAATAGCGGCACTTTAAATGGATTTGCATGTTTCAAAAGGTTTAGATTAATTTAATACAGAGTTCAACGATAAGATTTAACTGCTGCCCAGTTGTTCAACCTTCATCATTGCAAAACGCAGAGCCGGTGTTGTGGCCATTTTCGACCCCTGCCAAATGATTACCCCCTCTTGTTGATATCGCTACCTGCTTGCCTAATCCTAACCCCTCCCCCACACCTAACCCTAAACCTACCAATACTAGGGGGGTAGTAATCTGGCGGGGGTCAGAATTCAGCACAACACCGGGCCAAGGCATAAGCAAACTAAGTGGCTGTTTAGAGCCCATTGGCCACCAGAGTGCCCACAAGAGTAGCCTACAGTTTATTTTATTTTAATTCGTGATATATTATGTCAATGGACAGTGGTAATTATACGAAAGCGCAATATTAAATAATTGATACATATAATTGTATTATTTCCATAGCGACGTGTCATGCAGGCACAATAATGATGACATGTTGATAATATGCGCTGGACGCTGCTGTGTGTATCTGTCGGATTAACATCACGTTAATTCACCTATTTCTCCCGAAATACATGAAAGTATGGGACCAGTTAGCTGGTAGAAAAACAGAGTCAACTTTATAGTAATCTACACAATGTGTATATTTGATAGGAATAAAACACGTCGTCCATTAATTGAAATAATTATTATTGCCTCTTTCTATAGAAATCAGTGTGTAGCCTATTTAACAAACTAAATGTTTGCTTAACTGATGTGTATTTAAATGTCTGAAACCTAAAACAAACTTTATTCGGTTGAAAACACTGAACAGCTATGAAATATGAAAAGCGCTGTGTGCATTTTTCTGAGCTCGCCTTTCTCAGGCTCAGCGCCAGCCAAAGCGCCCCCCCCCCCCTCCTCTTAATTAGCAAAGCCTAGGGTATCTTTTGATTTTAGGGAAGTTCATGTTTGAAAAGCAAAATGTCAGCAAATAGGCATCTTATTATATTATAAATATAACATTTTACTTAGTTTTAGATAACAGTTTTTGTCTTCTGCGTAAAAATAACTTTCCTGGGTATATATTTTTGTAAATAAAAATAAGCTTCTGTTGCATAAACTGATAACAGCTTAATATTAGCCTACATTTGGGATCTTTGCTATTATATTCCAATACCATTATGCCTCAATTAGCTAGATATAGATTAAGAGTTGAATTATATGTACAGATGCTCTCTAATACTGTAATAAAAGTTAATCTTCGATTAATATTTATTTTGTTAAAATAACATTCTGTTTTGTAAATGCATTGTCTGCTGGTTTATTTAGCTACTTTTCAGCACACCACATTAAGTATGCCATTTAAGACTTTAATGAATGTTAAAGTGCAAATTAGCACCTGACCACTCTTGTAATTTTGCAACTGTTATAATTAAAAATGACAGAAGGGTAAAACCATGCCAGGCAGACAATGATGTAAGCAACACAGCTACAACAAACAAAACTGATAATGGTATGTTAGATTTATAGTGTGTGAATAATCAAGTTTTGACAATAACCAGTCATATTGGCCCCTAGGGGCCCCAAATAAAGTTTAGCCATAAAGGCTTGGGCCGGCCCTGGCAAAACGTATAAATAATATTATATATATATATGTACAGTTCTGTGCAAAGGTCTTAGGGCACTAGAATTTTCACCTGCTAAAAAATGGTTTAAACGTCAGTTATTTCTATCTTTTGCTGTAGTGTGTTAGTAAGAAATATCAGTTTACATTTCCAAACACTCATTTTGCTATTAATTGTAATCCAATGAGATTTTAGTTTGCACAATGAGTCTGACAACAGCCAGTGCTCCACACAGAGATCTGATCTCATCATTATCCAATCTGTCCGAACAAACAGAGACTAAAACCAGAAGAACTGTGGCAACGTCTCCAAGATGCTTCAAGACACCTACCTGCAAAGCTACAGTACTGTTAACGTTTTAGACACTTGTGTAAATGCTGTAAAATAAAGATGCGGTCAAAAATAATGTCATAAATAGAATTTCCTTATCAATGCACTTCTATTAACTAAATGAAGTCAACATTTGGTGTGACCAATGCGTTTAATGCAGCTTTTGCTCTAGGTGCACTTGCACATAGTTTTTAAGGTAGCTTTGCAGGTAGGTCTCTTAAAGCATTTTGGAGGCGTTGCCACAGTTCTTCTGGATTTAGTCTGTCTCTGTTTGTTCTGATTCTTCATGTTATTCCAGACGGACTGGATTATGATCAGATCAGATCTCTGTGTGAAGCACTGGCTGTAGTAAGACAAAAATCTCACAGGATTATTACAATTAATGGCAAAATGAATGTTTGGAAATGCAAACTTCTATTTCCTACTGACACGCTAGAACAAAAGATAGAAATAACTGACTTTTAAAGCATTACCATTGTGGTGTGCCAAACTGCTGCAAACGACACAGTGCTTGAGTGAACTGTCCTTTCAGACCTTTTCACAAATCTGTTTGAACAATTAGATCAAAAGAGTTATTCATTTGCATATCAGGCATCACTAAGCCTTAACAGCAGATGGAAAAAAACATATGACTTGATTGCTGAAATATCAGAGAAATTGATTATTAGGATAGTATACATTAAACCCATTGACATAAGAATTTATCAGTAATATTTTATGGGCACAGCGATAATTAGGCTTGTCACCCAGTAAAAAAAACTCTAGCGATGCCCCTGGCATTATTAAGCCTCACATATTTTTTGATTATGATATTTTATGTGGAGGTAACAACTTCGGTAATCAGTAATGAGACTGGCTCAGTAAAATCCACTGTAGCTTTAATTTGACATGGACATATGAATGTCCAAATCCCAAAAATATTAGTCACTGTACTCCGAACTGACATTTTCAGCAAAGAGCTAAATGCTTGACATAAATCATCTTGTAGTCATCAATTATTTATTCAGCTGGAAGACTTTTAATGTTTCTAACATTACTAAAAACCTTTTATTCTCGTGTTGGTATTTCTCTATTAAGCCAAAGCCATATTTAATCATCATTGCCACATATTCACATTCATCACCATTAATGTTAGATGCCGTAATAAATTGTAATCATTTTATTTAGATACCGCCAGCAATCATTTAAAAACATAAATCAAGCTATCCACATATCCTGTTTTTTTTGTTCCTTGTAAAAATGACTTTTGAGCACTCAATATATTGGCACAACGTGTCATGGCCGTTTGTTTGTTTCACATGGGTGTGTTGCTTTTAGAGCTGGGCCTGGTTTAGGGCACTGAAACTGACATGACAGCATGAAAGTGAGTCCTATCTCTCACACAGATATCAGAGCAGACGCAAATCTTAACAGCGCTTTCCGAGAAGCAGCTTCTAGGTTCCCCTTTAATTGTCACAGGCCTGAAGCGAGCTGCTGTCAATAGCACTGCTGCATGTGAAGGTCTCATGCCTGCAGAGGTGCTGTTGCTTGGCAACAGTTCCGTCATAACCACAGTAAGGTGTGAGTGTGGTTTCTGAGACGTCCGCTTTCTCTCTCTGCACCTCTTTGTTTGGCTCCTCCGGCTCAAAACAACGTTCAGCATTGTTCCTTATCTTCACAAAAATAGGACTGATGGGTGCGATACTGTATATTTTTCATTTGTTTCCTCGCTAGCCGAGGCTCTGTGCATGGAGTGGCTGTACATAAAGAGGAACTGCACTAACAGGAGGTTTTGAAAACAATGACATCAGTAAAGTTGTCACTGTGCTTGACTGCTGGCTGTACAACAGAAAATACTGTTCTTATCTAAAGTTATCTTCTACATGTTACTGACAGCTTAAATGTGCTGTACACACCGGCCTCTTTGGCGCAGATATTTCATACTCATTACAGGTTCATTTTTATCAGACATCTTACACGTGGTGTTGAAAAACAAACAAAAATAACTCTGGCAAGTGGCAACTCATACACACACACACACACAGAGAAACTTCCTCAATTGTCTGTTCCAGCTGGCTGCAAACTTACACGCAAAGACGTGTGTGTGTGTGTGTGGTTCAAAATGCAGCAGCTAGAGTTCTTACTAGAACCAGGAAGTATGACCACATTAGCCCTGTTCTGTCAACACTGCACTGGCTTCATATTAAACATCGTATAGATTTTAAAATCTTATTCATTACTTATAAAGCTCTGAATGGCTTAGCTCCTCAGTACTTAAGCGAGGTCTTATCGCATTATAGTCTTCCACATCCGCTACAATCTCAAAACTCTGGCCATTTTATAATACCTAGAATATCAGCAGGTCATTTTTCTATTTAGCACCCAAGTTCTGGAACAATCTACCTAACACTGTTCGGGAGGTAGACACACTCTGTCAGTTTAAGTCTAGATTAAAGACCCATCTCTTTAACATGGCGTACACATAACACACTAATACACTTCTAATATTCAAATCTGTTAAAGGATTGTTAGGCTGCATTAATTAGGTGTTCCCGGAACTGGGAACACTTCCAAAACACCCGATGTACTTGTTACATCATAAAAAGATTGACATCGATGCTAATATTAGTCTGTTTCTTTCTTATTCCAAGGTCACCTTAGCCACCCAATCCAGTCCGTATCGAACCCAGATGTTCACTGCAGTCACCAGATCCAGTCCGTATCCAGATCAGATGGTGGATCAGCACCTTGAGACGACCTCTACAGCCCTGTAAGTCAGCGGAGTCCAGGACATCTAGATGAGCCCCAGAGTGAGGACCCCGTCAGCGAATCTCCCGTTCTACCACATCCCAAAGGTGCTCTATTGGATTGAGATCTGGTGACTGGAGGCCATTTGAATAAAGTGAACTCATTGTCATGTTCAAGAAACCAGTCTGAGATGAGTTGAGCTTTGTGACATGGTGCATTATCCTGCTGGAAGTAGCCATCAGAAGATGGTACACTGTAGTCATAAAGGGATGGACATGGTCAACAACATTACTCAGGTAAGCTGTGGCATTTAAACGATGCTTAATTGGTACTAAGGGGCCCAAAGTGTGCCAAGAAAATATCCCCCACACCATTACACCACCACCACCACCACCAGCCTGAACCGTTGAGACAAGGCAGGATGGATCCATGCGCTCATGTTCTTTACGCCAAATTCTGACCCAACCATCTGAATGTCGCAGCAGAAATCAAGACTCATCAGACCAGGCAACGTTTTTCCAATCTTCTATTGTCCAATTTTGGAGAGCCTGTGTGAATTATAGCCTCAGTTTCCTGTTCTTAGCTGACAGCAGCGGTACCCGGTGTGGTCTTCTGCTGCTGTAGCCCATCTGCTTCAGGGTTCGACGTGTTGTGTGTTCAGAGATGGTATTCTGCAGACCTCGGTTGTAATGAGGGGTTATTTGAGTTACTGTTGCCTTTCTATCATCTCTAACCGGTCTAACCATTCTCCTCTGACATCAACAAGACATTTTCATCCACACAACTGCCGCTCACTGGATATTTTCTATTTTTCAGACCATTCTCTGTAAACCGTAGAGATGGTTGAGTGTGAAAATCTCAGTAGATCAGCAGTTTTTGAAATACTCAGACCAGACCGTCTGGCACCAACAACCACTCCACGTTCAAAGTCACTTAAATCCCATTTCTTCCCCATTCTGATGCTCGATTTGAACTTCAGCAAGTCATCTTCACCACATCTAGATGCCTAAATGCAAGTACTATATAAGTACTATTTATATGTTTATTTATTTTAATTAGGTATTATATATTATAGAGAGAGGATTTTTATATGACTTAAATAATTACTTAAAATTTTCTAATTAAATAAAATGTATAATTTTTTTATTTGAAATGTATTTTGTATTATTTATTAGTAATATTTATAAGTATTAGAAAATTAAATGTTTTAAATTAAAGTTATTATATTTTATAACATATATAATTGTTGGCACTGACAGCCTAGTGGGCAGTGTGCCAACATATAGTGCTTTTGCGCTCTGGATGTCCCGAGTTCAAGTCCCAGCTCATGGACCTCTCTCTCCCACTTCCCTTCCTGTCACTGCTGTACTGTCCTACCAAAGTCCTATATATAGTTCAGATGCAAAAGCCTCTAAGTGTCATTTGAAATTTTCGAAATAGGTTTTTTCATTACCATTAAATTAAAATAACTGAACATAAACATAGGAGCCTGAGAAAAATACAAATTTTATAAATAATAATAATAATTCCTCATGCTCATATCTGAGCTTCGTTACAAATCTTTATGCTGAGAATGTTCTGTATCACTGAATATATAAATAACTGGCAAATGAGGTGTTATTGTTTCTTTATCTTTCTATCCCTGGTTTGTTTTTTTAATCTGATGTATGAACCATTTCAACCAAAACCACCTCTTAAAAAAAGAAGTTCCTGTCTAGTCATGTGACTTCCTCAAGCGTTTACTTCTCCACTCCAGCAATCAGAGAAGATCTTTTCTTCTGTCTCTTCCTCCTCTGGTGGCTTTTGTCTCTTTGTGAGTGGCACCGTGGCAGTAAGACCGGCAGTTAGTTTAGCACAGCCAAGAGTCATACTGCCACAGCTATAGTCGTGGTCCTCAGGAGAATATTTCCCACCCACTACTGGATCAAGATGTTACGACGGAAACCATCCAACGCATCTGAAAAGGAGCAGACTCAAGTGCAAAAGAAGAAGGTAGGAGTTTGTGTATGAATCTGCATGTGTGGCCCTGTTTTGATTGAACAATTAAAACAAGAGTAGAAATGATGGAAGTTTCCTTCTGGAGATCTTCAAGGGAACACAAACTCATAATATGCTGTTTAAAAAGCAAAAGGTAAATGAAACAAATGTGTTGTGCCAGTACACATGTGGTTTATTTGCTAACTGTTCAATCAACAGTACTTGGAGAGGATTTTTTGATTGTTTCATTCATCTACATGAATAATAGTCTTATTGTGATATGTCCTGTTTGCCTTCAGACTGTAAGAACTGAAACTATATGATTGTTCTGGGTAAAATGCATGGCTGTGCAGCAGTTCCTGTAGAGAGACAGCAGACCGTATCACACATCCTGAAGCAGTTCTTACTTTCATCACAGCAAAGCATCCAAACGCAGCTCCTCAATTCAAAGTGACATTTACATAGGTCTTCACAGCCCACTTCACTTCTCAATCAGCGGTTAACTGCTTCTACAGCATGACTCTTATTTTCCATTTGATTCACATCTTGCGTGGAACAACCAACAGTTTCGATATTTCTCCTCTGTGAAACTGCAAGTGCTTTGTAAATGCATGGAACCCAAGCAAAGAGAGATCTGAAAATCTTGTTGTTGTGCATTACGGTTATTTTGATGTCTTTATTTATATGTCTTAACCAATGCCTTTCTCATATCCTTATCCAGAGCACAGGGTGTTGCATAGAGTTTACATGCATTACCATGATGTAAATGAAAATACTTTTCCACATCATCTCAAATGTTGCAGTTTCCTCTTTGGTCATGCTTTTTAAGTCGAGATCTGTCAAAAATATATTTCAACATCTCATGATGATGCTAAATGTTGTCACTGTGTTGGGGGACATTTATACAGAAGGCTGTTGTCTAGATAGTGCACAGCTCTGCAGGGATTGGCTGCATGTTAACTGTGACAGACCCACTTCCTGTGCTAAAGTAAAGTGGCACAGTGAAGGGTTGAGAAAAGAGAAAAACATCAAATTGAAACAAAGATGCACAACAGCCCTCAAACCCCACAATGAATGACAAGTGTTAATTAAAAAAAAACGTTTCTTAGTCTTGAATGAATCTACTCAGGTTCGAGTCCCACTTTGCAATAGAGTCGTTTAAAGTTTAATTGCACCAGTTTTAATAATAGAAATGAGCATCATGTAATCTGGAATTACTTTATCATACAGATCAGTGGTGCACAAACCAGGCCAAAGTTAGCTCATTATGACCTTTGATTTGGCCCACCATGCCATAACAGAATAAAACTGAATTTGTATGAATTTGTTAAACGTAATTATAATTTACGTTTAGTCCAATGGTCCTCAATTAAGTTGTTTTTGGCTCTTCGTAGTAGGAAGATTAGACTGACACATTGTTAATGCTGTTGTAATCAATTACATTGAGCAGTTACATTTACAAAGTGTCACCAAACACATTTTCTGATCTGTGAAAACCTATGAAAGCTTATTTCTCGTGAACAGTTCAAAGGTTTTTCCTCCCTACAAGACACTCACGAAGCAGGTGTTATCTATGCTTATAATTTCATCTGGTCCATGGATCTGGAAAGGATAAAGTGGATTCTTCAGCTCAAATGTTACTCTAGAGGCCTGATAATGCCTCCAAATATTGATCAGGATGTATGCTTATGGAATTGCAGTAACATTTAATGGCCATTATAACATGAGCTGTCAGTTAAAGCAAACTGGATTTGTTCATGATGCATAGATATTAAATTTCATCAGCATAATGCTGGATGACTCTGCATTCTACCATAAGGCTATTAGTTCAGGAATCATGGCAATAATCGATCTATCTATGTGAATACTGTACTGTATGGTAACTTGAATTAGTCTGTGATGAGAAACTGCTCTATGTTTACAGCTGACTCTACAAAGGTCCAGCAGCTTCAAAGACTTCATGAAGTCAAAGCCGTCGGCACCCGTAGTGAGCTCTGAGGATACACTGGATGAATCGGTACGTGCAGTGGTTTGTTAAAGAAACCCTCCCTTCAGGTTCCAAACATGTATGAGTTATTTTCAGCTGTTGAACACGAAATAAGATATTTTGAAGGATGTTGGTCACCAGTCGACTGGCAAAGTGTTTGAAAAGATACAATGGTAGTCAATGGATACCATCAACTGCTTGGTTACCAACATTCTTTAAAATATCTTCTTTTAGAACGTTTGGAACAACTTGAGAGTGAGTAAATCATGACACATTGGTCAGTTTTGTTGAACTATCCTTTGACTATAAAGATGACTTGTCTCATGATTATCAAAATATTGGATAATGTGAAGTTGTTTCGAAAAACAACAGCCGAGTCACAGTTAACCTTTAACCAAATTGCTAAAATTATGCTTGATAACTACTTCATTTGAAAGCCACACTGTTTTAAAAATATCTAGACAGGATGTCATCCTTTCATGAGGCATCCAAGCAGAGAGCCTGCTTAGCCTTCTGACTGCTTTTCAGAGAAGACAATCGTGCTATTTTATGCACAGCAACTGTGATGCATTTGTGCACGGTTATAATTATATTTTATATTTATATACATTGCAGCTCGGACGTTTTGTCAGCAATATATATTTTTTTAAGAAATACTTTGAGCAAGGATCCATAAAAATGATCAAAAGTGACAGTAAAGACATGATGTTACAAGAGATTTCAAATAAATGCTGTTCTTTGAAACCTTATAGAATCCTGAAACCAATGTATCATGTTTTTCACAAAAATATTAAGCAACACAACATATTGATAATATATATTGCTAATAATAAAAACATATTTATAATAATTTAAAAATATATTTTTTGACCAGCAAATCAGCATATTAGAATGAGGACTGAAGACTGTAATAACGGCTGCTAAAAATTCAGCTTTGCCATCACAGGAATAAATTACATTTTAAAATATATTCAAATAGAAAACAGTTATTTTCAATTGTAATAATATTTAACAATACTAAGTTTTTACTGTGTTTTTCATTAACTAATTACAGCCTTGGTGAGTATAAGATAATTTTTTTTTTTTATCACATTTTATGTGCATATATTTTTCAAATAAGACATTGTTTTAACAAACAAATAAATTATTAATTTGAATGAATTAATAATTTTATAAAAATTATATATTTTTGGTTGTTAAAACAGTGTCCTGTTCAGTATCGAAAGCATTGAATGGTAGGGAATATCTTTCTGTGCTGGAGTTATGTGAAGTGCTGAGGTATAAACAAAGTTTATGTAAAAGACAGATGTAAAATCCCCTTGACGTCGACAGGTACTTTTTTTGTGCCTTTGATAACAGCACATGTTGTCCTAAAAGGAAGAGCCTGTGACATTTCTCTCAGAGCTCAGAGAGGAGCCACACTGACTCACTGTGGGTAGTGACACAAAAACCACCACCACAGACCTTACTGGAAATCCTCCTGAGAACAGGGACCCATCGCTTTAAAACTAACACTTCTCATAATGAAGTTATGTCACAAGCAAATACGTGCTGATTCAGCCGGCCAGGGCAAACCTCTGAACTTAACATGGGTTGTGAAAACACATCAAAGAGTTCTGCAATCACTAATTAAGACCCAAGGCTTACTTGAGGTAAATCATGGAAATAAGTCCTAACAGAAGTATGTCTCAGTTTCATTTATGATGGAGCCAAGACAACAAGTCTACGAGGGCCAGCAGTATAGCAACAATTATTCATTGCCTGTAGACCTTTTTAGACAAGAGGAAGTTTGATGAGTTGAGAGGACAAAATTAGTAGCTACTGAGTAAGTGCTCAGTAAAACTGAATTATAATTTTTTTATTTCAGCAGTTGGAGGGTGCACCACCAGAAGATTCAGGGAAAAGTCACGTGAAACTGGGAAAGAAATGGAGAAATGTCATAACTCGCACAATGACCCGTAAAACCTCCAAGATGGTACAGAAAGCCCTTGCGGAGGAGGGGGTGAGTTGAAAGCACGTCTAAAGTACAATAAGAATCAATGATAACTAACAATAAACACTTTATTAATCTTGCTTAATGTTAATTGTAACATAAGATATAATTTATATTTTTTTAACATTCAAATGTTTTATAATTGCCACATACAATTTAATAAATTATATATAATATGTGAACCTGGACCACAAAACCAGTCATAAGGGTTATTTTTTAAATTGAGATGTATACATCATCTGAAAGCTGAATAAATAAGCTTTTCATTGACTGAATAAAAAATACATTCCATTGTTTGGATTGGACAATATTTGGCCGAGATACAACTATTTGAAAATCTGGAATCTGAGGGTGCAAAAAAAACATCTAAATATTGAGAAAATTACCTTTAAAGTTGTCCCAATGAAGTCCTTAACCATGCATATTACTAATCAAAAATTAAGTTTGAATATATTTATGGTAGGAAATTCATAAAATATCTTCATGGAACATGATCTTTACTTAATATCCTTAATATTTCCTTTACTATATCCTTACTATGGCATAAAATAAAAATCTATAATTTTGACCCATGCAATGTATTTTTGGTTATTACTACAAATAAACCCATGTGACTTGCGACTGGTTTTGTGGTCCAGGGTCACATATAATTTAATTGCATTTATAAATTGAACATTAATCTACATTAATATAATGTTATTTTGTCAGTTTGGTTTATTTAGTTTTTTATTTTCCTAAGTAAGCCAACATACTATCTAAAAAATTATTTAGTGTAACAAATTTTACTTTTCTGATTTCAAATTTATTTTTTTCTAAGTAAGCTAACATAGTAGCAGCCTATCTAAGAAAAAAGCAAACATTTGTCTCCCCCATGTGGATGATATTCGAACATTTTATACAGTCAGCATTCTTAGGATGCTTCCAGTAGCTTAATGATAGGTCAAATCGACATTCATGAGGATATTCATTAAAATGAATTTGAATTACATCACGTTTGTTGATTTCAGAATGATAGTGGGGAGGACGGCTCTATGTCTCCCATGTCTCCAAATGACTGGATGCCAGATTTCACTGCTGGGAACAGAACGTCTGTGTGCTCCAACAGCTCAGAGGACACAATGCAAAGCCCTCTCTCACGCCAGCTCTCTGGATGTAAGCCAGCTCAGCCCGGCACAATATGAAGCTGAAGCGAGATCATGAGGCTGATTGATTTTTGTCCTGATGTGCAGGTGCTGACAGGCAGAGTCTGGACAGTGGCTTCAGCCAGAGAGACAGTATGAGACTGGAGGACAGCACCTACACAGGGCCCTTCTGCGGCAGAGCCCTCGTCCACACTGACTTCACCCCCAGCCCCTATGACATGGAATCCCTCAAACTACAGGTCAGCCTTTTAAAAAGTGCTGCTTTCGGATCGGTTAATCCAAAGTTGAAATTTCTGTCGCCGTTAACTGTTCTATTTATGTATTAATCTTATTTGTTTTAATACATTTTAATGCATTTATTTAGATTTTTGTATGGTTATTTATATTTCTTATGCATCTGTTATGATTACTGTTATGGTATTTTTAAAATACTTTTTATGTAAAGAACTTTGAATTACTATCGTGTATGAAAATAATATATAATTGATACACTATTATAGTTTTTATAAATATTTTGTTTTTATTTATTCCATTTTTACTTTCAATTTTTAGTAATTTTGTTGTGTTTTTGCCTTTTTTATAAGTCTCTATATAGACATATCCATATAGTTTTAGTTATTTTAGTACTTCAAGGTAAATGTTAATGAGAAATGTTGCCTTGGCAGCTGGCTGAAATAAAATAAGTTAAAGTTTTTAAAACAGTTTTTTTATTTCAGTTAACGTTCATTTTCATATTAAGCAGCAATTTTTAAACGATAATAACCCTGGTATGAAATGTGCTACTGAAATCCAATAGCTTTTTGTGGAACTCAAAAGGAGTAATGTTGAAGCATTGTACTGCTTCTCTTTTACATACAAGTACAATGACCATTGACCTGATGCTTTAGGCATCAAATGCTTGCAAGCATTAAAACCCCTGTAAAAATATCAAAAAGTGGTCCATAAAATATGTGCTATAATTAAAGTGGTTTTGAAGTTTGAAATACCCAATCGTGAAATAATCAGAATTTCTTGTTCTGTATTTTATGAAATTAATACAAGTAAATAATGTCAGAATTTTGAGTGTAACTAATCCTTTAAAAAATTAAGTGCACACTGTACAGCATGTATATATTGTATGTCGTGCACTGACACTTCTCAAAACACACAGAAAGGAGACATCATCCAGATTATTGAGAAGCCACCGGTGGGCACCTGGACTGGTAAACTCAACAATAAAGTGGGCTCCTTTAAATTCATCTACGTCACAATACTACCAGAAGAGCACACGCCACCAAAGAGAAAGCGATGCCAGGGTCAAGGACGCAAGAACAAGCCCAAACCACAAACCCTGGAGGAAGTTCTGGAGAGAATAGACCTAAATGTAAGCCCAGAGTTACTTTCTCTTAAACACGTGGGCCATTGCATCACAGTGTAATAGGATCTGATCTGACTGATTTCACTGTTTGTTCAGGAGCTGGGATCTCTTCTGTCCATGCATGGCTTCCAGAGTTTGGAGGATTTCAGAGGTCTGAAGGAGTCCCATCTGAACGAACTGAACATTACAGACCCTGAGCAACGGTTGAAGATACTGAAAGCAACAGAATTGCTTAATGACTGTAAGGCCACCAAAAAGCCATCGAGTCTTGCCTTTTGATTTTTATTCTTTGTATTTTCATTACATACTTATAGTTTGCATTCTCTTTGACGTACTAACATCCTTTCTTCTCTCCAGCGGAGGACGAATCCGATGTAGAGGAGCAAAAGACTGAAATGCCACGGGACTCGGGTTGTTACGAGAGCACAGAGAACCTGGCAAACGGACGCGAGGAGCCCCAGGTGGAATCCCAACCGGAGCCGGAGACTGATCCGGACACAGAAACAAAGCTCAATGCAGTTCAGGAACAACTGGAGGAGCTGAAGATGGAGAGTCCTGAGAGCCAAACAGAGTGAAACCACCAGAATGTTCTTTTGAAACTCCATCATCCTCTCTGATGGAGAGTATGTCATGTTCACGTGCTGGATTAAATTCATGAGAAAAAACTTTAATATGCACAGCCCATACAGAAGCCAATGGGACTTCTTAGAAGATGGCATAGGGATCTTGAAGGTACCATCATTTATTCCCCTCAGACATTATTGTTCAAAAATCTGGAAACTGAAACAAAGTTGTAGGATTTTGAAAAACAGACTGCATGAAGTGATATTCCATGGATTAAACCTACAGCTATGTTATTACATCTTAAAATAAGACAAATGCTGGTACCCCAAATATTGATTTTACTCAGCTTAGGTTAAATATTTGAGCCATTTTCTTCTAGTAAAGGGTTGATGTGTATGACCGAACTGTGATTCACTGATATCTGAGAAGTTTCATCATCATACCTTCAGCTATAAAGTAGCATTGTGTTTACTACTGTTCTACGGGTTCTGCCAGAATGAATGTACAGAGTAACTCAACTGTGTGCTCAAAACGGCATGAAAGAGGAAAAGCACAGTTCAGTTTTATTCTTTTGCTTCTGTTTTGGTTCCCGTTTATGGTAATATTTGTTATAATGTTTTCAAAGCCATTGTTGTTTTGATTGTATTCCGTTTTAACCTTCTGTTTGTCGTTTATATTGATGTCTGTACTTTGAGTTTTGTTTGTGTTTTTTAAGAAAAATTACATTTTGAAACCACCACAAAGAGATTGTAATAATACCATATAATTTAATGAACATACATATACACACAAATTCATAAAGTAGAAAGTGAAGAGTATGATATACATGATCACAGTGTTATTACCAAGCAAAGTGAACAGAACTCAATTCTTGATGACGTATAATGTGTACATTATGCATCGTATCCAAATATCTAGAGCAGACCATCTTTTGCTAATATTCCAAACTTATACATTACACTGACTCGGCATTAAAGTTTATGATTTTGTTGCACCTCATTTAGTAAATCAGTATATTATGCCTAATATTTCATGATAAAAGTGGGATTCATTCTCATATGCCTTCAGCCTAGCAAATGAATATTCACATCTTCCATACGCACACAATCAATCATCACAACTGTTCACACAATAGTACTCACAAAAATCCCATCTGCTATAAATTAAACATGATCTGATAGAAGCACAATGTTGGTTTCTGAAGAACTACATTTCTTGCACTAAAGGACTTTTACCCTCATCATCAGTAAAGGAAATAATAATCAGACTAATCGATCTCAAACATTCCAGCTTATACACTTGAAACTGCTGTAAGATGGCACTGAACTGGCAACATTATAAAGCTGGCTGTTCCGAATCAATCAAACAGAGACAAAGTTCTTAGTTCATTTAACTTTCCACAAGACAATACTGTCCCAGTTTACTTCTCTGAAACAAACGTGTAGCTGGCTGTGAGAGTTCATGTAAAAATATACGAGTCCCTGTGTCCATAAAGGGTTCCCTTACAAGTGGCCTTCAACATACTACAGTGAAATTAGTGACTACAATACGCATTCGATTACACACTAGGGCAAGTTTGCTACCTTAAACATGGTGAAAAGAAGTGGAAAAAGAAAACAAGCACAGTTTCTTAAATGAATGCAAAAGCATGCTTAAATGACACTGAAGGAGAATTGGTCAACTGGACTTTTCCATGCCTAGACTCAGGAAAGTTGATTTTCAGATGTAAACTTTATCTTTCATTTTCCTTGGCCTTGATTGGTAATAACGGACTCTTTATGAAAAGGGAATAAATAGTAAAGGTTGCTCATATGTCAGGTGGATGTGGAAAAGCCTTATTAAATTAGACAAGTTCAAAATAGTAATAAATCAGGCATGTTTTCCACTTCTTATAAGGAATTTGCAGCTTCTCAGTCATTTTTACATTATGCACATTTACTCCATGGCTTTTTTGCATTCTGACACACCGTTAGCATTGTATAAAAATGAGGTTGATTAACTTACATATATGCGTAGATTTAGGGCATTATGGAGTCCTCTGTAGATGTAATGGTAGAGCATATATAAGGCACTCTTACTGATGCAGACCAGTTTTTACTCACTGACACAAACACATCTAACAGCCTTTGCTTTCTACCAGCCATGCTGATGTAAAATCAAGTCGGAGCTTAACGTTCTGTTTTGACACAGAGTTGAATGACATTTATAACTGACTTACTAAGCTGATCCAAATGGCCCGGTCATCAGAATAAAGCGGTTTTGTTGGGCCTAAATGTAAGTTTATAGCTAAAGCACTTTCCCTTATCACACTTTGAAAACAAAGAAGTCTAATCCAAAGGGCATTTAGCACAACTACCATAGAAGCTAGTAATGGGTTTTACAGGACACACAAACGGTTCGGAATAATGGAGGCAGGCTATACAGAAACGGGTAATGACACTGAAAAAACAACCGAACATTTCACGAGCTCTTACGAGGGAAATAATGTCCTCCTTATGCTTCAGGGTAATCCATTCTCATTCGATTCAGTCTGTGGCTCACCATTTCCCTCATTGTGAGTTTCATCATGCTGTGATTCAGACAGGAGAGTCTCAAGACCTCCAGGTCTTGTCTCGAATGCTAGTGCAGGATCCAGGCTGAGGGGGTCCCGCTCTGCGAAAGAGTATCAGAGAACACAGGCCACTGCTCTGAACGAGTCATGAGTTTTTCTGTGTGCGTTCCTTTAAGTAAGCACATTCAGAGGGTTGAGAGAAGTCTGGAGAAGGCGGCTTTCAAAGCTAGTGGGCCGACTCTTTGATGACTGCAGGGGCGACAGCATTGGGGGATGTTGGCGAGGGGGGTTTCTCTTCTTTAGGGGAGCTGGTGCTCTTCTGGGTGCCTGCACCAATGCCAGGCTTGGCTTCATCAGGGGTATGTTCATTGGGAATCAGGGGAGCCGAGGATTTCTGCAGGAAGTGCAAACACTGTTAGCGATTAAGGATTGTTATTTACTTGAATGTGAAAGAGAAAGTGACATACAGCAAAGTATGGTGACCCATACTCGGAATTCGTGCTCTGCATTTACCCATCCAAGTGCACACACAGAGCAGTGAACACACACACACACACACTGAGAACACACACCCAGAGCAGTGGGCAGCCATTTATGCTGCGGCGCCCGGGGAGCAATTGGGGGTTTGGTGCCTTGCTCAAGAGCACCTCGTAGTGGGGGGTTATGAGGGTGGAGAGAGCGCTGTACATTCACCCCCACCTACAATTCCTGCCAGATTGAGACTTGAACTCGCAACCTTTGGGTTACGAGTCCGACTCTCTAACCATGTCGCCCCATTCACACGGAGTGTCAGCGTTAACATTAACGCTTCTCGTTTACTTTGAATGGAGATTTGACTAATGGAATGTGGGTCTGTCTCATCGCGACCAGAAAACTAATGTGATTGGCTGTTGTCACTATGACAGTCGCCCCAGCACCACGCTTCAGACACGCCCTCTGTCAAGCGTTGACGCCGACGCCCCGTGTGAATGTACCGTTAGGCCACAACTTCCCCCCCATGTGTCAGTGCTGTCATTCCTAACCGGGTACATGCACCCAGTGGGTACTTAGCAGGGTCCAGAGGGAACTTGTAAAGATTTACATTTTGTTTAACAAAAATTATCAAGCTTAGGTGTCTTATTAAAAGTGATGATAATTATGATTAATGATAATGCAAAATTAGCTTCAGTGTGACATTAGTTGAAAGGAAAAGGAGTTAAAATGGTTCTGTGGGAGAACAGAAGACAAGTTCTGTGCTGGAGAACTTAATATAATTCAAAAATAATTATTATTTGTAGAATTGTATTATGATTACTAGAAACAATATTGCACAAATTAAGAAATATTGCTATTGTATTAAATATTTTTTTTTTACAGTGAAATACAATTAAGTAAAATAGAAGTATAAAAATTAAAAAGAATTACAGTACACTTGTAAAAAAAAATTGCACTAAGCTATCTATAAAATGTTGTGTGCGCATGTGTATATATACTAATTACACATTATAATTACTACTTACAGCTAATTACATATAAATATCTAAGATCCTGTATATTGTACATGCGGTGCTGTACAGACTGCAGCACTTATGACTATCTGCCCTATGAAAGCCAAATCTAGCTAAAGCCACTTAATGCATTCATTTACTCCACATGGTTCTTTTTCCTGGCCTTCTAACCCTCTCAGCTCTTAGGGTAATTGATTTAGGATCTTTCTTGCAGACTCACTTCTCAATGCAAAGGAAGGCAGCCAGCAACATTTCAGCCAAATGAACACTCACTCGTTCACTCAAACACTCATAAAAAACGCTGTCTTACTGTGGTTTGTGAAACCGGGTTACTGCTCTTAAAGGTGGAAGCAGCAGACGCATCACAGGGGGCGGGGCTAGTCGAGACTTCCAGCATCATCCCTCTTCTGTCCAAGACACTAGAAGAAGAAAGACAGATTTATATAATCCTATGATCAGGTGTGGCATTTTCTTGACTTACGTATAACAAAATATCAAACCACGTGGCATCTGCAAACAAATGTTGGAGCTAACTGATAAAAGTGAAGGTTTTCATATTTTGTTGTCTTATGCAATGCCATACCACTTTGGGGTGCCCCAGTATACAAGCAAAACTACAGTAATGCTCCTACCTGGGGTAAGTCGGGCTGCACAGAACCTCACAGCAGTTATTGATGATGTTCTTATGGCTATATGGGTTCTGCACACGGTTCTTTCCAGACCACGAGCCTTTGATCTGTATAATAGAGATGAAGGATTTAGAACTTAAAAAACAAACAGCACCAGCATAATGTCAGACCCAATATTGGGTGTAACGAGTTACTAAGTAACTTAATTAAATTACTTATCCACCGAAAAAGTAAAGTAAGGGATTACTGGTCATTTTTAGGTAATTTAATTACAGTTACTTATAAAGTACTTGCGTTACATACAGTAAATAATTTCATCAGTTCTAAAATCAATATTGAATTTGAAATCTAAATTTACAGTTAACGTGTTATTTTTACATAAATCTGTACAGATTTTACTAGTCTGGATTTTCCTGAACGTCTTGCCAAACAGAAATGTATTGTTTAACTTTTAAGCTTTTTTGTTATTCAGATATTTTACAGAGTATTCTATTTGTTAACCAAAGAAGGTACATTTTTTTATAAAAAAGTTTAAGTATTACAGTTGTTTTAAAGCTAAAAGGCTAAACTATTCTATGTTTGAAAGAATAAAGAGTAATTAGTAAAGTCATTTAAATATAATATTGATGAAGTAACTAGTAACTGTAATTAATTACTTTTAGAAAGTAACTTGCCCAACACTGGTCAGACCTGCCACGGACTGTTACAATCTGATTCAACCACCAACTCTCTACGGACTGTTCATGTTATAAAGCATCTGTGCAAATGGGAGCTTGATCAAAAAGAATCTCTTATTTGTTATCCTTTATTTAAATGTGCTTTTTCAATTCTAGCCATTCCATCCTTATGGATTTCATTTGATCTAGTCAGGCACTCCAAGGGTCCTCATCTTAAAAAGACATGCCTTTACGGTTTCATCTGCTCCTAGATATAAATGTATGTATGCATGAAAGGCAAATCTGGAGGGGAAAATCATCTAAAGTTTCTAGGTTTGATGTGTGGTATTTCACTCAAAAACGTTACACCAGTTTTAGGTTTCAGTAAAAAGTTAAGTTGTCTCTGAATTTGACTGGCAGCTATAACAGTGTCTGCAGGATTGATAAATCTGTTACAAGCAGAATTCAATTTATACTAAATCAAAAGGCAAACAACCATCATGCCACACCATATTACTTGCAGCAACTGCATCTTTCCTTCTAGCTTCCGCCCTTTCTCACTATTTTTCACTCCTCATTAACAAGAAAAGAAGGGCCAGAGGGCAAATGTGGCAAAAAACATTCTAAATGAATCCTTAGGGCTAAGTGTGAAAGTGCCACAGAAGTACAGGTTCTGTTAAACTAAATCAGAGCATTAATAAACTTAAATGCTGCAGGAAATCTAAGCACTATATGCATCGTTAGACTTTTTAATTTTAATAAATGCTTAACCTTCAGAAAATATTAATCAGAGCTTATTAATAATGTAATTTTATGTGGGCTTTGGGATTTTTGCAATCCTGTCAAAAGAAAATGTAAGGTTTTTATTTATTAATTTTTTTATAAAATTCAGTTACATTTTCTATTCTTTTTTTACAAGTAAATCCCAGGGTAAAACCTGTTACTAAATTACTGTCACTTTTGCAACTAAATGTAGATTATAAATCCTGATGTATGTGATTGTCGAGCAGATAAACATTAAATCATCAAAATGAAAAAAACTTGAATCAAATTAATAAATGCCTAGTGTGCATCAGGTTTGTAAGATTTCTATTCAGACTAAATTATTTAAACTGTTAAATCTAGAATAATTGGTAATAGCAAAGTTTGGGACACAAATGGCATGTGCTTTTTACATATATAATTACAATTAGTTCAGTTTATTTATATATATATATATATATATATATATATATATATATATATATATATATATAACTATTTTACTACAATGAGTTAAATACCAATGTCAAATGATGTGTATCTGTTGGATACACTCAAAACATCTGGAGGTCAAAATCTTCATTTTTATAATGTGTATAAACATCTGATGCATTTAAAGCTTATTTTCATGCAAGCTTAATCTTATGTTGCATAATAGCTTATCTAACATAGCAAATATAAAACATGGGATTTGTGCCTCTAATACTTTAAAAGCGTTATGAGACAGCAATGTGTACCCGGTTCATAAACTGCGATAAATACTGTATATACTGTACATAAAACTCCTGCTGAGATGTTCTCTGTGCTTGCATATTGCCGAGACGGCACTGTTGCCAAGGTGACTGCTGGATCTAGTGTGCTGAAATGCTCTAGGGCATGTGTTTATCTTTCCAGTCATGTGACAGCAGCAGGAGTCAAGAACCGACAGTAGACTTTGGAACAGACAGGTAAGAAACAGACTCACGTCCTCATTGGTGGTCTGGTTGAGGGAGATCAAGTAGGTGTGGAAGCCAGTCAATCCCACCACAGACCAGAGGGTGAAAAAACACACCAGAACCTCCAGCACAGTGCAATGGGGAGTCAAGGAAACAACATGCTCAAAATATCTACTATCTACCATATATCTACAAACACAGTGTTTATCGTGATAAATCATTTACAGCATGACAAGTTTATGAAGAGCTCATTTTGATTTCAAATCTTCAGGAAGTGGCTCTATAGCCCAGATGAAAGGATATGTTCCAGGAGTTTCTTTAATGGTATTCATGAATCCTGAGTCCACAGAACCTATAAAACACACAAGATATGTTTATTTACATCATGTATCTATGCATGCAAGCAGCATCAGATGTCTCCGCATCTGTCGTTCTCTCTCCATCATTACATGTTCAGAAGATTTTCACACATCCACCCACACTCTGACAGAGTTTGCACTGTTCGTTTACAAGCACCTTTTCAACCACAGTAGCTAGGTTTGCATTCAGCCTAATAAAAATCTGTTGAAGGAATAGTTTACCCAAAAATTTTCATTTACTAACCATCATTTCCACATGCATTCAAACTCAAAAAAGGGCAAAAGAAAAACAATAAAAAGGATATATTAAAAGGATAGAGTATTCTGACTTATTCATTTATTTGTATTTTACCGCCATATCAGCAACAATGGCTATATTCATGGCACCATTAACAGTATAATTTCATTACATCATTTACAGTAACTATAAGAAGCAATCTCTATACAAAAACATACAAGTAACAACAATAATACTGATGAAAATCATATTGTAGAATCTTTCAATTTAATCAATGATAAAAATTCTAAAATTCTTCCTGCAGAGACCTTTTAAAAAAAGTCTTTAATATATAACAAATATTTTAAAACATTGTCTAATATAATAAAAATTGGACATTCTATTTAAATGTTTTATACAAAAAAAAAAATCATACTAGTTTATCTTCCCCTTTCAATAAATATTAGTGAGTCTTGAATATATGTCTATGTGACATAGTATTATATGGCCTCAGAAGTCATATATAGAATATAAGAGAAATGGAACAAAGTTTGTCATTACTTGATGATTTTCACCTGCACGAAAGCTCTCAAATTACATGACGTCTATGGTGAAGGTTTGACATGATGACATTTGGTTCAACATAAAACTTAAATGCCAATCTGTACATCAACAAAGCAATTGTATGAATTTCAAGTGGAAGGGGAAAATAAAGGGATCAGTTTCACTCTTTGGAAAGTCAAAATAGAAACCTGCTAAATATGCTAGCAGTGTAGACAGCTTTGTTATAATAAGAGAGATCTAATTTAGTTTAGTTGTAATGTGCCACATGTATCCAGTGTCGATGCGGTGTGGGGTAAGTATGCGTTTTCTCTGAAAGATTATCATTGCTATGGAATCAATCATTACATTCAGAATCTGTGATATTTATCTGTGCATGTAAACAAAAAACAAATCATGGAATTATTATACCTCAAAATTAATGATAGCCATGATGTGTTTTACTTTAAATTAAGATCACGGGCTCAAAGCAAACTGCTCAGCATTCATGTGAATTCTGCTTCTCTCTTTCTTGCTGTCTATAGTGCACTTTGAGAAAGGATGGAAAGAGAGCAGACATTTACGAGAGCGTATATTGGCTCAACCGATATCCTGAACACTCCCCGACTGAACCTTATTCACATACATATTGAGTGTCACTGTAAGGCCCTTGTTTTCCCAGAAACTACGATCATTAAACCAGTCTGTGCATTTTAAATTGTTATTGATAACATGAAAACGTAATTTCCTCTTTTAAACAATCCGATTTTGGATGTCAACAGTCAACAGATGCTCAGGCATTTCCTTGATGCAATACTCACGGAGAACCACATGGACTATGTTGAAGGCGAAGATGTAGATGGTAAGTAGAGACAGCGAGAGTGTGAACAAGTAGAAGTATCTGTAATTCCTCTTTCCTACGCAGTTTCCGACCCAGGGACAATGATGATCAAACCGGTCTGAGGGAAAAACACACAGAATCTTAAGACTCTTGAAGATTTGTGAAAGTCAGTTTCTACATTCTAACGGTGAGTGGATCTTCTGCCAGAGACAGGCATATATATTTTTAACTGCTAAGTGGGAGATGGTACTCAAACGTGAGTGAGTGAGTGAGTGAGTGAGTGAGTGAGTGAGTGAGTGAGTGAGTGAGTGAGTGAGTGAGTGAGTGAGTGAGTGAGTGAGTGACGACAATGCGAGTCGATCACTTCAGTTTGTTGAGCTCATATTCACGAGTGGGTCTTATAAAGTTTGTGATAACATGCCATGCATCATGAGACCAGTTATGTTGTTATTTTTATCCTGTGCTCCTTGTCTGTGTAATTCATAAACGAGAATTTACTATGCACAGTACAATCAGAGGACTGACTTTGAAACAGAGTATGTTTTCTGTAAAGATAACTGGCTTGTACTAATAGTGGAATGTTTATTTGCAAAGTCTAGCACTGCTAATGCAGGAGCTGAGCTCTTGAAGCTCCGCCCTCGTCTCCGGGAGCACCAGCTCATTTTCATTTAAAGCAACATACTCGATATCAGAGCGTTCGGGCTCATACCCTAAAAATGGCAATTTTAAAACTTAAAATTCAAATGTCTTAATTTTACAGCTAAAACTTCACATACACACTCTGGGAATATCAGAGACTTATTTTACATCTTGCAAAAAGGAGCATAATAGGTCCCCTTTAACAATTCACTATTATACTGGAATATCAACTGACACGTACATGTGCAACTATATCAAAGGTAAGAATGCTTGTCAATTCTTGTATGTAGACATAATACAACTCTGTATTAAACATTATCAATGTTTAAAACAGCTGTGCTGCTTAATATTTTTGTGGAAACTTATTTTTTTCTGGATTATTTAGTGACTAGAAAGTTCCAAAGAACAATTTATTTGAAAAATAAATATTTTGTAATGTTTTTAATGTCATTACACATCAATTTAACGAATCCTTACTGGATAAAAAGTTAATAGCACACCTCCCTTCAACAAACCATACAGTTTGATGTAGCATTCATATTTGTAGTGCACAATGTTAGGGATATTCACTCACCCACGCAGTTGTCGCAGATGCTGCAATGGGAAGCACGAGGGGGTCTGAAGATCTTGCAGGTGTAGCAGTACTTCAGCTTGACGATCTGGTTGTTAATTTGCACATTCTTGATGCGGGGCGGAGGGCGCTGTCCGGCAATGACGTTCCCATTGGCCGCTTCTACAAGAGATAATTAGAAACAGTCAACGTGGCAACCAGCAGCAGCTCAGGTCGAATAAGATCCATGTGTATGAATCACAGCACAGCCTCTGATAAAGGACTCACTGAAGGCCACTCCAGCGAGTGCCGTGACTCAATGACAAAAGACAAAAAAAACACCAATAAATCAGAGTCAGGAGAGTGCGTGTAGCTCTGTGAAAAGATCAAAACCTCAAGTACAAATTAGTTATTAATGGTGATGTATGAAAAGTAATGATTTTTGCACTAAAGTTGAAGTGGAATGAGATAAAACAAGATTTCAAAGGAAATATGAAAGAGCTAAGCCAGTCATTATCACAAAATAAACGTTGACGGTGATTAAGATCATGTCATGAAGCAGAGAGATCTTGTTTTATTTTGCAATAATGACAGGCTGACTGCACATAAGGGCTGCAACGATTAGTAGACATTATCGACAACAAAAAAAGTAGACAAATATTTTTGTAGTCAAATAGTCCTCTGATCTCATATGACCTAATGTAGGAGCTTGCAATACTGAGGTTTGACCAGCGTGGCGCTGTAGCACAAGAGTGTAGTTCAGCCCTCCTGGATGCAATTCAAGAGAAGAACAGACACAGCGCTTCAGAGGAGAAAATGCATCTGAACTGGAGCGGTGTTTAGATGAATATGTAAATATTTACCATGCGCTTTCCTCTCAGTAATGAAATAAACAAAAACTGACTGCAAAGTGAAAGCAGCAGTTTACATAATTTTTTAATGCATCCGATTACAACGATGTGGATGTTTGCATGAGCTCTGCAGCTCAGTAACGTTACTCCAGTAAAGTCCGGTTACATGTTTATTTATGTAGTACTTTATGCAATAGATCGCCTTTATTCAAGCAGCTTTACAGTATTAAAAATGAAAAACCAGTTAGTGTCGATTTCAGTAAGAATTGCAACTTGATTTTCTGTCATAAAGCAGCTCTCCATTGTGGAGCTAGCTAATGATAAAATGTTATTCTTAATGGGAAGAAAATAATTTAATTAAAGTGATAGTTTGGTTTACAGAGATCAAAGATTTGGTTTACAGAGATCAAAGATTTATCTAGCTCAGGGCCGTTTTGGTTATCATAAAACTATAAGTTATTTTAAGCCATTATGATGTAAATAAAATCATTTATCCAAAGCGTCTTATCACTTACCTTTATTTTGTTTCCTATCTATATGACTTACAAAAGGAGATGTTAGGCAGAATGATGTTCATTCAGTTACTTTTTCATCTAGCTAATTAAATGGTGAGAGTGTCTCTGTCGGTCATCTCATTTTGTGTGCCAAATACATTTATTTGTATAAGGAATTGGTAACTTTATAATAAGGTATCAGTTGTTAACATTAGTTAATGTATTAATTAACAAGAATGAACAATGCATTTATTACATTTATGTATTGATCTTTGTTAATGTTGGTTAATAAAAATTAAGTTCACTGTTTGTTTACGGTAGTTCACAGTGCATTAACTAATAAAAAAACATCTTGTGATTTTTATAAATGCATTAGTAAATGCTGAAGATTAATACATGTTGTAGAAGTATTGTTCATTCTTAGCTCATGTTAACTTATGTTAACTGTAATAAACCTTATTGTGAAGTGTTACCAATTAAATTGTAATTACATAAATAAAGGTCGCTTTAGAAAAGCATATTATGTTAGAATATGTGAAGAGTTCAGATGCAAAAGCCTCTAAATACCATCTGAATTTTTCTTCTAAAATGTGCCTTTTTCTCACGCTCCTATATCTATGTTCAGTTATTTCACTTGAAATTGCATAGAAAAGGACCTATACATTGCCATTAAATTGAAATTACTGGAGAGATTTAAAGTCATTTTATCAATACAGAAATAAACATTGGCAAAACAACATTTGCATCTAGGCATTTATTCAATTTCAACTTCATTTATAGCTTAATGTTTTAACTAAATGCAAAAGTTGAATAACAAAGTCTACTGATTAATCAGTGAAATAATCGACTAATAATTATTCTAATAATCGTTAGATTAATCGATTATCAAAATAATCGTTTGTTGCAGCCCTACTGCACATTACACCCAAATAAATCAGTAAATAAACATTAAATATTGTGATTTGATGTTGTGAGAAGATGGAACTAGAACAGTAAAGGTAACTGTTTCCAGTGACAATGGTTAAATAAACGGTGTAGTGATCATTTTACAAAAAATACCACAGAGAAACTTACTTGAACAATGCTAAGAAATTCTGGTGTGCATGTATACATTCACTAAAAATGTTCACATATGTAAATGATAAATCGCTTTCTAAGGAAAATAATTTTCCATTATTGCTTTTTATATTATGTTTTCTATCTCTGAATCTGAATGCAGATCCAGAAAAATGATACGCATCTTTCTTATTCCCTTTTTTCAAAATGACTCTCATTCATCTGTTAGGATAGCGACAATACTGAAGGCAAAGCACTTTGTTTAAAAGACAAGACTCGAATTTAAAAAGGTAATTTCCTTTCATTTGTCAGCTCTGTACTTTTATACTCCAGTCAAATGGTTGCATTAGCATGCGCTCAGGAGGCAGAACTACACAGCTGCCTCTTAATCCACATGCCTAGGTTGGCTAAAATGGCAAATACAAACTTGCATCTGATCCAGCATCAGACACTTTTAATCAGCCACACAGACATTCATCTAAAAATAGCGTATTAAAGATGGAATGCTGAAATAGAGCAGAGGAAGTTTATAGAAATCAATTTTTGCCCTGCCCAGCTGCAGTAGTCAAACAAAACTGCCCTATTTTAAGAAGGTGCAGTTGAATCAATACCAAAATTTTGTCTAAACAAATAAACAACCCTAAGTAACTGATGAATTAAAACGAAAGCAGGGCCGTCAATACATTCAATGTCAATCATTTGTGAGTAATCTTGTTGTTGTTAACTGATAATGCATTTAGTCCCTTTTTATTTACCTGAAATTAGCCTGTGTTTTACTCACCCTCAATGCATCCTAGGTGTATGTGACTTTCTTCTTTCAGATGAATTCAATCGGAGTTATTCAAAATGGTCCTGGCCCCTCCAAGCCTTGCAATGGGGGTAAGCGGTTGTTTGTTGTCAACAGTTCAGAAGACATGAAATAACGTGCTCGGAGACGTTTTATTATGGATGTGTGTACTTAATTTCACATCTTCTGAACTGTTGACAACAAACACCTGCTTACCCCCATTGCAAGGCTTGGAGGGGCCAGGACAATTTTGAATAACTCTGATTGAATTCATCTGAAAGAAGAAAGTCACATACACCTACGATGCATTGAGGGTGAGTAAAACATAGGCTAATTTTTATTTTTGGGTGAACTAACCCTTTAGTACCTTTTTATTTACTTGCAGTAATTAAACTATGTAAAGTTCTACACACTTACATAAGTAATAAAAATGCCTTGTCTCTATCACCTGATGATCTTCCCATTGAACAAGTAAGATATTTGACAGAATTCACACTTGCTGAAATTTGACAAAAAATTTCCTTAAATTAAATGACTAAGTTACTGTAAGTTACAGAATGAAGTTTCTGACAAAATTCTTAAAAATAGGGCTGTTAAATCAAATTTAATTGATTATATGATATGCAAACTATTTAAATGAATCGCAATTAATTAATCTTGAAAAAAATACACATACATACAGTATCTCACAGAAGTGAGTACACCCCTCACATTTTTGTAAATATTTTATCTAGTGGTGGGCATAGATTCATTTTTTTAATCTAGATTAATCTCACTGTAATCTTGGAATTAATCTAGATTAATCTAGATTAAAATAGCTCATTTGAATTCTGCCGAAGGCATTCAGAATATGTGTGCTACCCAAATAATGACTAAAAGTAAGTCTTTGAGAACGGGTTTCTCAAGCCAGGTGGCGCATTAGAACCAGGGCTCATCTCCTGTTTCCAAAATGCATCACAAACTTTAATCTCTTCCCGTCCCAATCCCACGAAAAACTGGAGGAAAATCCCGTTCCACTCCCGGAAGAATGACTCCCATTCCCTCCCACTCCCGTGTTGTTGTTTTTTTTTGCCGATAACTGTCAATTACAGTAAAAATATAGAACAGATCACAGCGTGCCCACCTTATTAGTTGAATAAAAACCCAAAATGTCGTTTTTTTTGTTATTATATTGAACTGAAAGCCATATTATGCACAGTGTTGCACAGATTCAATTTCATGTAAATCATCCATGCTAACACACACGTCTTCTATTTTTATTTTTTAGACATTTCACTCTCTATAGATATATTTTTCAAAGACGGAGTTTCGAAGTTTCTCGCTCAAGTTCACATGAGACCTAAAGCGCATCCTGTTTGCTTAAAAGCGCAACGTTTCGTTGTTATTCTGAGTGCACACAAATAAACGTAGAGTCTTTACAGATTCGAAAGATGTATTAGAAAGATGTGTTCCTGTGGCTCAGTGGTTAGAGCATTGCGTTAGCAGCGCAAAGGTTGTGGGTTCGATTCCCAGGGAACACACATACTGACAAAAAAATGTATAGCCTGAATGCACTGTAAGTCGCTTTGGATAAAAGCGTCTGCTAAATGCATAAATGTAAATGTAAATGTATTAGGCTACGTTTATCTGTATGACCAAAAATGACGGAGATTTTAAGAGCAAGTGAGCGCACCGGAGCCTGTCCTGCAGCAAACGCGCTTCCACACAAACACTTCAATAGCGCACATTTCTCTAGGTTAACATCATATTGAGCGGCCATGTAAAGTTGCTCCTACATACATCTTTCAGATGAAAAGCCATATTTGAGGTTGATGAATGATAGGTGAGCGTTTGGATGTCCTGTCCGATTGTATTACCACATAGACCAGCCGTTAACAATCTGTCCATCACGGACTGCGAGCCTCTAGTTCGAAGACTCGTTCTCGCCCCCTACAGTGCAATTCGCCAGGTATACATCCGCGCTAAAATATCAGGGTGAAAGTCATCATAGCTTGCGTAGTATAGACCCAGCTCCCAACCCAACTTTGAGAATAGATTAACGGCGATATTTTTTTTTATCGCCCGATAAGAGTCTCACGTTAACGCAGCACGTTAACGCCGATAACGGCCCACCACTAATTTTATCATATCTTTTCATGTGACAACACTGAAGAAATTACACTTTTCTACAATGTAAAGTAGTGAGTGTACAGATTATACAACAGTGTGAATTTGCTGTCCCCTCAAAATAACTCAACACACAGCCATTAATGTCTAAACCGCTGACCACCTGTACACCCCTAAGTGAAAATGTCCAAATTGGGCCCGATTAGCCATTTTCTCTCCCCGGTGTCATGTGACTCGTTAGTGTTACAAGGTCTCAGGTGTGAATGGGGAGCAGGTGTGTTAAATTTGGTGTCATCGCTCTCACTCTCTCATACTGGTCACTGGAAGTTCAACATGGCACCTCATGGCAAAGAACTCAAAGGGAAAACAAAGGCAAAGAAAATAAAAAAAGAGTTGTTGCTTTTTACATAAATAGTGCTGGCGATCGACTGTCCTGCAAAGTTCATCTCCAACTCTAATCAAACTTACCTGAAGCAACTAATTAAGATCTTCAGGATCGCTTGAAAATTAAAGGCAGGTGTGTTTGATTACAGTTGGAGATGAACTTTGCAGGACAGTCGATCGCCAGGAGCAGGATTAGGCACCCCTGGCGTAGGCTATAAGGAGATTGCCAAGACCCTGAAACTGAGTTGCAGCACGGTGGCCAAGACCATGTTTATAATTTTGAATTAATTTCAATGCATTACATGTTATGTTTAACATCACATTGCCTTGTGATGATGATGATGATATACTGCTGTTACATTTTTGTACCATATTATTCCGTACTACCAGCATATAACACAACCCTATCAGACAGAACCATAGAACAATTCTATATGTGAACATTTTCCACAAAGTCAGTGAAAGGGGATAGTGGATATTAAATGACATTAGATAATATTGTGGTTTATCAGGGGAATTGCCAAGAGAAATTACATCCTGGTTTAGTGAACATCAGTAATAACAAATGCTGCACCGCCCCTAGGCACGCCTGAGCTTCAGCGGTGGTGCTGATGTGTAACGATGGTGTTTCATTTAAAAGAGAAACCAGGGAGGAGAGCAGAAACTAGGGAGGAAGAGCGGAGAGAAGTGAGGGTGGAGAGTGTAGTAGGGAGACGAGTTCATCTTTACTGTAGCCCAGATCTTGTAATCAATGCAGGGAACAGTGACAGACTGAACTAGACTAGGCAACATTTCCCACAGAGCCACAACCACACAAATGAATCGCTAGAAGCAAAATTAGCAAGATGAGAGCAGCAAGTTAATCTAATTTAATTGGGTTTAATTAGTCAGATGCAGTGATGTTAACCTTTCTGACATTCAAAGTAGGACAAGTGTGCAAAAAAACTACACATGAATTCCCTATTATAGGGCTATTTTCAGTTTTCTTTTGTATTTATAGCCCACTGAAAATAGATATTTTTGCTGCAGGGTAAATGTGTATTTTTTTCTTTTTTTGTAAAGGAAACCAATGTGTATGGTATTTCGGTTCAATTCACTCACTACAGATCAGGATAGACAAAGGTCTAAGGCAATCTACGAAGGCAATTTCTTTTACTATTTAGCAGTCAATGTTTGAGCATATACTTTATCAAAGAAAAATCCTTGCTATTAAAAAAAAGAGAGACAAGATAAATGAGCCTTAGGATCTGAATGAACCTCAACAGTTTCTGCCAAACACTCCTGCAAAAGATACAATTTTCTCTTTGAATAGTCATAACACTGATTTATGTTCAAGTTGGTTGACATATGGCATTGTGTGGGTGTGTATCAGTCATGCTAAGAATATCTTCTTTTATGCCTTTAATGGATAATAAAGTGAAGTCAAGCAGAAAAGCACAGAGGCAGAGAGGCGGGAATGGGATTGGGAAATGCATGGATCAGATTAAAACTCTCCTGGAGCAGCTCATGTCCACTGAAATCTCACTTTTGCATATTCAACATAGGATAGTGTTTTTATTTATTTAGTAAATTATGTAAAGGGATTTAAGGGAAAAAAGAAAGGAAAGCAGACCATTAAAACAAGTAGAATTTATTGTAGTCAGCTTGAACTATTTGTAAATAATGGGTTTGTTTTATGCTTACGGTCACTCTTTATTCATTGTATAACAAATATGTAAAGGATGGGATTTTTGGAAGAGCTTTTCCTTAAATGTAGATCTAAAAATATAAATGCATCAGAAGACAAAATACATCTGTTCTTCAATATCTGTGACTAAAGGGAGTAGAACTTTTTCATATTTGGCTCCCAAACTCTGGAATAGCCTTCCTGATAACGTTCGGGTTCAGACACACTCTCTCTGTTTAAATCTAGATTAAACACACATCTCTTTAGCCAAGCATTTATATAATGCATCTCAAAATCTTGTACTGCAGTTATATCTGATCAAACGCATTTTATTATTCTTTAGCTTGGGTTGAACAAATCATTTTTGCTTGAATGGAACAACAGCTATGCTAATTATGTCTCTATTTGTTTCTCTGTTTCTAGATTAACATCCCGTGGTAACTAGGAATTATACAAGCTTCAGTCTGGATCCAACCCTTAAATGATCCGAGATAACCAAACACCTGAGAAGAGATGATGCCAACCCCTCAGACAATATACAGAATTAACCAAGTTTTGCCATAAGTTAAATATATTAAGTTTCTACAATAGATTTATATATTGTATATATATATATACACAATATATAAATCTATTGTAGAAACTTAATTTCCTGTAAAGCTGCTTTGCAACGATTATATCGTAAAAAGAGCAATACAAATAATCTTGAATTGAATTTTCCCCCCAAAAAACAACAAAAAGTAACAAGATAACCATTAAGCCCATCAAGCTTGAAGTAAAGAAGAACACAATGTTTCCCAGATGAACTCAGGGTTCATGGACCAATGCACTCAGCCATTTTAATCCCAAAACAAAACAATAAATTAATCAGCAGGTCTGGGCCAACAGAGTCCCACTTACGCCACACGCTTGCTAGACTATTCATGTTCTTCCCCCCACTGGGTCAAAACACCCGCAGGTGGCACTGATGGTACAAACTATGGCATTAAACTTCAAATCCTCTTCCCTGAACTCAGTCACCCTCACACTCACCGATCTCCATCTCAATGAAGTTGGCCTCCTCCGGCAGAGCCCGTGGCAGCACCCCTGGGTCACTGAAGCTGGTTCGGAGCAGCATGGCCATGACAAAGACGAAGAGCAACACTGCAAACACAGGGATGGCAGGAGACAGGTGCACTGCCAGGTACGGGCACCTGTACGGGACAAGTGAACAAGCAGGATTACAAATGAGACCGGGAAAGCATTAAATTAACAGCACAGATGTTACATAAGCATTTCAAATGAAAGAGAAATCGGTCTAATATTTGTATCTGGTGTTAAAAGGTGAAGTGTGGCATTTTTTGCTATTAAATGGCAAAAAATAAATAAATAAAAATAGGAAACCCAACAGCTAAAATATATTAGAACTATATAATATATAGAAAATACAAAAATACAAACAAAACATAATAAATATTTTTTTCTTAACTGTGAGGACAAAGGTTAAACTAAAACAAATGGCAATGATAGATAAAGAATTTGCATTAAAATAAATAAACATTTCTGCTGGGTAGAACTATAACCATGCAAAGAAAAGTAAATGTAAATTAAAATAACTCTTAATTTAAAATAAAATTATTCTGTTTGCAGATGCAAGTGGCTAAAATGTACACAATTCACATAAAGCAAAATGGCAAAGGATAAATAAAAAGCTTGCATTTAAAACAAACATTTCAATCAAAAACGAATCGGCTTTTGACTATAATTTTTCTATATTTAACAAAAACTTTGTTATCTTTTTGATGAAGCGATAGTTTCTCCTTGAAATAAAAGGGAGGTCATCAATGAAGTGGGTTTGTAATATCGGTCTGGCTCATCCCTTCCCTAAAGTCGTTTAAGATCTAACAATGATGCTGTCAGGGAGGATGTTTACTATGAATGACCGTGCTTTCTCCATTCCCGCAGGCAGACAGCCATACACCAATAAATTTGGTTGCTCCCATAAATTTCAGGTGACTTGGGTCCTGTAAAAGTGCCTCCCTTTGCAGCCTGCAGCAGATTGGTCGGCTCCACAGGCCACTGCATTGAGCTATTAATAGGGTCACCCTGGCTCTCCTCCACCACTCTCTCCTGCAATGTAACGTGCCGCCACAAGATAATGAATGAAAATCTCACAGGACCATTGGGGTGAAGTACATACACACAATGAAGTAAAACCATTATACACATAACTAACTACTGCAGATTTTGACTATACATATGCTATATAAAAATGGTTACCTAATACATAAAAAATAATACAAACATAATACAAATGTACAACTGCTTACAAAATACTGTACATTGTATTATCATGAAAAGCTGTGTTAACTGCAAAGTGGAGGAAAAAGTGAGGAGAATAATTTTGTGTGTGTGTCTTAATGACTTAAGCATTCTGGACCTGCTCCATCATCAGTTCCTTTACAGCGCTCAGCTTGTACATTACCATCATGCAATGCTGGATTGACCTCTCACCATAATCAATACTGAGATAAGCAGCTCAATATAAAAATACAAATTCTACTTAAGAGGTGCTTCTAATAACACAAAATGCATGTAGAGTTTTATACAAACTATAACGTGTCAAACCAATCCTTCTACAAAACATACCAGAACACTGGTTGAACCAGTCCATACTCGAGTGTGGGTTTGTCTCCTCACACGTCACATTCACTGCTTAAGGTTCCAGCACACAGAACAACAGATTGCAGCTGTAAGAAGTATTAGCAACAGAAAGATCATTTCTAGTCAGACTACATGGTGTAAGTTCAGCTGTTTGACACACGGTGTGTCAGCATACCAGAGGCATCCTTACACTAGAAATCTACCCGTGGAACAGGTCAGATTAGTTAGATCCGTTTTAAACTAGAAGACATAAAGAGGAGGGGAAAAACTCCAGAGCAGAGCCGGTCAATAAAACTTTCCACTGCTCAGATCATGAGTAGAATGCAGCAGGAAAATCATTTATTATCAAGTTCAAGTTCAAGTTGAGCTTTATTGTCGTTCCGCTACATGTGTGGACATACAGTGGAACGAAATGTCGTGCCTCACAGGACCACGGTGCTACATGAATACAAACATACAACAATGAAGTAAAACCGTATAAACCTA
Organism: Gymnocypris eckloni scoliostomus; assembly: GCA_027564155.1. Taxonomy (NCBI): domain Eukaryota; kingdom Metazoa; phylum Chordata; class Actinopteri; order Cypriniformes; family Cyprinidae; genus Gymnocypris; species Gymnocypris eckloni. The sequence goes on from CM050426.1 coordinate 24,894,256, forward strand.
TACACAACTAACCTACTGGCAGATTTTGACTATACATATACTATATAAAAATGGTTACCTATACATAAAAAAAATAATACAAACATAATACAAACTGTACAACTGCTTCGCAAATACTCATTGTATTATCATGAAAGCTGTGCTGGGGCAAAGCGGAGGAAAACTGAGGAGAACCGCTTTTGTGTGTGTGTTGTATCTGCTAATGACTTAAGCATTCTGGACCTGCTCCATCATCAGTTCCTTTCACAGCGCTCAGCTTCCCGGACATTACCATCATGCAATGCTGGATGTGACCTCTCTCACCATAATCAATACATGAGATAAGCAGCTCCAATATAAAAATACAAATTCTGTTATTATCGCCACTGATGCACAAGGTTATTGAACCACCATAATACGCAATGAACTTCTTCCACAGAACAACATGAAAACACAAAAAAGTATTGTGCCTCAGTATGCATAATCAACAATACTTTACCAATTTCTATTTTACTTCCGTAACATGACACAGTTCTGGAACAGGATATTCAGCAGCAAAAAATGCAGGCCGGTAATCAGTCGCAGAGTGAATCAGAGCCAGACTGAATGAGAGTTTGCTAAAAAATGCCTAAACAGCCATTTGATTGACATTATCAATCATTAACAGTGCAAATTATTTCATTCTGATTAAAGCTTAATGTTTTTTAACATTAATAACCTACCAAATGATTCATTCACCACAGAAACCAAAAACACAGGGTCAGTTTTGATTTCATGTTGACTTACATAGAACAAAATGGGGGGGACACTTTTTCGTGAATTCTGAAATTAATATAATTAAATAATTAGTTCAAAGCATGCACATGCACACAAAGCCACTCCCGTCACTGTATTGCAGGATCTCCACCCTTGTGTTTGCCTTCACAGCTTGTCCTTAGTGAATTATCTGCACTCGGTTCCACAGAGAACAAGGTGAAAAGGACTGTTTTCCACAGTTAAGACAACATGAAGCACAACTGGAGAGTTTTATTGCTGGCTATGAAAAGGCTTCGCTGTGTGTTCGTACAATCAATAGAGCTGCTTCATTGGTCTGGCTGGTCTCTAGGTGGAGACTGGTGGGGGCAGGGAGGCCTGACAATTATCGTTACTGATAGCGCTCGGTGCAAACATCCGGCACGCCACCAGAAAGGACAATGAGTGGAGGAAAAACCACAGATGATGGTTAAAAACAACATAGATTCATTGTTACAACCTGGTTTAGTCTGAAACAAACCTGAAGACAATTTTATATATTTTATATAATATATTACACAGTCACTGATGCTGAATACAGTGATGTGCAATGAGCTCTCACATTCATACACTACCATTTAAACGTTTGCAATCAATACGATTTTGTAATAAATTAAGAACCTTATTCAGAAAGGATGCATTCAATTGATAAAACAACTGTAATATTTATAATGATACAAAATATAAATTTTTAAACCAGCTGTTCTTTTGAACTTTCTATTCATCAAAGAATCCAGAAAAAAATCATCTTTGTTTCCACAAATATTAAGCAGGAAAAAACGGTTTTCAACATTGATAATAAGAAGAAATGTTTATTGATTAATATTCTATATTCAAAATAGAAAACAACTATTTTAAATTGTAATAATATTTCACAATATCAGTATGTATCAAATAAATGCAGCCTTGGTGAGCATGAAACTCTGAAAACGTGCAAACTAAACCAAGCTTTTGAATGGTACAGTATATACATGCAGAGTAAAAACGTGATACTCTTAAGCCTTGTTCACACAAAGAACAATACATATAGTGATAACGTCCACACCAGCAGACAATATTGTCTGTTTATTATAAGTGCACGCTCGTCTGATGCTTTAAATCCTCAAGCTCATGACAGCAGGATTGACTCTGATTGGATGTCAATGTTTCTGCAAAAAAATATTCTGAAAATGATTCCAACAATATTGTTTATCTTTGCCGTTATCGTTATAGCTGTGGTGTGGACTTTGCAATTCTTTAATATTGAGAACGATTTTTAGAGCTATACCTTTATCGTTATCTTTATAGTTATCGTTCTTGGTGTGAACAGGCCTTACACATCACATTTTACAATTAATAGAATAACATTCTTCATAACTAACAATGTGACTATATTGTTAATTTTAAACGTTCACATAATTACCTATTAATTTACGTTTTGATTCTGATGCAGAAACAAGCTTTCATAACAGATTCACCAAATACTGAGAGAAACATGTTCTACTTGTTACACTTCCAAGCATGGAAACACATGTTGATATATGTATCAAAACCAAAAAGTAGGTTAAACTTTTAAGGAATGAATAGTCCTGCACTTCCAAAGAAAAACAATCAATATGCAAATAATCACCTCATTCATTTGAATTTTGCATTGCAAAACTTGATGAGGATATTAAATTAGTATGCAATAGTACTAACAATAAAGTGGGGAAAGATTAGTAAGCAAACAAATAAACTGCAATTTTGCATCCGGGTGTGACATCAGCAGCTATTCTTTCTGATAGAGGACTCTCATAAAAGCTTAAAGTACAAAACAGGTGTAGGTAATGTAAAGTACAAAGTTCAAATATGTACTGATAACGTACAAAAGGATATTTCAGTTGTGTCACACTGATATAGAATTGTAATGCCGGGACGTTGCCAAGCCATGCCTGAAAATTACTTGCACCACCTCTATTAATTCTTCATAAAGAGTTTTCCAATATAAGAGCAAGCAAATCACAAAGCAAATTAATTTTGCATTACTACCAAAAGAAAAGCGGTCTCATAATCCTTGATGGAAACAAATTTGCCACAGCTCCAGTTTTGCGCTCACATTGCACAGAGACAAAAAAAAATCCAAAAGAATAATCAGTCTCCTCTCTTTTATCACAACACCTGCAGAGGGACAGAAACAGACGGCAGCCCTCTCACACAGATCATGACACTGACCACAAACACCAAATCATACACTAGACACTTCCTCAGCAACAACGCGAGTAACTATCCACTTAATGATAAACATAAAATGTATAGACATTCAACTGCTGAGCAACAATTCTATAAAACAAAAAGGCAAAGTGAAACCTGATCCATGAGTGTGTGAACACAATCAACAGAATCTGATGACTGTCAACACATACAGTGCAGCTATGTAACCGTTTCACTGGTGTAGAACCATTTTAGTAAGAAGATGAAGTATTCAAAAAATGAAGGGTGTAGGTCTGCATCACTAACATACCAAACAGAACTGCAAAAACTGTCGGGTTTTTTTTTTGGTCGACAATGCTGTTTTGATAGCTTTACAGTATTACACTCCTCATGAATTCAGTCTGCAAATGGCTTAGTTGCATATTATGCTGGAATATTACATTTTTCAGTGTTGTTATTGTTAAATAATTCTTATGTTTTTTAAATACACAAATTTGAGGTGTTGCCTTGGCAACAAATATAAATAAAATAAGATTGCATACTAAAAATTAACTATAAAAGCTAATTCAATATATTAATAAATTAAATTATAGAATTTAAAAATAATAGGCTACTAATAAAACTTTCTTTTGTTTACATTTAATTCCACACTTCACCTTTAATTTGAAGATATCAGGTCAATAGCAAGTGTTTCTCCCTTTCAGCCAATGGTGGATCGACAAACCCTTGGCTATTGTGAATGCAGGATCAGCACCATTTTTACGGTCTACTTTGACACACACACACAGATTTTTCACGAAATTTCCAGCCTACACAACCAACTCACTATTCTATATCTGATATCCAGAGACAGTACAAACATGAATGCAATACAACTTGCATAATCTTGTCCACACTAATGCCATAAATGAAAATATAAGTGCAGAGATTTTCAGCAAACAAATACAAATTAGGAGAATGGAAATAGAGGTGGGATAAATTTCTCTTAAAAGACAAAAATCTTTAGGAAGAACTGTGCACAGTCCAGCCCTGCTGATCAGTCTTGTGCCTGCAGAGGAACACGGGCCCCATGGACAGAGAGCTGTATGAAGACACAATAGTGTGAGCAATACTCAACAAATAATTCCCTGTAAATGCAAAATAGCTGGAAGCAATGTGTTTCCATAAACACTGTCTATCTCTTCTGAAATCTCATGCTGTGCATTAAATAAAAGAAAGTGCACAAAAAAATAAATGTGCACTACTAAAACTAAAGATCCAGCAGGGACTATACATGAATAACCTTGGGTGATTGTTTATAAGAAGATGAGTATTATAAAGATGAAGCCAGAATTTTATCACTAACATAAAACAATATTAGAAAGAGACAGTTTGACAAAAATAATTTAAAAAATAATAATATATTTATAGCTTTGAAACCTATTTGAATGTATGTATATTTTGTTCACACATATACATATAAATAATGAACAAAATATACATATACTCTTCAAATGGTTTCAAACCCAATGGCAAGTTCAGTCCATAAAGAAGTTTGGATACAAACAATGTTTGTGTAGGACAAATCTAAGTACAAATTGAAATTGTAAATGCATATAAATAAATAAATCCCAGTTCATCTATTAGCTTGTCATGTAATAAAAATTTGGAATCAAACTTTGCACTTAGCCCAGTCTCTATGCTAATATGTCTGCCTCAAGAGGACTAATTATCAGTAACAGCGATATGATCATGGCATACAGTGAAACCCTAAATGAGCCAGCAGCTCCACACATGACAGAGTTTCTAACTAGGGACAGAATCGTTTTCTTTTGCTGACGAACAGGCTAACGGAGGATCCTTGATTTGGGCAGGGCACAACACTCAAGTCTCTGGAAACACCGACCACAGACGTCAAAGTCCACACAGGGAGCATATTCACCCAGCAGAGCTCATATCTAATATGAAGCACATCCAGCATTATCAACACGGACAGCAATCTGCTAGTGTGAAAACATGTTTCAATAAAGATGACACAGCTCTTTCCCATCCATCAACAGGCCAATGATCTAACACGGTTTAAAATCTGCCATTAATCTTAATGTAATTCTATCATACTATATAAATATATATTTTTTTTAGTAGCTTACTAAGTTGTTTTAGGTTAATGTTGGGTGATCTACAGGTTTAAAGCTCTATAGTGTATAGCTTTCCTTAATAAAACCCTATCGTCTTAGATGGTAAAACTAACCAATTACATATTGTTGTAGCCCCACCCACCACACACATAAAAAAGCTGGTCCTTCAGCATATCTTAGTTGTTCCTAATCTTCTAGAGAATTAGTTAGTCATAGGTCATAAACAGTTAATTATGACTGTCTTATAGTGATGGGAAATCTGACTCATTCCCGCAAATTGATTCATTTGAACAGTTCGCTTCAATGAGTCGGTTCAACGCCATGTACTCTAAAAATACACTTCTGTTTATTATTAGGTTTTGTTAATAAGGTTGTTTATTTGTTACCCAGTTGAGTTTTTTTTATCAATTTAGAATCTAAATGTCATTTCCACAAAAATATATTTTTACTTTGGCACCTGTTAATTAAATGTTAGTTATTAAAACTGGATTGCATGTGTGCTAAAACTGCCATATGAATTGTAAACACATTTCGAAGAGATTTTATTTGTTAAATTAAGTATAAATGTTTTCAGCATACACGAATATTAAAGAAAGTCTTTTCTCGGTTTAAATAGTCGACGAGTTGTTCACTCAAGAACTGCTGGGAGCGATTCGGTTCGCAAACCGCTCCAAACGATTCATTGACTCAAGAGACCGATTCATTCACGAATCGAACATTTCTACTGTCACATGAAAACACAGGCATGGCGTACAGGAACCAAATTCAGCTGGCACAAGAAATTGCGTGCTTTTACTTCAAAACCTCAGGAGGGCTTCAGTCCTCAATATTTTACACTTTTTATCGTTTCATTTGTTGCCATAGCCATGTGGCTGTAATATGTTTTGACTGCTTATAAGACACAATTTCATTCTTGCAATGGCATTAAACAAAGGCCATCTACCGTGCAAACCCCCCACTGTAACGAAGCGGTCTGTGCACACTGATATCGCAGCTCTGGCAGTGTAGATGAGGTCTACTAATCACCAATGACATGCACTTACTCAAAGGCGAAGAACAGAGAGCAGGTTCCAACGATGAGAAATAGGGTCAGGTAAAATACTCCTTTCTGCCGAGCCATCATAACCCGTCCGTCGCAGCAGAAGGTGTTTTTCCCAGGTAATTTCTCCCATTTTCGAGTAACCTTCCGCGTTATCATCACCGCCGACATGGTAGCGAATGTTCAAGCAGATTGTCTTTTCGTGTCCACTAAATGATTAACCGAAAACTAACGAACGACGAATGTGTTATTATCAGCAACCAAAAATACAGGAGCTTCTTTGCAAAAAATGCAATTCTTCCTTCACGTGCACGATTTGTTTGTAGGATTCTTCCCGTGCTTCCTCGCGGATCTTCGGTTTCTTAAAATCATCAGTCTGTCGCTCTACAAATCTGCTCTTCTGTACTTAAATCCATGGTTAAAGTCCCAATCAAACACCAAAAAGCAAAATCCTCCTCCAAAAGCGAAGAATTCCCATACTTTCACGACTCGACAGTGATTCCCTTCGAAACGTGCACAGATGTCGAACGAGAAAGCGAGGCTGGCCTGAAATAAACGTGTAACGTTAAATGCTAAACGCACATCTGGAGTGTGAGTGGACCTTGACCGACTGGCATTTATGGCATTGGTTAAAAGCGTCTATCCCGAGAGGATTCTCCGTCCCTTTTCTCTTAAAAGGATACCAAATCAATTTAAGTAAAGCCTTTTGTGATCTATGCCGAGTATACAGCACTTATTTGAGTAATGTGGAAGACAATCTTTCCTCCAATTCCGTGTCGTAGGATGCGAGCAGGGCTGGATCTCTTCGGGAGCAGGAAACACGCCTAGATTGAAATGTCTCTTCTTAAAGGGCCAGTGTCTCACTGTACAGGGAACAAAGGAATTTGGTTTTCTAATAATAATATCAACCCATCATTAAGGCAATCATTCAGAATGACTCAGTGAAATATTGTTACTGTTTTAGCCCTTTTGGCGAGTGTGATATTTTCAGCACGTTGACAGGACTTCATTCAAATCTATTCGATTCTTGGCCTATTCCAGACATTATTATTGCATTAGCTATTTGATTTTTACATTGTTTCTTGATGTTATATATCCTTTTGTTACTTTGTCTAATGTATGTAGATTTATAGTTCCTGTGTAAGATTGTGCTAAAAAAAATGTTGTTTAATAGTGTGCTTTCTAAATGGCACTTCTTCTCTTCCTAAAACCTGTTTTGACTAATTAAAGGTATTCAGGAAATGAAATGGAAAGTGAGAAACAAAAGATTATTTCATTGGTTGTATATGCACCATTGACAGCTGCATGAGTCTTTTATCTTTTATGATCTTGCGCAAAAAAGAAAGCCTTTGTATTGCATGTGTAATCTTGTAAATATGTAAAAGGTTGTAAGCAAATATTCAGCATTAAACTTAGCTCGTGAGAGATGGAGTTATGAGTAGGATTTCATTAGACAGTGGGCTGGAAATACTGTATGAGGTATAGCAAAGATTATTTCTATAAATTAGTAAGCTATTAATTAGCATGAAGTGCAAGAGAAAGACTCTGTCTTTATAAAAAGCAAGAAGAGGTGACAGGTTTGGTGTAATACAAGGAAAATACAAGAACAGACTGGTATTAACAAGCAAGTGGCAGACATGTACTCTCTATGCTAATTACACAAGCCTACTACCTTGAACAAAGTACGAAAAGAACAAAAACAAATAATAACACAAATATTTTGTCAGAACACATGGCTCATTTTCAAAGACTGTCAGTGGAGACAGATGTTTATTTTGAACCAGATGGTAGATATTAATGGCATCTGCTATTAGAGGCTATTGCAGGGGTCATGCTAACCAATCAAATGTTTTTGACCCCTCGGCCTGGCCTCTGCTGGGGGATTCTGTAACTGCACCTTCTGGTTCCAAAAAAAAGCTTCTTTCTACATTGATGATCTTTAAAATGTGTGTGATTAATATAGATATAAATGTTTGTATTAATAAAGTATCTCTGTGTTCTCATAGCTTCATTTTCCAGTGGCTCCATAAACATTATCCCAACCATTTTCATTTTACTGGGGAAAATAGACCCCGATTACAGTATAGAGTAATTCTGTTAGTTAACTGAGGTTTTGATTTTTATCATTTTTATCATAAATATATCTTAAATTACAAGGGACAAAACTATGAAGAAAGATTTTTAAAATTGTATTTTATAAAGCATTTTATAAAACACTTTTCTTAATCTATTTTATAAAATGCTTTATAAAATGCAATTTTAAAAATTGCAGTTTAAAAAGGTAGTTAATTCAAATATAAAATTGTACATGAATTACATTGTATTAGTCTATTTTTAGATTTGAAAATGATTTTGTGAGTGTAAACAAAGTAAGTGAACAGTTTATTTATTTGTCAGTTTATATTTTTGAATGAATACATTAATTTGAATGTGAATGTGAAACGTTTAGTTATTCGCTTGACTTTATCATACCTTGTTTTTTGTCATTCTTCCTCTCCTTTTATCTTTTAGACATTTGTAGACATTAGTAGATATATATTGTGTGTAATTATTGTTGTATAAGTTCTTGTACAGTCTGTAAAAGCACAAAAATATATATTTTTTATTGCAGAAAAAAATTACAATCAAATAATAACAATATATAAACAAATAAAACAAAGTAAATAAAAAGCATAGCTCATATTCAATTTGAAGAAATAAGAATATTACAAAACTACCAGGGGGATTGAAGAGTGCATCGTAATATTCTAAACATGTCACAGACTTTTTGTTTTTTAACAGTCTTAAATAAGAAATATAAAGTCAAAGTCAGAGCAAAACAAATTTAAAATAGGAGATGAATTAAGAAATGTTGTTTATGTATGTGAAATTTTGCTAATAAAATAAAAAGGTTAGCAATAAATTCTAGATCCTTATTGCATTTATTTTCATAGTACAATAACATCCTTTAAAGTAAAGCAATAATTAATATTCATTAAATTCAATATAAAATCTGCCAAATCACTCCAAAACTTGTTTACGACATTGCAGTCAAAAAATAAGTGAGTAAGTATCTCTTTCTCATTATTACAAAAACAGCATATATCATCAATATCAGAGAATCTTGATATTAAAGATTTAGAAGGGTAAATAGTATGTAGAATTTTGAAGGGTATTTCTTTTATTTTATTATTAATAGAATATTTAAAAGGAATTAACCAAGCTCTTCTCCAGTCAATATTCTCAATTTTCCTCTAGGAGAAGCACAAAAATCATTTCCGCCTTTCCGCCAGAGGAAATACGTTTTTGTAGTTTTAATCACCGTGGTCGTCATAGCAAGACGAACATCATTTCCCACAGTGCTTTTCGCGTGAATCCAACATCCGCTTGAACATCCGTGTTCTAGAAGCCAGTACTAGCGCTGAACTGCAACCAGCTTTCTTATCTTATTCCGTCCAAATGAATTAGATGGTGGACAGGTAAAACTGACTCCAGAACAGATACTACATTTTTTTTGTTTTCCGGTTGTGTGTACGGAACTGAATGCGACGGTGTAGCGTCTAAACGTGAGCATTATTCTGCGCTATTGAAAGGTATCAGAGTATAACTAACGTTAATTAATTATTGGAATGTGTAGTTTTGGTCAACTGTTTAATGGGTTCTTGCAGTCAAATGTAGCTGATTGTAAAATGTGCTCTTTCTGAGTTATAAGTATAAAGCAAACCTGACTAACGTTAGCTGCTTTGTATTGTCACCTGGAACAGTTGTATAAAGTTATTATCTTAACGTACGTCGTATCTCATATTCTCTATAGCATTTTTGTCGTTATTGCTGAACAACTGTCATTTAGAGCACGAACTACCATTGCAGTTTTGTTTTAATCATAATCTGTATTCTTATTTTGCTCTATTACAGGGTTACGGTCGAGCACGATGTCTGAGGGCAGTTCATTTATGAAAGGCATGATCCTAGGGGGCATATTCTGTCTGGTGTTGTCTTTCTTTGGGACCTTTAATTCAGGAACCCACTCAGAAGGTCATGAGCATCTCCACCATCATCTGAAGCCTGCCAGCAAAGATGAACTACTGAAGTTTTCAGAGTCTCAGATGTCTGACTTGGTCCTGCAGGTTCAAGTGTACTGTCTCATCATGGTCACGCCAAAGCTCCTGGTCCACTGGGCGACAGCCAATGACACCTGGAGCAAACACTGTGACAAATCTGTCTTCTACACATCCGAATCGTCCAAAGCTCTAGAGGCGGTCGACCTACAGGAGAAGGATGAGTGGGCTAGGCTACGCAAAGCCATCAAACACGCCTACGAGAATGCTGGAGACCTGCGCTGGTTCTTCGTGGCCCGGCCCACCACGTTCGCTATTATAGAGAACCTCAAGTATTTGGTGTTGGATAAAGATTCAAGCCAGCCGTTTTACATTGGCCACACGGAAAAGTCTGGAGAGCTGGATTACGTGGAGTATGACAGCGGGATCGTGCTGAGCTATGAAGCAATGAGGCGGCTGATAGAGATGTTCAAGGATGAGGACAGATGTCCAGAGCGAGGAAATGCCTTGTGGAAGACGCCTGAAGAAAAGCAGCTTGCCACCTGTCTGAAATACAGCGGGGTGTTTGCAGAAAACGGAGAGGATGCAGAAGGCAAAGGGCTTTTTAACAAGAAGAGCGTCAGCTCCTTGATTTCTGACAGCATGGGCCAAAACCCGGCCGACGTCGTGGAGGCCTGTTGTTCTGACATGGCCATCACGTTCGCTGACATGTCTCCGAGCCAGGTACAGGTTTTGATGTACGGCGTCTACAGACTCCGGTCATATGGACACGATTTTCATGATTCCTTGACATTTCTGCCTCCTAAAGACTCTGATAATGACTGATTGACTTCATAGCTTCTGTATTGGAACTGTTACTGTTACTCACAAAATTGAGATGTTGATCATAACTGGGTGCAGGGCTGAATCAGCTGGGATGTGCATTATTTGTGATTATGCGTTCTGAAAGTTGGTGCTGGTGTGTAGGTTGGGGGGGTTACACTATGCTTTTTGCTACAAATGCGTTCTGGCAAAAGCAAAAGGATAATTGTTTGTTTATAATTGAATCGTGAGGGGTCAATATTGGATAATTTTGTGCACTTGATAGTATTTTGAATAAAAATTACGCTAGATTTATGAATGCCACAAATATGGGGTTAGAAATTAAAATGAAGAACCTTTTGATGATTTTTAAATGTGTTTTGGATGTATGTTGTACAGAGGGGAAAGGATATTTAATGGCATCTGTACGGTAAACTATATTACACTTATATCAAACTAGGTTACCACACTTAAATTAAAATTACTTTTGCATAGGAAATTGTCTATATACATATTGTTTCTATAATTCAGAAGTAGTTCATTCTACACTGGTTTGTGACCTTTTTTAATTGATCTTTACTACTTTTTATTTAATAAACATCAGGATGCTTGATCTTACCTGCTTTAAGTAGTAGTAAAGATTACAAATAAAAGAATGCTATCAACAGATGATACAGTGCAGTGAACAAATGAATATGCATTAAATCAGTAAATGCTCTTCATTTCTATGGATACTTGATTTTTCAACAGATTGCAACAAGTCTGATAAGGTTGGATTAAAAAAATAACAATGAAATGATGTTTTGTAGTTATTTATTAAACTCTGAAAGAGCTGTCTTGTTTTAGAAATCTCATCTTGTTTGGGTTTGACGAAGGCTTTTCATCTGACTTGTCTTTACGCTTAAAAAAGATCCGCTTCAGCTTCTCCAGGTGTTCTTGGTTTCCTTTCCGTTCTAATGTTTCATTTTTGTTTTATATCCTCTTACTCTATCTCTTGTCTTTTCATTTTCCTATTCTGTTTATTTATTTTTTTATTTCTATGCTGTTATTTTAAGGCTTTTATTTTTCTCTAAGTTCTTCTTGTTTGATCCTCTTTATTTCTTAAAAATCTCGTTTTAGTGTTTTATGACACATTTTCTTAATCATGTTTATATTCTTATTTTTCCCCATCTTCGTTTCTTTTTGCTACTTTTCATTTCTGTGTTTTTTTTGTAACTTTTCTGATTCTCCAGCTCTCAATTCCATTCTAGAGAAGGGGTTTTTGACTGTACTTAACTGCCTTTAATTAATATATACTTTTTTTCTCTTCCTCTAGTCTCTTCTTGAGCTGATCCATTTCTGTCTCATATTTGGTTCTTAATTTCTCAATTTGAGCCTCAATTTTTGAGATGTTTTGAGAACATTTTTCAGTATTTTCTCTACCCACTTTTTAATAGACATTTCCAGGTCTTGTTTGATACTGTCAGTAAAATATTGCCCTTGGTTGGATGTAATCATCACCTCACATGTTGGACGCAGTGCCAGCCTAGACATTATTATTTATCTGGGGTTGTGATTTTGGTCGCTCTGGTGTTAATGCATCTTTTCTGCAGTCATACAGCATGCCCAGCTGGAAGGGTCTCTCAAGAGCTGCAGTTTCTATCACATTCACTCCCCACTGAGTCCAGTTATTCATCCTGAACATCACACTCTATCACAATATTAGCAGTGTAAACCTGAATAACCTGCTGCTTCTGAAATTTTCCTTTATAGTCCACTGTGTCAAATTCACTCATTATTACAACCTTTTTACATCAAGTTTATAACTCATTAATCTCCATTTTTCATCAAATTGTGAAAACACTAAAATATAATTTAAACAGAGAAATGACTTCCAGGGTGAGGTATAATTCTACAACACCCATTCCCTCATATATAGGCCTTTTTGGTTTTGCACTATAAACCTTTCGTGTTTATGAATACTTGCATGTATTTTAGCATTATGTTACATCCACTTACCTTTTTTCTGTTCTTCAAAGCTCGACTTTCTTCAGTTAGAGAGGAGTTGAAATATTAGATTATTTTTCAGTAGACTCATAAAAGTGGCACCGTTGTTTCAATTTTATCTCTAAATGCCTTAAAATGAATACATGCTGAGATAAGTTCGTTTTTCACAAGCTGGTTGGATTTACACTTTCACTTTCTGTAAAAGCAGTCAAACCCTTTTTCATTTAGCTTTTGTGATTTATAGATCCGTAAAATAAATATGGTGTTGATGTGGAAAAATAAGAGACATTTGTAAGTTTTCAATAGAAACTACAACAAAACGTGATTCATTAGAGATTCACTGGCATAGATGTACATCTCCTGCCTTTAGTGCAGACATGGGTTCAAGAATATAAAACCATAGGTGTGGTTTTAGAATCGCATATGATACATAGTATACAGTGTCATGTTGTTTTAGACGATGTGTTGTGTAACACATCATTGGTCAAATAAATACCATCTGTTTTCTATCTTGGGCACCTGAGAAACACACAAATAGCATTGTTTAACCAGGCTTTAAGCGGCCATGACACTAATCAGCTCTCACTGCAGCAAGAGACCATTTCAGTTTGGAATGACTTGAATGCAGGTTTTATTTGTGCATTAAAATTGGGTAGCTTTCAAAGCTTTCGGCATGGTACACAGTTGAGTCCATTCATGTAAACAGTAGACGGGCAGCCTGGTGATAACAGGTCCAAACGATTCCACCACATCCTCTCGTCTATCATTACTTATACGTCTTCATGTGCCACAGTCCATCATTCAGATAGTGAACGTTCTCGATTCCAATTCCCTTGTTTACTTTCTCTCTGTTCAGTGAAGTGAGACAAGAACATATTTTCAAATCAAATACAATTCAATCATTTTAGTTTTCCAAACCCAATAAACTGTAAAATCACAGATTAAACTGATGGTGACTGATTTATATGGATTTATTTATAATTGTATTAAATCAAGCTTTATATATTCTGTATTTTAGAGGATAGAGGAACTAAACATTCCACCATGTATATTAAAACAATATATATTTATATTTCATTTTAATGAAATATATAGAGCATAGAAACACTTACATGTCATTGGCAGACATCTTCATGACTCCTACACAGATCGCATGCTGCTTCCCTTCTGCCATTATAGCCTGGAAACAAATACTTAAGGACAGCAACGCACACAATCAAAACTATTACATCAATTGTTTGCTCAAAAAAGTATATTTATGCAGTAACTCAAACTATTGAAAAGTTGTTTCCGGCAACTGAAATAAAATCAAACATTAGTATGTTGCCTTGGCTGAAGCACTACAATTGCTAAAAATAAAACTAAACAGAAATATTAACAAAATAATAAAACATTATCAAAAGCATACAACAGAACTGTTCAAAATTTTATTAAAAAGAAAACAAAATTAAAAAAGCTAATTCAAAATATTAAAAGTAAATCATCATAAATAATACTAAAATAACACTGATTTATGAAAGCATACTTATTTTCATAAAATAGCTTTTAAGGATGGGCATTTTTGGCAATTTATTATTTCGATCATGGATAGGTTTCACAAACGATTAATCAAGTAGAAGGGGGCGTGTGCGGGGGGCGGGGCATAGTCGTAATGGAGATAATGAAAATATCTGAAGTCTGTTATGAAAATGAATGTTAAAAATAAAAATATTACCAAAAATATGTCTATGAAAACATGAACACATGATTAGATGTTAGATTATGATTACAATGCAGCAATGTTATTAAAAAAATAAGCAGCTAAAAAAGAATAGCTGCCTGAGCTGAAGCTGATTTATGCCAATAAACTGAAACCCGTTCTATGACACTTCCTATGATATTAATCAGAGAGAGAGAGAGAGAGCTAACACAGGCAAGAGACATTCTATAAAGTTCTCATTATAATGCTGGCACAAAAGGATTTTCATCTAATTATCAAGTGCTAAAATCGCAGAAAACTAGAGATGCGACTGCTGAACGAGAGAGAGAGAGCATTCTCATTATAATGTTTATGGCACATTTGTGCTATATTTTCATCTACACTGTCAAGTGATTCCTAAAATCGCCTAGTTTTCGAAGCCTTTCGAAGTACAAAAACTATTTTAATTGAAGTATGCCGACTGCTGAACAAATATGATGAAAAACATCACTGCTGTATTATTATAAGATTAGTATTTTTGAAAAAGAAAACACTAAAGGCAATATGATCGTCTAAAATAACTCAATATCGGGCATTGTATTTGAGCATGAAACTAAGCACTGGTAATATGCAGCTCATTCAGCTGCATGTAAATAAATGCTAATATGCATGCCCAGTGCATCCTCTCTTAGATTATTCAGATATGTATTATTCAGACATCACTACTTCAAAGACAAGCTTCTCTCTCTTCTCATGTCTTTGAACCACATGTTGTTGCAAGCTAAACAATCAGAGCTCAGGGTGCCGCCCACAGTGCTGCTATAACCAATCAGATGTATTTCCCCACAATCATTGATTTCATGATCGATCTTCGCTGTCAAGGCCGAGTACTCGATCGCTGTTGCACATTCTAATAGCCTTTAAAAAGGCATACGATTCCTTTATATGAGGAACAGAACAATCATAATAATTATATATTTTAATCTCAATAGTTGTATGTTTTCTTTTTCTTTTTTGGAATTGAAAAAATATGTGAATTAATCCTTTACATTAAAACAGTATGCTTCAGAAAACAAATTCTGAAAATATAACAAAACATAAAACAACAGCTGGAAAGATACAACTGCCTTTTCTGTTTCGGCGGGGTAGAGTTTGGCTCCTGGTGATGTGAGGCCTGGGCACATGATATTGGCTCCACTCAGCACAAATTTGATGGCTCCTTTATCTACTTGTTGGTGTGGCAGAATGAAGGGATCTGGAGAACAGACATGTGAGCAGCAGGCATTAGTGACTCGAACCAAATGAACAGAAAGTGTAACTTGGGTAAAATAATACTTTCTGCAGGGAAAGCATCTGATGAAAATGAAAGCCGTCTTACATTTGTGTAGAAGTCTGAGGGTGGGATAGAAGGGTCCGTCTCTCTGTCTGAAGAAGAGCAGCTCTCCATTTACCGTAAGAATTTCAATATGCTCATGACTGGAAACGTAAAGAAAAATCACACCTCTGATGTAAAATCAGTTACTCTTTTAGTACTGCGAATCAATACGCATTGACTTTCCATATTGTGCAACTCTTACCATCTCACAATTTTGACAGGGTCCTTTTTGGGCATTATCTGGTTGAGCCAGTCATCGATGTTGGGAAACTGATCTAACAGCTGATTCTTTATACCCTTAATAACAGACGTCTTCAGTTGAATACAGTTAGAAACATTTTCCTTGTCATCAAATCTATGAAAGAAAGAAATCAGACAATTTAAAGTAACATTTATGACACAGGATCAGGTCTCTGTAATCTTATTCTTTATGGAAAAATATGGAAAAAATAAAGACACTGGTCTAGTATAAAGATCTAATATAATAAATGACCACCAAATGTTTTATAATTAAAAACTGATCAAGTTTGGGTCCATGAATGTTAAATGTAAACATCCTTTACAATCACGGTCTTTTTGGCAGTTTGCTTATCATCTGCTCAATAGACATATTACATCTATAAAAAGTAAGTGCAAAAAACACTAAAAACATAGGAATACAGATGGTTAATTTCCAATGAACCATAAAAGTCAGCTGTGACAGAGCAAGTTAGCAGTGTTAGCTAAACAGGTTGATGTCTCGGTAACAGAACTAAGGACACACATTGAGATACAATACCATATAAAACTGGTAAGCGTATACATGCAACATTTCTTCTATTTCTACGGAAATGTCAAAGCTTCTGGTAAATGAAACACTGCATTACTATAACAATGCTAAGTTCGCTACCATTTATAAGGTTGATAACGGCTCAAGCTTACTTTTTAAACATCCTTGCAGGTTGCTATCGGTCACTCTTGTCCTCCTATCTGTGTTATCTTACGGCTCGTAACTGTTAAGTTTTTTTAACCCAAAAATACAAACGAAACATTCAGTAAAAGGTTTAATGAACTAACTCCACGCTTCACATCAACCGCAGGTGATTCCTCTTTACGACATTTACGACAGTGGCAAACGTTTTACGGCAAGGCATGGAGTACAGTATGCCAGACAAAACGTTGCTATGAACTTTGTTAAACTTTACTGATATCGTTAATGATAAAAGTCAATAAAGTCAAATTGAGTACATTTTTAACTGATCGCAGCACATTAAGACAACTATTTTGTATTAAAAATAAATATTGTACGATTAGTTTATCTGATTAAATATGCACCAATTTGCATACATTTCCAGATCACAAATCTAAAAATTAGATAAAGTAATTTTGTTGATATGAATTCTTTGGATCTCTTTATATCAATCCATCGTCAGAAAATGATGTCAAGAACCAGAAGAGAAAATAAAATATTTTTAGGAATAAAATGTTTTGACGAATGATATATAAACAAACCTCTCCGTAATTACACACACACACACACACACGTCAGAATAGACAGGGATACGTTTTATGTAAGAACTACTGTATTAAAGTGGAGATTTCTGGTTTAGTGCATGAAGAAACATTTTGAGAAAACTGCTTTTAATATGTATTTTTGGTGTTGTTTTGTTTTTCACAGACACTTATAAACACTCAAATGTATTTTGGATGTTTTAGAAGCAAACTAGTCCACAGAACTCCAAATTTACTAAGTGCATGAAGCTGTGAATTTGCCTGAAATGTCTTAAATTAGAACTTTAGATATATACCTTAGACAGAAAAAATAATATATATAAACACATCAGGTTTTATATGGTTATTGGTTAGAACGCCTATTATGCACAATATTTGTTTTCCGCAAAAACAAAGACTGATAATTTCCATTTACCCACTCATTATCTAGAATTAATTACTCATTTGTCATGTCCTAGTATTTTTTAATAAAGATCACACAAATTGATTAAAGGAACAAGATCATGGAAACACATAGTTGTTTATTCTGAGGCAATAAAAACAAGCATACTTTTTCCAGACACTGGACGACTGTCCACTTAAGTATGATTTCTCAAAACACCATCGCCAACAATTCCACAGACAGATCCAGTGACGCCACACAGAGGAGCTTCTCAGTCTACGGCCTAATTCAGAACGTAAGGGTTATATAAACTTGAAAACACTAGGATGAGAAAATGGTGCTGCTGTGCTTGTTCGGGGTTCCTGGGAGAAAGAATGCAGTTGAAATGTAGTCGAGTGTCAAACATCAAAGTTGAGTGTAAAATGTATATACAAAATAAACAAGAGGAACTGTGAGGTGTAAACAGGGAGGGGAAAAGGAGGAAGATGTACATGTTAGTGTTTAGCAGCGTTAACATTCCTACAAACAAAACAAGTGCTTGGTTTGACCTAATCTTGGCACATACTGTGAGATTTCCAATCAGCCTCAATTGTTCTTTTTATCAGTCAATCACATTCACAGAACATAAATTGCTTGTGACCAATCAGCTGAACCTTTGTACAAACATTGGCAAAGAGAAAACCGGTTTTCACATACTGCTACCCAATACAACATTGAACAAATTCAATCAATCTGGTGTTGGTTTTCTTTGCACAGGTAAAACGTCAATATGTTGTGATATTTGCATGAATAAACCATGAGGAAAAAAAAGCCAGAGACAAACAAAAGTTACGGAGCAAAGTCTAAAAATAAATAACTTTTCTTTTTAAGCTTAGGACAGTCCAATTCTCAGAAGCATTTTAACAAAATCATTTTGTATTTTCTTTTCTTCTAATTGGAAATGCCATTCTGATAAAACATACCCTACCCTGTCAAAGCCATGAAGAGAAAACAGATTCAGTTGTTGGTCACTGGGGTGAAAAGTGAACAAAACCTGGAACAAAGGGTTCCATGTGCTAAGGGAAGTAAACAATGTCACTGAGAACAGCCTCCTGTCATTTCTAGCATCCCTCATCTATCCCTCTTATTCTCTCTCTCTCTAAGCCACGTAGTTGTATTGATTGGGATTCTCCTTATCCCTTTCCATGTAGTCCCTGTCAATAAGGGACTCTATCCTCTTCTTCAGATCAGCAGGCTGCAAAAATATGAAACATCATTTAGTGGCAGAGGCATATGTTCTCTGCTGCGAGCACAGTGATTCTTGGACTCATTTCCAAATATAGTGACATTGAGAACAATATTAATATTGCTCATATTATATGCAATCTTGAGACTAGAGGGAAAAAATAAAGCAATATCTGTTAAAAATGTAAATTAAAGCTAAGACAAACACCTTGACTTTGATAAAGATTATTTGTGCTAAACGTAATTTACATTAAACTGTCATTTTCTTTCTTTTTTTAAGTAGGCATCACATTCCACAAGCTGGACACAGTTCTCCTAAAGTACTTGAGTGCTGTGTAAACTGCTTTTCAAAAGTTTGTGCTCAACACTGATTAAAAATACAGTAAAATAGCAACCACCATTATTACAATTTAAAAGTAACTTATTTATTTTCCTACATTTTAAAATGTCATTTATTCAGTTATCAGTATCATTTCTCCAGTCTTCAGTGTCGCATGATCCTTCAGAGATCATTCTAATAATATGCTGATTTTGGTGCATTTATTGATATTGAAAACATTTCTGCTGCTTAATATTTTTCTGTAAAATTATAATGGCCATTAGTCAATTTTGAGCAATTTAATGAATCCTTGCTGAATAAATGTATTAGTTTAAAAAACACTAGCAGCAAGAAAAATACTTTTGCAAACTTTGACACATGCAATTGAAAATGCTCTTATTATAATGCACAAAGGAAGCTGTCACACTGCACAAGTCTCATTTACACTTTTGTACATGACTTTATGATTGTTGGAGTATTCTAGCTTGTTTTGGCAGTTTATATTGAGTGCATGGAGTCTAGCTGCACAACAACACTTCAGTGAAACTACTGTGAAAACAAAACAATTTGGCAAGCATGACCTCACCTTGACTGGGAATTTAAGTTGGTTGTACACTTCAGACACCAGAAGGTTATGGCTGAGAGTTTTCCTCATCTTCATGATTCGGACAATGGCAGCATCGATTTGGTACTGACGGTCCTGGAATACTCTCTCTGTAGTGCTGGCTTGCTCCTCCACCTACGAGGTACAGCAGAGAAGCATGAGACCAAGTGGCCAATAACTTTCAGACAACAACAATCACATGACAGGTGTGCTGGACAGTACCGTTTCTTTCATCTGGATCTGGTTGATTTTAATCCTGAAAAGTTTGTGTTTGAAATCATCATTACAAGAGAACTTGTCTCCATCCTCCACTTCTTTACTCTTTGGGATTTTGGTAAGAACACGGGCCTTCCCACAGGCCAGTGACTGCAGAGTCCGCCTCAGCTCACCGTCCTCTGCAAATGAATGTGTATTTTAAATGCGGTCAAATTTGTTAAACACATTGGAAGTTATCCAATATCTTATTTTGGAAGGATATCATTGGTATCCATACCAATGCCTGTAGCCAGTTTAATATCCTCCAGAGAGAACTCCTCCCCTTCATTAAACATCAGCAGAACTAACGTCTGAAACAGGGAAACCTGCAACTCTTTTTTGCCCTGTGAAAAAAAGGGGGAGTTCTTAAACCCAGTTATTTTTCTGAGAAGCCTTTAGAAAAGAACGTTTTAAATTAAGTAAATAAATATTTTGATAAGCTAACAGTCATGCCATGCCAAGTTGCTCTTTAATAAAAAAAATTAAAAGTGCATTACCTCTTTTAATTCTGCCTTTAAAACACAATGTCCTAACGTAGACTGCCACTGTAGTTTTCGTCCACTGTGTTTGCCCAGGTAAAATGTTTTGAAAACCTCCTGCAATCTTACCATCTGGAGAGTGAAAGGTATTAAAAAGGTTTATAATTATGGGTATTACTGTCATGTTTAAGTAACAAGTAATATCTAATCCAAGATCAAATTTCTCAATATCAGAACAGACCTCTGGAGGCAGATGTACTTCCATGGGAACATATGTTGGCCAATAACCCATAGTGAGGATGTTCACCGTCAGCTCAATGTTCCCGGGAATATTTTGGCATTGCATGTGCTGAGGTGCAGATTCGAAAATAGAGATTTGTAAGATTTAACTAGACTCAAAATAAGAGAATGTAAATAATGCAAATTAAAGCTATCATTACCTGTTTGAACTGCACCATAACATCTTTTGACAGCTCCATGTCTTTGAACATCCCTTCCAGCTTGCTGGTAAATGCAGCTCCACATTCTACAAGACAAATACAAATCAAAATTTTTCCTTCACAGCCTTTCGAGACATCTCTGTTTCTGACAATGGGTTTTAAGAATAAAATAAGAAAGGAGAAATGTAATTTACCATGCTTCAGTTTTGACAGCATCGATTTCTCTGCATCTACTGAGGCACTCTTTCCCACCAGTAACCTCTTCGCCAAGTCTTTCTTGTAAAAGGCCTCAAAAACATCTTTGCCTTAAGAGAGAGATGAGAAAGTCTATGAAGCTGACCCCCGGTTTCACAGACAAGGCTTAAGCCTAGTCCTAGACTAAAATGTAAGTCTGAGCTGTTTCAATTGAAATAAACTTGCACTGACTGATCTTAAAATATATCAGTGTCTTTATTTTGTCTCATGATTCACCCCAGTAATGTTTTTTTCTAAGCATGTTTATAAAAATTACTTAAATGTCCTAATTGAACTATGGCCTAATCCTGGATTAGTCCAAACCCTGTCTGTGAAACCAGCCTTACACAGATAATTGACAACTTTCTGGGTCTTTAGAACAGAGCATAACATTTAAATGTATTACCATAAATGAACCTGAATATGATCATTATCTTGTCCAACATTTTCTCAAGTTCCTCATCAGTCGCTTCTTTGTTCCCCGCACGGAGCTTTGAATCCACATATTTTGCTACAGAAAGTAAATCAAAATTAGTGAACTTTTGTCTTGATCCAACCAGCTTTAAATTCTCAAACAAACCCTCAATAATTGGTGGAAAATCATTTGTGAGCTGACCTATGAGCTCAGCAGGTTTGTTTGGCCGTTTATTGATAAAGGTCTCGAAGGCCTCCTTCATGCCATTAACAAACTTCTCATTCTTCATGAAACACACGTCAATGATGTGATCGACTTTATCCTTGAAATCCAAAAGCTCCTGAACCATCGTCTTGTCTTTCTCTGGGTTGATGACAATTGTGCTTCCAAAGGCCTGAGACACAACAAACAAGACTTGTGATATTGAATGTGCACATTCAGAACGGTTATGATGGTTCTCTCAGTCATCCAGACGGGTTCCCTGCACACCTTGATGTACTCGATCCAGTGCTGCAGAAGCACCTGCACGCCTCCCCTCACACGATTGAAGAGCTGGTACAGCAGAGACAGATCCTGAATACGGTTCTCATCCAGCAGGTTATTCAAACCTACAGCGTGACAAGAAAACAAGCACTTATGTAAATCACATCTACTTTTGAGGATGGTTGTCAATCATCTTCATTCGATGAAGGTGATACCTTTCTGAAGTATTGCAGTGAGGTGTTCTCCAAGCAGTTGCTTTTCCACTGTGGCAATGAGGGGTTTTCTTCAAATAAAAAGACAAACATTCACATAATTGTGAATACTACTAATTGTAAATGTTAGTTATTCTCTGCATACTTACTGTGTGCTCTGGTCTAAGTATGTAATGACTCTATCTGCCTCCTCTTCCAGACGTTTGTTGACATGATGGAGATAATCTGGCACCTGAAAAGAAAATATTTTTTAGAGATAAAGAACTGAAATGTGTCTATCCTAAATGAGGCAGAGAACAATCTAATTACAAGTATAGTTCATAAAATTTGTGTTTGTTTATTTTGTGAAACGTCTTCATTTTGATCTCTCTTTTATTATATACAATCAGCTCCTAAAGGATAGATATACAAGCATCATAAAAGTGGCCCTTATGACTTATACTAGGAATCTTCTCCTCTGCTACATCTCTCAAAAACATACGACCACAGAACACAAGTCACCTGGAATACTTGACAGCCTGAGGTTGCTATGAAATATGATTGTATAGAAAAGGATCTTTAATTTTTATGTTCCACAAAAAGAAAATAGCAGCATATCTTTGTAGGGGTGTACATAATTTTGAAACAACCAAGGGTGATTACATAATTAAAAGAAAAAACAAACAAATCTAGCCTGTACCAAAGAACCAGCCTGTAGCTAAAGTACGCTTAATGAGACATGCCAATAATTTATTGCTCACAGAATCACAATAATAAAACAAAATAAATACTTTATGAACACAAAAACAATACTTGATGTTCCCCTGATGTGAAACTCACATCTCTTTCCTGCATGAGTCTCTGGCCCTCTGCAGCAAATAGTCGATTCGTCTCCTCCAGAAAGCGCTGCTCAAATGAATCCTGATATATCTGTCATAAAATGAACAAACGTGCGATTACAACAATACAAACACTAACAGGTTTGGCCACACAATTTAAGGGCTGAATAATATCAGGGATCGAGACCTCACAAGATCTGTAGAAAATTTGCCAAAATTTTTCATCTTTCATCAATGCATTAATGCAGAATTACATGTTTTGCTACTGAGACTAAGTGTAAAGATGCAAATGACAGGATGTGGCATAATGTTGGTGAGTAATGAAAATATTTTGACTCATCCCTCAGTTTAAAAAAGCAAGTTGTTACAGTAAAGACCTTAGCATGGAGATAAACGGGCCATGAACTTTGAGGGTTTAAAAGCAGAAACATGAATTATGAACACCTTAAAACACTTACATTAATACTAGCTTTAAAAATTTGCATTAATATTCAGAAACACCAGCAAAAAACTGTTCCAGCCTTTGCTGATTTTTTTTGAGGGGCAAAAAAATAATATTTCTAGCAAATATAAAAATACATGCCAAACTAACCAGACTGTTACAAAGTGTCCCTATTATGGATTTTTGAAAATGACCTTTCATGCAGTAACACAGCTCAAAGTGAATGAAAACATCCTGCAAAGTGTTCAATCTGAAAGTGCACCGTGTATAAAGCTATTGTCTCTCAAAAGAGAGACTCGACTCTGAATCATTGAAACAAGTCGTTTTTAAAACGAATCCCAAGAAATATCATGTTTACGTCAACATGAAACATCAACATATTTAGTATCCGCCTCAACGCAAGGATGCGTATTCTATGTGTATTTACGCATTGATCTGAATGAAAATAGCACATCCTTACATTTAGGTGGATACAGAAGAGCGTACAATGCTTGCGTTCGGTGCAGAATCTCAAAAATGGCGCTACGGTGATGAGACGAATTGTTGAAAAAAAGTTGTTGTTTTTATTTTCTTTGCATACAAAAAGTATTCTCGTCGCTTCATAAAATTCAGATTGAACCACTGATGGCAGATGGACTACCCTGGCGATGCTTTTCATACTTTTCTGGGCCTTGACAGTGTTACTTGGCAGTCAAAGGAACAGTCACAAGCCTCCTGGTTTTTATCTAAAATATCTTAAATTGTGTTCCGAAGACGAATGAAGCTTTGATGGAGTTGGAACGAAATGCGGGTAAGTGAATAATGACAAAATGTTTATTGTGGGGTGGAGTAACCCTTTAAGCAAATAATAATAAGTACAAGTAAAAAACATTTTGTAATTAAAAAGTAGGGTTTTTTTGCAGTTAATTTTTTTTTTGAAAGTTACAATTATTATTAGTACAATTATTATTAAATGGTTATGCCATAAATGCAACATAAACCCAGATACAATGATCAGAGTAGAAATGAGAAATCAGGTGACTAACCTGCAGATCTGAGAGCATGCTCAGAAGACTCCTCAGGAGACTGCGGTCTACGGCCTCTCCACTCCGCTCTCTCTCAATAAGAAGCAGAATCCCATCGATTGTCTTACTCTGCACCTTCAGGTCGCTGATGATATAGAAACGAAACAACTCCAAGCCCATGTCCCTGAAGACAAAACACAAGAGTATCAGTGGAATGAGCAGCAAAGCAATGGTAGTAAATGAAGACAGCAGTGGTGAAAATGCCAATGTTACAAATTCAATCTTACGTTAAGAGTGAAGACATACCAGATTGATGGCAGCATTGAATTTTGTAAAACATATGTGCGATCCAAAAACAAAAATATACTCCTAATCATGATCTAGAAAAAAAAAGACAATGTTTTTGTATTAAAAGTATTTTTGCAAACAGGTAAATAACTAAATATAGGACATTTGTATAAAAAGTTTCAACACATGTAGAGACAGAGATCTAGAGTAGACTAACCATTTGTCTGCAGTGATCTTGCCAACACTTGTCTATTTTCTTGAGGAACAGAACACTGTCTAGGGCATCCGTAGGGGAAGAGTTAAGAAATGGTTTCTTATCACAGTTATGATTAGCAGTCTGTAAGCAGACAGTCCTAATTAATGACCAGTGACTCAACTTCTCATCATTTATGAAAATGTTCCTCATATATATTTATCTCATCATATGCACCGTCTGCCATAGTTTTCTAGCAAAAGCATTCATATTAGTTTTATGTCAAAAGCTCAGCTATTATATAAAATTGAAAATAATGTT